>BSBK01012246.1:77500-132500 GCA_027943335.1 Chamaecyparis obtusa | reverse complement strand
AGTATCTTTAATAACCTTTTAGCTAAATGAGGTCAAAATAAAGATATTTTCATTGATAGTTTTGGATTTAATTTTTAGGACAACAATTCTAACCTCATAATTCATCTTTATAGTTTTCATATATTTTACAACTTTTTCAAAGAACTGCTTAAATTCTTTCCCTCGTTCTTATCCCACATGACCTCATTATATTCTTTTCTTTCCATCTAATGTTTAATATCCATTAACTTTATGTTCATCTAATTAAATTAATTTAAAATCCATTTATTAATTCTATTTAGGAGTTCACAATAGTGTTTCTTGCAATGGTAAATACATCTGAAAGGGGCCTCCCTTCCCTTTCAAACTCAAGTTCCTAATATTTAGACTTTAGCACCATATCCACTGACTACAAATGTTGAGAGGAATCATCGAGAGGAGCCTCATGAGGGATAGGTGGAGGGGTAGCTCTTCTATTTTTAGGGCTAATGGTGTCTTACTTCTTAGAAACCATAGGAATCATTCACTCCACTTGTACATTTGACCTTATTTTTCGACCAACAAATAAAAAGGTTTTGTTTGGTTGGATTATAGAAGGAAAGCTTTGATTTTTTTTTAATCCATACCCATGTTAGTCACAATTTCGACAAATACCGTGGAGGTCAAAAGTTTGACCAACGTGAGCATAATAATAATAATAAAAGGTTTCATTTCTCATTTCATTATTCCACGCATGACAAATTTGATCAAGGGCAACGTGCGAAGGAGGACTGCTTGTCTGTAAGGTAATTTTCATTTCCTTACCTTAACCTAGATGTTGGGGAAGCACTATTTGGAATACAAAAGATTCATAGCTCGAAGTATGTTCCTTTTGTCTTGTCTTGTTCTATTTGTGGCACTATCATTCATGTGATGAACAAATAGCTTATTAACCTTGAAAATTCATTTATCCATCTTCATGGTGATATTCTTTTTGATGCATCCTCAGTATTTGTCATTCATTTAAACTGTTAGATGAATTAACATCCACTACCAATCCATTGATGCATACTATCCTCCCGAATTCATTTAATCTGTTTCAACCTAGTTTTTATTTTCACCATTGGATTATCCATGCCGCTGGATGAAAATAAAATTAAGGAAATATGCTTTAATTTATCCAGCACTTAGAGCTATGGAGGTTGTCAAACCACTTCAAGTTTGATGCCATAGGCTAATCGAGTTTAGCATGTTTAGCCAATGGGAGAAAGAAGGAACAAAAAGATACAATCAGTGGTGGATAGAGGTCAAGGAGTCAACCATGCGAAGACATTAGAAGGCCACAAAAACTTTCACAATCATCTGTGACTATTCCAAACACCAACTTCAAACTAATCCATTAAACCCGAATCTAGCTTGATCACCTAGGGTTTTTATTGAACTAGTTTGAAGTTGCCAGGATAGAATCGGTTACTCAGAGTTTGGACTGTGAAGTGGTGATTGTAGAAGATTGAGACCAAAACATAAAAGATAATTGAGGAGTATTATTAGATTATTCTATTTTAATCAGTTGGAATTGTTTTACAAATTTGTGATACCATAACCAACAAACATCAACAAGTTGAGATCTGCTAGAAGTAAAGGATTTCTAATTAGTAGTGTGCTATTAGTATTGGCAATAGGGAATAACAGAGTTTCTTAGAAGGCAATTGGTGGATAGGATACTTCCTTGAATTTGGAGGTATTCGAAGACTAGGGAATTTGTCAGAATTAGTTGAAACCACTATTCATAGTTTAAAGTGACATTCTCAATCGGTTGTGTAGTAGATTGAGCCTATTAAGCTTTAGTTTCCACCACTCTGCATTAGGATAATTGGTGGATAGGATAGTTCCCTAATTTAATCTTATTTCATAGTGCATCAAAATAATTGATCACTCCACCAAAATTATCATTGAGTGGTCTCATAAAAAGCTAAAGTAATATTTATCCATATGGAAGTAACCAACATAAACAATGATAATAATTTAGGAATAAAATTGAAGTTAATAGATATCAAAAATATACAAGATAAATTTAGGAGAGATATTTTCCATCAATCAAAAAAATGATCTAATACATAAAAATATTTTGCAAGAAAGTGACATAGAGAACATGATCCAAATGATACAACAACAACTATATAGACAAATCGATTCAATATCAACAATATGGATAAGAAACAAGTAATAATGGTAAAATATTAAGAAACAAATAAAAGTGAAATATGAATAAGAAAATATAATCCAACTATGATTGAAAGTGGAGAAATGGTTTATTGGATATAGACCAACATATTAAGAAATTAGAGGATGCTTGTAGTAAGATATTTGAATTATAAACTAGTACCAAATTAGTTTGGAATACATTGTCAGGAACTATAAAATGGATTAAACAATAGTCACTAGAAGATCAATGCAATAGAAAATAATATCTTTGTGTGTGTGTGTGTTCCTTTGCATTGATGACTATTAAGTCAGGTTCCAATTTGATCTAAACTTGATAGGGGTTTTGTAATTCAATCAAATAGATGGATAATGGTATTCAAAATGATATTACTAAAAGATCTACAACTTCTGAATATAATATCAATCAGATAATTATTTTCTACTTCTTTATAAGTGATTTTGAGATCTCTTGTTTCTCAGATCAAAGACTCATTTTATTCCATGATCAATCTTCTTTCTTTATCCAGGTCAATTTGGCCAAGAATATCTTGAAAGAGTGGTTCTTGTTATACACTGAGTTTGCACCTTTGTCTCAAGCTCTCTTGGTTTTGATAACTTAGTATAACATGTGAATCATCTCTAGGTTGTGGGACCTTTGCTAACTGAGATAAGACCTCTAGGTTCTAGGCTAGTTCCTCTTGGATAATCACCTTAATTTGCTTCCTGACATGAAAGTAAAACCTTTGGAGGGAAAGGGATAGAAGGGATGCTTGTAAGGGAAATGACTTGAAAGCAAACTACCTACTAGGTGATACATCAAAATTAGGGTTTGGATCTTAGCATAGAGGAATGAGACCAATGGAGAAATCAGGTCTAATAAGACACAACTCACTAGATAGGCTTGCATAAGTGTTTCATAGGAGGGTCTGAATAAAAGACACAACTTATGACCTGCAAGCAAACATCCTTTTCTACAACTAGGTGTAGGAATGAGACAAAACTGCTAGGGGTTGTAGTATACCCACAAAACATCTAAATCAGATTAGACACAGTAACACACAAAATCATAGAAAATGAGAGGGACTAGAAACCCCAATTTCCATTAACAACATTCATAAACTTCAATCCAATAAGAGATAATCAAGACAGTGAAGATGGGGATAGAACAAATATCACAAGTACCTCAAGAATGCCTTGATCATCAATGGGAGATTACAAAGAGTAGAACAAATACCACAAATGACTTTCTAAGAAAAGGTGACCTCCTTACAAAAGTGGGCTTCTCTCCTTTACAAAAATGAACCTCTTGAACACTAAGGCTCCACAAAACAATATATACAACACT
Organism: Chamaecyparis obtusa; assembly: GCA_027943335.1. Classification (NCBI taxonomy): domain Eukaryota; kingdom Viridiplantae; phylum Streptophyta; class Pinopsida; order Cupressales; family Cupressaceae; genus Chamaecyparis; species Chamaecyparis obtusa. The sequence goes on along the minus strand of BSBK01012246.1, from coordinate 128,992 downwards.
CACTACCCATAGGAAGGAGTCCAAAACTGACCTAACCAGAGTTACAAATTCTTACAATATAATAATAAACCCTAAAGTACAAGATAACATCGAATTCACTGAGAACACCTGACAATCAGATCATATCTTCTTTTGCATGTATCCATCTTGTACTGAGCTCACCTGCAGACACAACAACCTTGACTCAACTACCCACCTGCAACTCCACTAAGCCATGAAGGCTTCAAATCTAATCTCATAGATATTTCTATTTTCAATAATCACCCTACAAAAGGTGGGGACAACCCATTGAGCATTAACAAGACATGGCACCCTGTGTAATCTGTGGTGCCAATGATCAAATCATCTACTTATTATCTTCTCAACCATCCCTATCCTAAGAATTAAATTTATGAGCTAACCGACATTGTGCATGGCTGAAAAGATCAAAACCCTAGCAAAAACCTTCGCATGAAATTTGAATTTAAAGGTTAAAGGCTAGCTTGGTCATTTTAAAACATGACCGTCAATGAGAAACCTTTCCCGAAAGATGAACGGCCATGACATGCTAAAAAAATGACTTAAAATCCCCTCTGACAAGTCAAGACCACCGTGGAAGTCAATAGCCAATGAAACATGAGCAAATTAGAACGAGGACCCACCTTGACTTTTCTCTTCTTTAAGTCACAAAGAACTCTTTTAAACCCTAGGCCCAGACCTGCCACTTGGCAATATTTTATTCACTCTAGCTGCTTTGTAGGCATACACCTCGACAGTTCTTTGACAACGGACCCATAATCTCCAAGATTCCAATTTAATAGCTAGTCTCATCTCCTCATGACCTCGAAAGATTCTTTTAGATTATATGCCTACTGTAGATTTCATTAAGCCAAGACCCTTCTGACACATCAATCCACCTGGGAGTCCTCATCAACATTTGGCAACCAATCACATTCAAACATATCAGCACACTTGGCAACGTGGTCCCACAATCCTCTATTCACTTTAGCCAATGAGAAGACAACATGTCACCCTGACCTGGCATCATAACCACCTGAAATAGCCTTGAACACTTGGCAAATCTAACGGCTATCTTATAATCTCACATGTCAAAAAAACCCTTCACAAAGATACACCAGCCATTGATCTTCGTCGTTCTGACATCCCTGCAGACATCTGACACATCCCCACTATAGCATCCAAGTCATCACTATGTGGACCAATGAGAAATGAGCACATAATCATCTGAGGACCCACCTGCAAGGCTCTGACAAAAAGCAAGGTCGATGGCTAGTCTTATTCCCTTATAGCTCTGACAAAACCCTTGCGAACTTAAGATAGTCATCGATCCTCTAACAACTATCAAGACCTCTGACCACCGAAAGAACTTGGTCCTACTAACAAAAAGATTACTCGATACATGTGGAACAATCAAAAGCTACCGAATCGAATGAGGTGGCACCGGTCCTACTGACACACTGCAGCACTGCAGACTTGGAAGATCGAATGGTCATCTTAAGATCTCATGCTCTAACAATAGCCTATCCGAAGATACGCCAACTATTAGATCCTCACAATTGGGACCCCACAAATTTAGACTACCGAAAGATTTAGTGATTAGGTGACTAAAGAGAATTTAACATTCTCTAGGTCGCAAGATATTATGCGGTGACCAGGAAACACTTACCGATTATGAGAATCATTGTATTTGCTAAGTCGCTAAATGGTAAAAGTAACCGCCGAGAAACTTAGAGAACTTGCGACCAGCCAATGAGATTAAAGCGCACATGGGTATTGAGGATTTTAAGTTGCTGATAAAGTAATAAGGAAACATAATAGGGCCTTAGGGTTTTTTAGAGGATTTTAAAAGGTTTCAACACAATGGCTACTTTTTTGAATATTTTGAATTGCAGACCAGGGACTTGAAATAATTACAGAGGCTAGGAAAAAAAATATGAGGCCATGAAATTTTTAGGGATGCTCGGCAAGGGTAAAATAGAGACTTTGGAATAGGTTTTAGCCAAATTTGCATGTACATGGAATTTAGGGTAACATTTTGGTGATTTCTACTGGATGTCAACCTGCTAGACATGGAAAACCAGTGGCCTTAGAGAAATCCATTGGGCATGGGGTCATATCGAACACAAAATTTTTGACAAAGAGGCAAAATTGGAACTGAGGAACGCAACTAGAACTGAGGAACAAAACTATGCATGAGCACTTCTTGGAAAGTAGGAAACTAAGCTAGAAAATTGGAAGAAAGCAAGAAAACTAACCTATCCTAAACTAACCAGTGCAGAAAACTAGTCAAACAAAACCATTCACTGGTAGGCTGAAATAACTACTCTTCCTCATCAAAATATTACTCTTTTTGTATTTGATGCTAACAAAGAGAGCATGGAACACAAAAATGCACTGAACTACCTGGCACATCAACCCTTGAATTTGGTATACTAGATTACTAACCACAACTAGATCATAGATGTTGTCCTCCCAGGGAGTCTGATAAGGCTGAATAAGCCCCTGGTCACCAAGGAGTGGGCTCTTAACATCACCCTCCATTGAGTCCCTGAGTATGCATGTCCTACTTGACCCTACCTGGCTAGATATCTGATAGGACATCCCCTAGAGAGCATAAAACTAGGCCCTTCTTGCTACTCAACATGCATCTTATGAATGTCTTCATCATGAAGATCAAGAATTTGTCCCTCCATGATAATCTATCATATGTTTTCTTCTTCTATAGTTGGGACACAATTAACCCCTTGAAACAAAAACTCCTCCTCAAGCATATGCAAGCTATTATCCTTTTTAGGAAGATGGGGATCATCGACAAGAGTTGAGTAGAAAGCATCAATTATTAGATCAAAATCATCTTGTTGCTCTAAGTTAGCAGCACTTATATCATCTTTCGTATCATAATCAGTGAGCTCAACTAGTAAATTTTGCACTACCTTATCTTGCTCAATATAAAAAGACATCTCCTCAAAAAGATTAGCTGAGCTCTCATCTTCTTCACTTTCTTTCTTATCCTTATCGGATTGCTCTATTCCATCTTGATGTAACAACCCTACCTGTTCCTCATGATTATCATGGAAAAGTATACCTAAAAGACAAAACTCATCCTCTTCCTGGTGACTTGAAATGCTATGAGGTGTAGTGGACTCTTTAAGAATTGACTTATAGGACTTTATCTATTATAGAATAGGCTCATTATCATTTAGGAAATCAAACCTTTTAGGTATCTCATCTATAGGAATAGGATGAAGTGGCTGGAAATCTGAGACAGGGTCATGAATAGGCTCTAAAAATGCATGAAGATTAGGCTCCTGTTGACTAAGATCCTTAGCTAGAAGAGGAATTCTAAAGCTTGGAAATTCAGCAGAAGTGTTAGTGGACTCACCAAGAAGGAAAATTGAGATTTGAATCTTGTGAGTCTCTTGTCTAGTCACTTGCTGCATTCCATCCTTAAGGGGATGTGCTTGAGAAACCACTATCTCTTGTTGAAAAACCTTTGACGTTTCTCCATCAGGAAGCTCACAGTTCAAGAGAACAAGCGGAAAATATGCAACCTCCTACCCAAAAAATGGGTTTAGGTGACTGCCAACTACTTTGATGCCTTGCATTGGGAATGTCTTCTTGACTGGATTATATGGATGGAAAGGCCTTCTTACCAAATTTTGCATTTTTCTTTGATTCTTTTCTTGATATTGTGGCCTATCCTCATGATATAGTTGCTCCTAAACTTGCCATTGCTGGTTAGGATTTTGATCCTCTTGTGATAAGGTGATCTAACCTCCCAATTCTTCCCTTTTACACAAATCAATTCTTTGGTTAGAGCCTGCAAGAGGCTCATCATCTCTTTATTTTTTGCTTGTTGATCACCTCTCACCTTGAGTAGCTCTTGAGGAAGGTCAACTATGGACTTCCCATAGCTAGTGCTGGCTTGAGGTTCTATTAATGTAGGTATGAGAGTAAATGGAGGCATTTTTAGAGGTATCATGGGTTGGAGATTGGGAGAGATAGGAATAGGTGGCCTTGGGGTTATCATACCAGCCTGGATTAAACAATTTTCTTCCTTTACAGCTAAATCAAAAGCTTGAGGTAACGAAGTACCCCCTAAGGATTGAATCATGATAGATATATCACTAGTTAGGGCTCTCAAAAAATAAAGGAAAGCACAATCTACTGAAGGCCTTACATTAATTGGAATCCTATTCTATGTCTTGATAAATCTGCCATTAAAATCAGTTATCTGCTCTCGAGGATCTCTCCTTATAATTTGGAGTTGCTCTACTAAAGACAAGGAATCTGAATCATCCTCAAAGTATTTGCTAAGGAGATCCCCAAGTCTATCCCATGAAGTAATAGAGCCAACTACTAGAGTCCTAAACCATTCAAGAACCTTCCCCTTGAGAGAGGCTGCTAATAGCTTGGTGGCCACATCTTCTTGAGTTATGTTGTGAATGCTACTAATAGTGGTCACATCTCTTATGTGCTCAAAGGAAGTAGTTTTCCCTTCACCTATGAAATCAGGTATAATTTTTAGTGCTGCCAAGGGCACATCATGGTGTTGGGAAAAATTTAATGGGCTACCCTGATTAAAGGGTGCAAATGCAATTTGTTTTATGATCAAAAGGGTCTATTTTCTTCAGAAGCTCTATCAAAAATTGGGTCACTGTCTCTTAACAGCAATGGAGTCACCAGATATACTTGAGTACTAACCTCTCTAAGGTCTATATTATGCAATCAGTATATCAGAGATAGCATAATCATTGAAATTGACTTCTTTTGTTTGTCCCACTGGGCATGCTAGAAATGTTATACACTAAGTTTGTGCCTTTGTCTCAAGCTCTCTTGGTCTTGATAACTCAGTATAACATGGGAATCATCTCTAGGTTGTGGGACCTTTGCTAACTAAGATGAGACCTCCAAGTTCTAGGCTACTTCCTCTTGGATAATCACCTTAATTTTCTTCTTGACATGAAAGTAAAATATTTGGAGGGAAAGGGATAGAAGGGATGCTTGTAAGGGAAATGACTTGAAAGAAAACTACCTACTAGGTGATACACTGAAATTAGGGTTTGGATCTCAGCATAGACGAATGAGACCAATGGAGAAATCAAGTATAATAAGTCACAACTCACTAGATAGGCTTGCATAAGTGTTTCATAGGAGGGTCTGAACAAAAGACACAACTTATGACTTGCAAGCAAACATCCTTTTCTACAACTAGGTGTAGGAATGAGACAAGATTGCTAGGGGTTGTAGTATACCAACAAAACATCTAAATTAGATTAGACATAGTAACACACAAAATAATAGAAAATGAGAGGGACTAGGAACCCCAATTTCCATTAACAACATTCATAAACTTCAATCCAATAAGAGATAATCAAGACAATGAAGATAGGGATAGAACAAATATCACAAGTACCTCAAGAATGCCTTGATCATCAATGAGAGATTACAAAGAGTAGAAGAACCAGAGGGTAGAACAAATACCACATGTTGTCTGACTTTTAGTCACCCATTTTTTTTGGCAATATTGGAGTCATATGGTCATGTCAAGTCAGTCTAGTCATGATGGTGTCTAGGTCTAAGTCTTCCCTAGGATAGGAAGTCTTTGTCGGGTTCCCTTCCCATTGCCTTCTTGTTTCAAGCTGGGTGGGTTGTTATCAAGGTCTCATTATTTGGGTAGGTTGTAGATCCCAACCTGAAAAAGATCATGGTGCTCCAATTGATGATCTTTTCAGCAAGTGGAATGATGTTTGGGAGTAATAAGTTTCAGGCATTCAAAAGAACCATGAGAAGATTCTTCATGTGAGGGATGCAATGACAGAGCCAGCATTGAATCATTCAGATTTTACTCTATATAGCAGTGTGTACACTTCAAGTGAAGAAGCTCCTCTTATTCTTAATAAGTGTATCAGTAGGGATTGCAGTTGAAGACTTTGATCTATATTCAAATCTGCAGGCTAAGGAGATATCAAGAAGTGTTCCTAGAAGTTTGCAGAATGAAAAGGAGATTGCATTATTATATTTCACCTAGTATCAAGATCCACAGGTTTAGAATATCAAATTACTTCAAAATATTGCGTCTTAATTGTAATCGAAGAAAATGGCAATGAGTCTATGTTGAATTATAATGGAATCGAGGGACAGTGTATAGTTGTTCCCCAAAATTTCCCTATCATTCCCTTTTTGGCCGCATCCTGTTTGTTCCAAGAAATGCTCAAGTGTCAAAGTCTAGTGTGTTTTTTGCCTTTTGGCCTAAAAGCCCAGTGTGTTTTCGACCTTCTCTCTAAAGGTTTAGGATGTTTTTGACCTTCAAGTGCACAACTCTGACTAGGTGGGTCCCAGTTTCTAATGTCACCACGAGGCGAGTTAGCAATCAAGCAAACAACAAGCCACCAATGGTCAGTGGTTAATATCTTATGGTTGGTCACATGATCACATGGGCTCTTTTGAGCCCATGCGACCATGTGACAAACCATCAGTAGTCACAGTTAAGAAAGTTCTAAATGATTTGTGGTGGCAGTTAACACTTCGTAGTTGGTTGTATGATCGCATAGGCCTTCCTAGCCGCATGCAATCATGAAAAAAATGGTCAAGAGGAGGGTTTCAGCTCCGGTGGTGGGTCCTTGGGCCATGACTTGTCCAATTTTCATTGGCCGGTGGGGTAATACATTGACAGTGGAGGTCTGGGCAGGTAAGAAAAGTCAATAAAAAGATAGTGAAAGCCCTGCGATAGGTGTGTGGTCGCAAGATCGCATGACTGAGAGAACTATCTTGTGATCATGTGAGATGAAGACACATGGTGGTGGGTCTGGAAGGTTTGTTTGTGATGTTAAATCAATGGTGACTGCTTTGCCACTATGGTGTGGGAGATTCTTTGCGGCAAAGTGGGATCTTGCCATGTGGACCTGCTCACTTGTGGGACCCGAGACTTAAGGAAAGAAAAGAGATTAAAAGATGACGTAATCCAATAGAGCTCATATTCTCGCTTAAGAAGATGATCAAAAGGTATGAATTTCAATTGGCATAAAGAAGTAAATCGAAGGTGACTAAGAATAGAGGGGGATATTGATGCAATAGAATGTTATGATAGATCTCTTGACTGAGATCACGGGCAAGAATAGAATGAAGAAGACAATCCTAATAATATTGTACATGCTTTGCATGGTCATATAAATGTATTGTATGTTGTAGCTTGCATTCTAGTAGATCCAACATGGGTTTCCATAGGTGGTGGTGATGATAAAGCTATTATGTCATATCAGATTGTGCCAAATATTTTTGAGACATTTGTAAAAAGTTGAATGCAGTTGTAGATCAGATTGACTATTTTTTGAAAGATAGCTTGACTACGAGAAGCCCAATGGACTTTGGCTTGACAGGTGTTGTTGAAGGAAATGAAAGGTCTTGAATTGAAGTGTCATAAGTCTGTGATTGGCTTTTCAACCTCTTTCATCAAGAATGTTCTTGTTTTGTGCTTTGTCTTTCTATATTCTGGAAGTTGAATCATTTCTAGTGGCTATAAGCATTGTATGTAAACTCTATAAATAGGGGGAAGGAAATCAATGTAAGGGTCAGAAAATTTTTGGCATGAAGAGAGGTTGCAGAGACAATCATACTTGGTGTCAATTCTTTACTTGTCCATGTGCTTCCTTTTTCTGCATATAGTCAGAGAGCTGGAGTGGAGGAGAGAGCATGTTTAATTTCTGTATTTTTATTCATGCATTGAGATTAATGTTCAGTTTTTGTAATAGATTTGGCTATAGTTTGCAAGAAAATATGATCAGAGTATTGTGTTTGTGTGTTTAAAACAAGGAAAGTTTTGTTATGAATCAGAGTATTTGGGCAACACTTTTCTGATTATTTTCAATCAGAGTATTGTTATGATTAGTTTTGAGCACTGTCTTGTTTTCTTAGTCAAATGGTGACTGGATGGTAGATCAGAGTACTGTCATTTGATCCTGTTGCAAAGATTTGAATGTTTAATCTTCTCATAACATTGCATTTACAAAACTAATAGCATTCTTGCATTACCAACATTGGGAAGTCATAGGATGTGTGAGTTCCTGAAGTTGGCTAGAATTAGAATCTAAAATCTACCTGAGTTAGTCCTGTATAGGATTAGCTTGGTTTTCCTCTGCTGTTCTCTAGTTAAGAACATACCCTGCAGTAGGAATTAGGAAAAAAACATAATTCATTGAATATCATTCACATAAGGAGTTGTACCTTAATTCAAAGGGAAGCTAGTTATTCTTATAAATAGTTTCCCAACTATTGTGTAAAGTTGTTCTTCATCACAAATTAGAAAAATTAGAAGGAGAATCAGAAGAAGAACAATATGTTTACCAACAAATTTTTGGTGACTCTGCTGGGGAGTTGGAAAACAAGATCAGTGCTAGAGATTATTTTCTCAGTTTTCTTATTGTTATCTCTGCTTGAGATTGGCGACTCTGTGTTTCTAAAGAATTCTATTTTCATATCAGAGTTTGAAGGATTTGAAAGTTCTTATCATTCAGGTTCCCAGCTTATGTTTTTGGTGACTAAGAGGAAGAACATATTAATTTTTCAAGCTACATTATTAATTTTCTCTGCTATTCAGAGATTGGTGACTCCATTCTGGTTCTCATGGCCTTGGATGAGAAGTCCAGTGTTTACATTTTCAAATTTTAACTTGCAGAGATTGGTGATCCCGTTGTAAAAAGGACCATGCCTATTAAAATAGTGAGAAGGAGAGCGGAAACTTTCCTTACAGAACTCCATCACAATACTGATCCTGTGTTGCATGATATGTATGAAGCCTTGTTAGAAAATATCAGTTATGGAATAAAGATAAACCTGAGTGTTAAAGAAGATCATGCAACTGTGCTATTATGGAGAAAGATCTGTGTGAGATATCACTTGCTAAAAGAGATGGAAGTGAAGACAAAATTTTTGCAACTAAGTAAAGAACTAAAGGTGGAGTATGAAGTGTCAGAGATCTCACATGATCATGTCTCTTACAATTTTTCAATCCTGAACGAACTAGAGGTTCAATCAAGAAAGCAAACTAGAAGAAAACCCACATTTGAAGAGATAGATGCTGAAAGTGATTTCAATTTACAATTCCTTTGGTCTGCATTTAAACAAAGTATAGATGAAGCTGAAGAAAATGGATTAAGCTTCTTTGTTCAAATTTTAAAAGGCATATATCAAAGGTATTTTAATGTTCAAGATCAGAAAAGAAAAGAGATATACCTTTCAGCCAATGTTCCTGATGAAAAACTAGTAAATGAAGAGCCCATATCAACCAATGGTTCTACTTTTGGAGAACAAGAGATGCCCAGGTTTCCAGAAGCACAACTTTCAGTGGATGAAGGCATCCCCTACAGTGATAAAGAATTGGTAAGAATAGTAGACAAAGAAGTTCCTCCCATGCCTCTATTTACTTCTGATTTTAAAAGTTTCGGACTTGAAGAAAATAAAGATAAACTTTTGCATGAAGTTTCTGTTGAAAATAATCTGATAGTTAATGCATCTTCAGAACATGAAAAGTTGAATTTCATTGAAAATTTTGACAAAAATGATTTTCAAGTTGCAAAAGTTGGTAATGATCCTATGATAGAATCTATTTGTCTTGAAGAAAATATAATGATTAATCCTCTTGATAAATTTTGTATTGAAAAGAAAGTGAGATCATGTTTTTCCAAATCTGAAGATATGGTCAAAGAGATGATAAGAAAAATTGAAAGAGAAATAGATGGGGATTATGTTTCAAACTATTATCTTCCTGAAGATTATCCTGAGACTAATGTGCTATCAAAAGGTGAAATCCCTAGTGTTATTGAAAAACATGATAGGTGTGACTCTTCATCCATTATAGCTGATAGGGATCCATTGCAAGAACCACTCTGCTTCCAAGCTAATGCAATATTGGGTTTTCTTAATCATATGGATACACATGAAAAGGCTGCAATATGTTTTGATGATCATCCTATTGAGCCTGAGAATGTTGTTGAAGAAATTAATACAACAATAGATTTTGAAAAGGAAGGGATTTCAGAAACTAATGAGGTATTACAGCATCATGTAGAAGGTAGCGAGTCTGATCACAGTCCTCCTAGTCTCAAAATGGAAATTAATCAATTCATGGTGCTAGTCACATGTGAGTACTCTTCTACAATCAATTCAGGTATTGAAATTATGAATTCAGATGAACATCTTGTAGAATTGATAACTGCAACAAATGAAGAAGATGTCTCAATCTAGATGGAACCTGTGTACAATGAAGAATCCTCCTGTTTCAGCCCCGGTTTGAAATCTGAAGTTTCTAATGATAGTACCTCTATCTGGTATGATGCCATTTCACTTCCAGAGGCTTTTCAATTTTCTAATTTTGTTCATCTTGATTTGTATGTCGATATCTCTACTAAGGGTGATAATGAAGTAAACAAATGTGAGTGTTTTCCAGCAGTGCTTCCAGAATCTATTGAATACTCTAAAGTTCTCCATCCCAGTTTTGAAGATGATTATTTTTCTAAAAGTGATATTATCAATATAAGTAGATGTGATTATGTTCCAGTAGTGCATTTAGAATCATCTGAATATCCTAATCTTGCTAGTCTGGATTTGAATATTGATATCTTTGTTAAAAGTGATAAGGTGGAGGAAAAAAGCTGCAAGTATTTTTCAGTGATGTTTGCAGAATCTGGTGGGTTTTCTTCTCCTTCACATAAGATGATATAACATGTAAAAGGTAGTGTGCAGAAAAGTACAGAAGAGTCAGAAGTCTATGATGAGGCATGGCTGTTTGGAAAGGTCCTGGGGGTTACTATGTTGTGAATTGCTTTTGGACTTGAGTTCAGCAATGAAGGACTTGGCAGAGGATGGCAATGTTATTACAAGCTGGTGAAGCATTCTCCTCTGTGCCGGAAGGGTTCATACTTCTCTCTTCCTATAAATGGACATGTATGATTCCTTTCTCACTCTCTATTCTTCAGGTGAGGTCTCCTCACTTGTGTTGTAGGATAGGTTATTGCTTTCCAATTTTGGTGTGTTTTAGTGTAGTCTTTTCTCGCTTTCATAGTTGGTTGTTTTCCTTTTTAGTGTGTTTAGTTTTCCCTGCTCCCCTCCGCCCTCCTTGTATGCAACTTTTTGTTGTTCTCTTTGGTCTAGACTCCGCAACCCAATGCTTACGACACTTGTCTCACCAGAGAAGCTGAATTCTTCATGCACTTTGTAGTACATGATCCCCCAGCGAGAGCTAGCTATTGTCTAACTTTTAGTCACCAATTTTTTTTGGCAATATTGGAGTCATATGGTCATGTCAAGTCAGTCTAGTGATGATGGTGTCTAGGTCTAAGTCTTCCCTAGGATAGGAAGTCTTTGTTGGGTTCCCCTACCATTGCTTTCTTGTTTTAAGCCTAGTGGGTTGTTATCAAGGTCTCATTATTTGGGTAGGTTGTAGATCCCAACCTGATAAAGATCATGGTGCTCCAATTGATGATCTTTTTAGCAAGTGGAATGATGTTTGGGAGTAATAAGTTTCAGGCATTCAAAAGAACCATGAGAAGATTCTTCATGTGAGGGATGTAATGACAAAGCCAGCATTGAATCATTCAGATTTTACTCTATATAGCAGTGTGTACACTTCAAGTGAAGAAGCTCCTCTTATTCTTAATAAGTGCATCAGCAAGGATTGCAGTCGAAGACTTTGATCTATATTCAAATCTGTAGGCTAAGGAGATATCAAGAAGTGTTCCTGGAAGTTTGCAGAATGAAAAGGAGATTGCATTGTTATATTTCACCTGGTATCAAGATCCACAGGTTCAGAATATCAAATTACTTCAAAATATTGCATCTTAATTGCAATCGAAGAAAATGGAAATGAGTCTATGTTGAATTATAATGGAATTGAGGGACAGTGTGTAGTTGTTCCCCAAAATTTCCCTATCATTCCATTTTTGGCCGCATCCTGTTTGTTCCAAGAAATGCTCAAGTGTCAAAGTCCAGTGTGTTTTCTACCTTTTGGCCTAAAAACCCAATGTGTTTTCAATCTTCTCTCTGAAGGTTCAGGATGTTTTTTACTTTTGGTCCAAAAATTCTCTATGTTTTTTATTTCTGATTTGAAAATCCTCTATGTTTTTGACCTTCAAGTGCGCAACTCTAACCAGGTGGGTCCTAGTTTCTAACATCACTGTAGGGCCAATCAGCAGTCAAGCAAACAACAAGCTACTAGCAGTTAGTGGTAGATATCTTACGATTGGTCGCATGATCGCATGGGCTCTTTCGAGCCCATGCGACCATGCAAAAAACTGTTAGCGGTCATAGTTAAGAAAGTTCTAAATGGTTTGCGGTGGTAGTTAACACTTTGTGGTTGGTCGCATGATCACATAGGCCTTCCTGGCCGCATGTGATCATGTAACAAATGGTCAAGCAGAGGATTTCAGCTCTGGTGGTGGGTCCTTGGGTAGTGACTTGTCTAATTTTCATTGGCTAGTGGGGTAATACATTGACAGTGGAGCTTCGGGCAGGTAAGAAAAGTCAATGACAAGACAGTGAAAGCCCTACAGTAGGTGTGTGGTCGCAAGATCGCATGACTGAGAGAACTATCTTGCGATCATGTGAGATGAAGACACATGGTGGTGGGTCTGGAAGGTTTGTTTGTGATGCTAAATCGACGATGACCACTTTTCCACTATGGTGTGGGAGATTCTTTGCGGCAAAGCAGGATCTTGCCACATGGACCTGCTCACTTGTGGGACCCGAGACTTAAGGAAAGAAAAGAGATTAAATGATGATGTAATCCAATGGAGCTCATATTCTTGCTTAAGAAGATGATCAAAATGTATGAATTTCACTTTGCATAAAAAAGTAAATTGAAGGTGACTAAGAACAGAGGGGGATATTGATGTGATAGAATGTTACGATAGATCTCTCGACTGAGATCACGAGAAAGAACAAAATGAAGAAGATAATCCTAATAATGTTTTACACACTTTGCATGGTCATATAAATGTCTTGTATGTTGTAGCTTGCAGTCCAGTAGATGCAACATGGGTTGCCACAGGTGGTGGTGATGATAAAGTTATTATGTCAAATAAGATTGTGCCAAATATTTTTGAGACATTTGAAAAAGGTTGAATGCAGTTGTAGATCAGATTGACTATTGTTTGAAAGATAGCTTGACTCCGAGAAGCCCAATGGACTTTGGCTTGATAGGTGTTGTTTGAGGAAATGAAAGGTCTCAAATTGAAGTGTCATAAGTCTGTGATTGGCTTTTCAACTTCTTTCATTGAGAATGTTCCTATTTTGTGCTTTGTCTTTCTGTATTCTAGAAGTTGAATCATTTCTAGTGGCTATAAGCATTGTATGTAAACTCTATAAATAGGGGGAAGGAAATCAATGTAAGGGTTGAAAAATTTTTGGCATGAAGAGAGGTTGCAGAGACAATCACACTTGGTGTCAATTCTTTACTGTCCATGTGCTTCCTTTTTCTGCATACAGTCAGAGAGTTGGAGTGGAGGAGAGAGCATGTTTAATTTCTATATTTTCATTCATGCATTGAGATTAATGTTCAATTTTGTAATAGATTTGGCTATAGTTTACAAGAAAATATGACCAGAGTATTGTGTTTGTGTGTTTAAAACAAGGAAATTTTTGTTATGAATCAGAGTATTTGGGCAACACTTTTTTGATTATTTTCAATCGGAGTATTGTTATGATCAGTTTTGAGCACTGTCTTGTATTCTTAGTCAAATGATGATTGGATGGTAGATCAGAGTACTATCGTTTGATCCTGTTGCAAAGATTTGAATGTTTGATCTTCTCATAACATTGCATTTACAAAACTAACAACATTCTTGCATTACCAACATTGGGAAGTCATAGGATGTGTTAGTTCCTGAAGTTGGCTAGAATTAGAATCTAAAATCTACCTAAGTTAGTCCTGTATAGGATTAGCTTGGTTTTCCTCTGCTGTTCTCTAGTTAAGAACATACCCTATAGTAGGAATTAGGAATAAAACATAATTCATTGAATATCATTCACATAGGGAGTTGTACCTTAATTCAGAGGGAACCTAGTTATTCTTAGAAACAATTTCACAACTATTGTGTAAAGTTTTTCTTCATCACAAATTGGGAAAATTAGAAGGAGGATCAGAAGAAAAAAAATCTGTTTACCAACACCAGAGATGGCTTTCTGAGAAAAGATGACCTCCTTGTAAAAGTGGGCTTCTCTCCTTTACAAAAATGAACCTCTTGAGCACTAAGGCTCCACAAAACAATATATACAACACTCACTACCCATAGGCAAGACTCCAAAACTAACCTAACTAGAGTTACAAATTCTTACAATATAATAATAATCCCTAAAGTACAAGATAACATTAGATTCACTAAGAACACACGACAATCAGATCATATCTTCTTTTGTGTGTATCCATCTTGTACTAAGCTCACCTGTAGACACAAGAACCTTGACTCAACTACCCACCTGCAACTCCACTAAGCCATGAAGGCTTCAAATTTGATCTCATAGATATTTCTATTTTCAATAATCACCCTACAAAAGGTGGCAACAACCCATTAAGCATTAACAAGACATGGTACCCTATGAAATCTATGGCGCCAATGATGAAGTCATCTACTTATTATCTTCTTAACCATCCCTATCATGAGAATTAAATTTTTGAGCTAACCGACGTCATGCATGGCAAAAAAGATCAAAACCCTAGCAAAAACCTTCGCAGGAAATTTGAATTTAAAGGTTAACAGCTAGCCTAGTCATTTTAAAACATGACCATCGATGAGAAACCTTTCCTGGCAGATGAATAACCATGACATGCTAAAAAAATGACTTAAAATCCCCTCTGACAAGTCAAGACCACCGTGGAAGTCAACAGCCAATGAAATGTGAGCAAATCAGCATGAGGACCCACCTTGACTTTTCTCTTCTTTAAGTCATGAAGAACTCTTTTAAACCCCGGGCCTAGACCCACCACTTGGCAATCATTTATTTGCTCTGGCCACTTTGTAGGCATACACCTCGATAGTTCTTTGACAATGGACCCACAATCTCCAAGATTCCAATCTAATGGCTAGTCTGATCTCCTCATGACCTCAGAAGATTCTTTAAGATTATACACCTACTGTAGATTTCATTAAGCCAATACACTTCTAACACATCAATCCACCTGGGAGTCCCCATCAACATTTGGCAACCAATCACATTCAAACATATTAGCACACTTGGCAACGCGGTCCTACAATCCTCTATTCACTTCAACCAATGAGAAGATGACATGTCACCCTAACCTGGCATCAGACCCACCTAAAAGAGCCTTGAACACTTGGTAAATCTGATGGCTGTCTTGTAATCTCATGTGTCAGTAAAATCCTTCATGAAGATATGCCAACCATTGATCTTCTTCCTTCTGACATCCCTGTAGACATCTGACATGGCCCCACTGCATCATCCAAGTCATCGCTATGTCGACCAATGAGAAACAAGCACATCATCATCTGAGGACCCACCTGTAAGGCTATGAAAAAAAGAAAGATCAACGGCTAGTCTTATCCCCTTATAGCTCTAAAAAAACCCTTGCAAACTTAAGACAACCATCAATCCTCTAACAACTGTCAGGACCTCTTACCGCCGAAAGAACTTGGTCCTACTGACAAAAAGCTGACTCGATACATGTGGACCAATCAGAAGCTACCGAATTAGATGAGGTGGCACCGGTCCTACTGACACACTGTAGCACTGTAGACTTGGAAGATCCGACGGTCATCTTAAGATCTCATGCTCTGACAACATCCTATCCGAAGATACGCCAACCATTAGATCCTCATAATCGGGACCCCACAAATTTAGACCGCCAAAAGATTTAGCGATTACGCGACTGAAGAGAAGTTAATTTTTTCTAGGTCACAAGATATTATGTGGTGACCGGGAAACACTTAGTGATTATGAGAATCGTTGTATTCACTAAGTCGCTAAATGGGAAAAGTATCCACCGAGAAACTTAGAGAACCTGCGACCAGCCAATGAGATTAAAGCGCACATGGGTATTGAGGATTTTAAGTTACTGATAAAGTAACAAGGAAACATAACAAGGCCTTAGGGTTTTTTTTAGGATTTTGAAAGGTTTCAACACAATGACTACTTTTTTGAATATTTTGACTTGCAAACTAGGGACTTGAAATAATTGCAGAGGCCAGGAAACAAAACATGAGGCCACAAAATTTTTAGGGATGCTCGGTAGGGGTAAAATAGAGCCATTGGAATAGGTTTTAGCCAAATTTTTATGTACATGGAAATTAGGGTAACATTTCTATTGTAATGATGGTTCTATTTGCAATGAACTTGTTAGAAACATGAAAAAAAAACATATTAGCAATTCCATCATTTGTTTGTTGTTTGGGATAGTTACCATAGAATTATTTGGACTATCTCTCCTCTTGCCTTGTAAGGTTAAAATGACCTTTTTTTCTTCCCTCCATGAATAGACCCTTACCATCTTGCACTTTTGCAATGATAGGACACCAATGTGTTCACATAACTATATCTTCTTCAATCACACTACTCTTCCAATTTTCCATCTTTTGTTCACTACCATAATCATTGGTTTTTAGAACCATTATTGATGCTCCAATCTTCTAATCCTCTTTCATAGACCTCTTCATTGTGCAACTCTTCAAATCAACATACTCTTTCCTTCCAAAACAGATAACCCTTATCTCATATGAAGAATTATTTTTGCAAAGGCTTCAGAATAAACTTTTTACCATCCTTATGAACAAGTATTCTTGTACCCATCATATTTTCCTTCTTAGGGATTTCCAAGGTCTTCCTAAGAGGATGTGACAACATGTCATTGGTACTATATCACACAAAAATTTCTCCTTTTACTCACCAATAGAAAAATCTACATAATCTTGTTCCCTACTCATAAGACTTTGCTCATCACTCATTCATGAGGCTCTATATGGTCTATCATGTGCAAATTTCTTCAAATGAAACTTCAAAACAAGATTTCTAATTGCAAAACCTGTGTACAAGACACTCAAGAACAACTTGTGTTCTCTTCATTAAAACTTCATGAAAAAAACTAAATAAATGCAAGGAAATGATAATAAATCAATATACCATCATGCATATAGAGGGTGAAGCAATTCTTCTCGGTCTCAACTTTGCCCAACTTGAAAGGTTCTCTGGCATATCAATATTTCTTTTTGAAATGTAGTAATCTACACAACACATTTATCTCTATAATAAAATTTCATTCAATTTAACATTTTTCATGTTAGTTTTTATTTGCTGATTTCTTCAGATTAGGCCTATACATTCCAAGCATTTCTCTTCTTGAACAATATATGTATTAGAGTAGCCATCATGAATTGTCCTTCTCATACATATTATATTTTTTACTTAGCATTCAGATTAGCCTAAGCAGTATTGTGAACTTTATTCCAATACATGTACTATTGTGAAAATCATCACAAGTCCATTTGTTGGAGGTCAATTCATAGTACACATGTTTGGAGGTCTGAAGGAAACAAGAGAATTTGAAGAGTCACGAGTGGTGAGAAGATTCTTTTGAGTAGAAGCTTTGGAGGCACTGTAGATCAGTCCAAAAGAGGTGCAAGGGTTAGTTGATAGGAAATATGTAAGTTAATATATGAGAGAACAATTTGACATGTGCATATAAGATACATTAGTATTGGAATGGGCCAAATAACTTTATCAGAATATCTGTTACACTCTCATAAAAACTCAATACAGTATGATAGACTTTAACTTCATCCTTCTTTGTTCAACAAATCTATGTGCATAGAATCACAAGAACTAACCACTTCTTTAATCTTCATCTCCTCTTCATACAAAATATTTTCTACATCTTCATGTACTTTTCTATCAACCATGAGATATTCACATGCCACCACTTCAACTTCCAAATCTGTTACTTCTTCCAAAGAAACTTCTACTACAACACTTTTTTGTTTTGGTTCAACAACTTATAAAGGTTGTATAATTTGGCTTTACAAGTGCTAGTTGAATTTTTTTATAAGTTTCTAAATCCTTTTCAAAAAAATCCATGTAGTACATATCCTACAATCATTACAGTCCATGAGACCACATTTCCTTGAAACATTTTCTCAAACAGTTGAAATGCTTGTCTATTGTTCCACATTTTGCATACATGTCTACCGGTGCACTTACAACTACATCTGACAAAAATGACTCTCTTTTTTTATGTTTTGGTAGATGTCCATACCTTTCTCCAAAGCCCCTTTTCTGATGGCAAAAAAATTGGGAATCTACCTTTACATCTGTCAATCCGTTGGAGTAGAATATGGAGAACTTAGATTTGTTGAAAGGGCTCCTACACAAATGCAATCTATAGGTGCAAATACAGATTCAAGAACCTTTTTCCAGTGTCCAATCTTCCTATGCCAATTTGGGAGCCATAGATCAAAGTGTGGATATCCATCAATTCAAGCCAGAGGCTGTAAACAGTATAAGGATTCCATCAAAACATAAAAGCCACTGAAGTTTTAATCTGTAGAAAATATATTTATTGACGGCTACAAATCTTCTTTCTACAAACTTTTTTCATCATTATTCCTACCTATACCAATATGGGAGCTTTCGCACAGGGTATGGATATTCCTCAAAGCATATGCAGGTATGTGAATTGATATAACAAATTTTTTTCCAGTGAAATGTGGAGACACAGATTCATATTACTGGATCTTAGTAATGGACAGAACAACTGGAAAAATGATCAAGGGCATACTGATTATAAGTAAACTAGTAGTTTAGCACATACTGATTATAAGTAAACCAGTAAACCAAAGGACATGCTTTTACTACTAAGTCTCTATTTGTTGGACATACTAATTACAAGTACTAGACATATATCAAAAATGTTGCTAATTAAGGTTGGTGGGATGATTACACCTATCCTGAAAAAAGACTGTCAAATGTTGCTAATTAAGGTTGGCGGGATGATTACAAATCTGGTCGTTAGTTTCACCTTTCAAATAGAAATTTTTATTGTCACTGGTTCTAACAAATCCAATACTAATAAGATAGGAATGTAGTCTTTCATACCATGCTCTCAGTACTTGTTTTAGTACATATAATTATTTGTGCAACTTACATACTATATTTCTTTGATTAGGATGAACAAAACCTGCAGGTTATTCAATGTATACCTCTTCTTCAAGTATTGCATTCAGAAATGCAAATTTTACATCCATCTAATAAACTTTAAATCCCTTGTAAGTAGCATATGCAATAAATATTCTAACTCCTTCAAGTATAGCAATGGGTGCAAAAGTCTCTCCATAGTCAACTCCCTCTTCTTGTGCATAGCCTTTGCATACTAGTTTTTCTTTGTTCCTAGTAAGATCTCCATTCTAATTCTTTTTTTTAAAATATCCATTTGGTTTCAATCATATTCTTGTCTTTCGGTCTTGGTACCAATGTCCATGTCTTATTTTTTTGTATCTTCTCAAACTCTTCATTCATAGCCTTAATCTATTCATCATTTTCAAGTGTATCTTTAACACTTTTAGGATTAAATTCACAACTTAAACATGTATTGTTTCTCAACTTACTGTGTGTCATCATGTCAGCTCTCTTATCTCCAATTATCTGATATTGCTGATGATGTCTTCTTACATATCTGCCAAGTATAGGTTCAGTTCTCTATTCTTTAATATGTTCTCCACTCGGTGCACGATCATGATCTTCATCAATAATAGTTTGTTGATTCTTGGTTTGTAAAGACTATTGCTTGGTAGCATTACCCTATTTCTTGGTAACGCCAAGATTTTGTTTGGGTAGAGTGTCAGGTACCTCAATGTAAACAAATCTACCATAGTCTTATGGTTCCATTTTTTCTTTCTTCATCATTCTTTTCAGCAAATTCATTAGCTCTCACATTTTCACTTTAATAATTTTCTTAGTACCCTTATTCAAACATTTGTAAGCTTTACTTTTAGTAGAATATGTAAGAAATATTCCTTCATCACCTTTTGAATCAAATTTCTAATTTATATCATCTTTCAGAATGTAACATCTATCTCCAAATATTCTGAAATAAATCACATTAGGTGTGTAACCATACCATAATTTATAAGTGTCTTGTTTGATTCTTCTTCAGTTGAACTCAATTCAATGTATATACAACAGTACCAATACCTTCTCTCCATTACATGTGTGCAACTTCTTTTCCAATTATTAGTGTTCTAGCACAATCAACAATAGACCTATTTCTCCATTCAGTAATTCCATTCTGATGGGGTGTCCTTGGTATAGAAACCTTTGTTCTAATTCCATGCTCATTACAAAAATTAGTGAGCTCATCAGAAATAAATTCACCACCTCTATCTGATCTTAAGAATTTCAGTTCTTTACCACTTTCTTTTTCTAATTTTTCTTTATACCATTTAAACATCTTAAAAGATTCATATTCTTCTTTCAAGAAAATGGTAGTCATCATCCTAGAGAAGTCATCAACAAAAAATAAAATAAAATTTATCTCCATAATAATTTTGAGTTCTCATAGGACCACACAAGTCAGTGTGACCTAACTCCAAAATAACATTAGATGAAAAGTGTTTTCTCTTAAAAATGGATTTTGACACTTTCCCCATTTGACATTGTTGGCACATAACATGGTTAGGTTTAGATATGCTCAGTAAACTTCTAACTTTCCTTTCCTTACTGATCTTAACCATGTGGTCAAAATTCACATGACATAACCTCTTGTTCCATAACCACACATCTTCATTTTTAGCCAACAAATAATAAGTCTTAGCATTGTCAAGATAAAATAGATTACCTTTAGATTGTTCACTACTACCGACCAATTTTAGAATCTCGTCATAGATTTTCACCTTTCTATTCTCAAATACAACTTGGTGACATGTTTTATTCAGTTGTGCTACACTCAAGAAATTATACTTAAGTCCTTTCACCCAATATGCATTCTCACATCTAAACTTATTGTTCAACAATATAGACGCTTTTCCTTTTACTAGATAAAGTGTGGCATTTCCCATTTTAATAGATCCTTTATTATAATGTTCAAGGTATTCAAATTTCTCTTCATCTCCAGTCATATGATGTGTACAACCACTATAAATAATCCAAGTATCATTCTTTCAAGCTTTACAAATAAGTGTTGTTTCTACATACCTTTCTTCTTATGAATATTCTTTCAAAGCCACAAATACCACCTCAATTTCTTCATCAATGTTGGTGTTAGTGTCATCATCATCATCATCTTCAACAAGGAAACATGGCTTCTCACCTTTATATTTTTAGTCTCGGTTACTTCTTATGTCATACTCTGTGTTGCCTCTATGTTCTTGATTATCTCTTATGTCATGCTTCCTTTCATTTTATTTTTCATTAGTTTTCTCATCTTATTTTAGGTCAGGACATCTAGCAACAATATGGCCAATCTCTTTACATTTAAAGCATACCAAACGTAGTTTTCCTCTATAGATATTCCTTAACCTTTTTGCAATCTTCTAGCTATTAATGCTTCAATTTCATCAAGTTCATCCTCTTGACTTTCACTGTCACTTTCATTTCTTATCTTATGTTTGCTTCTTGATTTACCCATTTTTAGAGATGCAATAAATGCAGATTCAACACTAGGAGCAATACTATTATCAAAATTGTTCAACTCAAATGCAGTCAATCTACCGATTAGACTATCAAGTGTAACTTTATTACTAGGAGCTGCTCTCATTTCATGAATTGCAGAGACTCTAATAACATAGGAAGGTAACAAGGTTTTGAGAATTTTACTTACAATAGTGTCTTCATCAATAACACCTCCTACTCCTCGGATAGAATTCACAGTCTCTTTGACTCAGCATTAGCCCTTAGCACATTCATATCTCCTCCATGAACTAGTGTAAGCTTGTCCCACATCTGCTCAATAGTTGTACTTGTCAAGTAACATCTTCAAATTCAAGATCTAATAAAGAGGAAGAAAGCTCTACCATCATAGCATTGTGTTTATCTCTTTCTCTCATCTGATTAATAGTCAAAAGTCTTAGAATTTTGGTCCTCTCTTGTTCCATTCAATGCTCATTCAGATAGGCTAACTAATATGAGAGATAATAATATAGAGATACTAAATATGTGCATGTAGGTTCATATGGTACATTTTTAAGTGCCACAAATTATGATAAATAGCCTGCCATAGTTTGGAAATGGTTTGAACTTAGTACACTTAGGAGAATGCATTCACAAAGTGTAGCTCATAATATTTTAATGAGATGGGGAGTAAAACATGGTCATCCATAACATAAGAAATCCCATCTAAATATGTTCTCTTTGATGGTTCTACTCCATGAAAAATAAAATTGAAATTAGGCAACATTGCATCTTTTCACTGCATATAACTAACACTTTTGCATCAAAATAAAATGATGATATGATAAAATTAATTTATTTATTGATATTATGCTATATAGTACTATAGAAGAGCCACACGTGATGTTATAGTTCACATAGTACACTCATAAGAATCACAAATTCTAAGAAACAAGCCATCAAAGTTCAACACTTTTTTACACTTAGGGCACTTCGGAGAATGCACTACTAGGATATGGAATGGAACATCTTGTCAAGTCAGGTGGTGGAATAGGAGAATACACCACTAGGATATAAAATGGAACATTTTGTCATGTTGGGGAGTGGAATAGGATAATTCCTAGAATAAACCTATAATTTGTCCTTAGGATGAAAAAAATGAAATTCATGCATTACTAGAACTTTCAAATGAAAAAAATTGGCATAGCTTCTGGAGGCAAGAACCAGTGAAGAAAACCTCCATTCCTTTACAAAATTATAAAAATACCAAAGTGATTAAGATCCTATGACACTTGTTACAAAATCTGACCTTCTTAGGCCAAAATATACTATATTCCTAATGATCTAGAATCTTATTTCTAATCCTATTTGAAATATTTACATAACATCATTCCCACTAGACATAATACATAATTTATCTGAGGATTCCTTAATCAACAACATTTATATAACTGCAATCCCACTCAACCTAATTCATAATCATCTTTGTACATATTACTTCAAATTTAGTATTGACCATTTTGTAGAATAATAAAATCCTAGATGAAAATGAGAACCAAATTCGTTATATGACAAAGGCCTACTTGTTTTCATCAAAGGAATTAAATCTTCAATTCTCTACACTAGGTCGTTTACAAAATTTGACTGATATAATATCCTTCATTTTTCCATTATACATTTAGCTTGGATTCAATCAGAGTTATTTGGCAATGCATAGCAATTTAAAATATTTAATCTTCCTACCACATTTTGGAAATAACGATGACATTCATTAAAGAACTACAACACTATTACCTTTATTGGCAAACTGTAATTTTCTCTACTATCCAAAAGTGATTTAAACTTTGAACCATCTCTTGCAATTGACTGCTTGCTACACTTTAATAAATTTCAATGAAATCCCATCCTATAAATTCTTTACCCTGCATTCAACAAAGTAGCTTTGATTAGAGATCTAAGCATTTCATTTCAAACAACTTAAAAATATATAGTGAGTGTGTTATTTTTAATTTGAAGATTGATGGAGATTTGACAAATACTTTTTTGATTAGTGAAGAAAAATTTGACTAGAATTTCTAAAATTCCATGAACATATTATTGGTGACTAGATAAATAATAAATGGAAAAAAAAAAAATTTGGAGTCTACATAAATAATGATTGAAAAAAATATATTATTGGGATGGATGTTTAAGCACAAAAAATTCAAGTTTTATCTTGAATACTATACTAAGAATCTACACAAGGTAATTGGATTTGATAGCCGATAACTTGCTTCTATCCATTGATTGAACATCAATCTTAATTATATTTCTTATCAATGAAAATTTAGCATCACCTCATTGTTCTTACAAGCATTATAGATAACAATAATGTATTTTTCTAAATAAATAAAAATCATTCACAGAGAAAAGATTTGATGTGAAAAATGTTGTCATGGAACATACCTTAAGTCATTGTCTAGCTGAAAACTCAGTCAGGTGGTTGAAGAATTTTTCTTGTATTTGTAAACAAGTTATGTAGTTCCCAAATTCTTGGAACAAAATATTTGTTTCCATAACATTCTCTCCTAGTGTGAGCTTCCTCAAAGTTTCACAAAAGATTGCACACTCCTTTTTGGTTTGATTTATCAACTCATTTTAAGCCTTTTAAAAAGTAATTTTTTCATCCATTCTTGTATTACAGGATCCCCACCCTACTCGACATTTCTCTTCCAAATCTCCTTCCCCAAATATTTCAAAACCTTGAATCAATTTTGAGAGAGATTTTTTTTCTTCTTTATCAAAACTTGAGTTGGGAATTTTCAAAGAAAATGAACACCCAGCGGCACTCACTTGTATTCTAATTTGAAATTGAATTGAGTAGGATTCCAAAATAATAGAATGAAATGAAAAATTTCTCACATTACAAATGCTTAAACTTTCATTTTAGCTAGCCCTGTAATGGAAGCCTACTTGAAAGAAAGCCATAGTTTTCTATCAAAATGCGGAGATGTGTATCCCTTGGTTTCTTTACTTGTTATTTTTTATGGCATAATTGAAATCTTAGATCAACTTGTATTGTATTGCACTATCTCGATCATACATAGGATGAGAATAAATATAAAACAAAATAAGATGGGTTGGTTGCATAACAGATTAACTAACCTGAGTATAACCTAACTAGCCAACACCAAAACTAACTAATATATTATTCTAACATTCCCCACCTTAATATATTAGGTTTAAAAATAAACTCTCTAAAGAGTTCAAACTTAACTTTTTTAAGAGGTTGCTTGAGTACATCAACAACCTATGAAGTAGGGGAACAAAACTGGAGCTGAATATTATTCTCGATCACCTGTTCTCGAATGTAATGACAATCAAACTCAATATATTTGGTGCACTCATGAAAAATAGGATTCTTGACAAGCTTTAATACAACCTAATTGTCACAACACACAAATGGCAGTTGATCTTCTGAGATATCCATATCTGCTAAAATGTGACATAACCATATTACCTCATGAACAACTTCTCATGCAACTTAATATTCAGTTTCTATGGATGAAAGAGAAATAACATGTTGCTTCTTGCTCATCCATGAAATAGGGCTAGGTCCAAGATGAAAGATATATCCTGAAGTTGATCTTTGATCATCTTAAAATCCAACATAGTCTGAGTTAGAAAATCCTTGCAAGAAAAATGTATCATTCTGCTTATATTCTAGACCATACTGAAGAGTGTCTCAGACATACCGCAAAACATATTTGGATGCCACCGAATGACATTGTTTTGGTTCCTGCATAAACCTAGATAAATAGATGACAATAAAACATAAATCCAGTCTAGTATATGTCAGGTAAATGAGACCCCCAACAAGTTGTTTGTAAAGAGTCGCATCTACATGAGGAGAATATTGGAATTTAGAGAGTTTTAAATCATGTTCCATTGGAGTAGACATAGGTTTACATTTAGTCATCCCATACTTTTCCAAGAGTGTCTTGGCATAGTTTATCTAAGAGATAAAAATATGATGCTTATGTTGCCAAAACTCTAAGCCAAGACAAAAATGTAGCAGCCTTAAATTAGTCATATCAAAAGATTTCATCAAATCATGTTTGACAGTATCAATGAGATCCTTTGAGCTTCCTATAATGATAAGATCATCTACATATTAAAAAACTATGAAAATATTTGTTCCAACCTTTTTTATATATAAATTAGGATTGGAAGGGCTACGAATAAAACCATGCTGCAAAAGGTGACCATCTATTTTAATGTACCAAGCCCGAGGTTCTTGTTTAAGCCTATATAAGGAATTTTTTAGGCAACATACCTTGAGATGATTGTGTTGATCAATGAAAACTTCAGGTTGGATCATGTAGACTTCTTCTATAAGATCACCATTCAAGAAGGCACTCTTGACATCTATCTGGTGAATCTTCTATCCTTTCTACATAGCTAGAGCACACACAATTCTGATGGTTTTGAGCTTTACAGTAGGGAAAAAGGTTTCTTCATAATCTATTCCTTCATGTTGAGTATATCCCTTTGCAACAAGACATGCAGGTTATACTTGTCAATAGATCCATCTGCCTTATATTTATTTTTGAAAACCCACTTGCAACCTATGGGTTTCTTGCTAGCTGGAAGATCAACAAATTTCCATGTATGATTCTTGAGTAGAGACTCGTACTCAACATCCATGGCATGCTTCCAATGGGGTTGACTGAGAGCCTCACATATGGTATCTGGCTCAACACTCTTATCAATTGAGCACATTAAGGTTAAATTGACCTCATTGCATTTTTTTCTAAGGGTTCTAGCTCCTATAGAGATATCTAGAGGAGAACTTAGATTAGAGTCATGAAGTGTACTATGAACCCATCTAACATGTTGTTTTTGCTGACTAGGAGCCTCCAAAAAACCCAAATTCACATAGAAATCACCATCTAATTCTTCTTCGACAAGTTTCCCAAGAGATTTCTTCTCCTCAATGGTGCCACATTTGTAATGCTATGATACCACATGAAAGCTTAGATCAACTTGTATTGTATTATAGTGTCTTGATCATACAAAGGACGTGAATACATAGAAACAAAAATAAGATGGGTTTGTTGTATAATAGATTAACCAACTTGAATATAACCTAACTACCCAATGCTGGGTAACATTATAGTCCAGGAAAATTGTAGTCATAGTGTGGACCTAGCCACTAGCATTGGTAGAATGCACCGGTTCTAATTCAAGCTTCTACTAGTGGAAGGATGGTAGAACACCATCCTGGGAGAATAGTGCACAAACATTTAGACATTAAGTGCTGGTGTAGACTAGAAGAAAAGAGCACACACATTATGTAGTAATAAAGTGTTGGTTGAAGTGCTAGTTGCAGTTCAAATAGTGTTGGAATGAAGTGATGGTTGCAGTTTCATTAATTGTTTCTTGTAGGAGATCATGTTCTAGTAGACTTGTAGGGAACTATTTTTGGTTGTAGTTTCTTTAATCATTTCTCTGTGGTCTCATTCTTCTTGCTTCTCTCTTTCTAATTAGTGACTGTGTTCCCACTCTATGATATCAATTTATTTGCTGAATGCCAGCATCTTCTGATGATGCTTGCAGTGTCGCAAGTAATCAACGAATGCAACATGGTTCTAGTGATAATCCAGGTTTTAATTTTTCCTTGATTAATGCTCTTCAAAATATTGGGAGTCTAGGGTTTAATTAATTGACTCAGAAAGGGCTCCTCCACTAGTTTCTATTTGATGTCCATTGTCAAGCCAATAAGATTCAGAGTCAACTCGAGGGTGGTCATGATGGAGATGATGAAGATGAGGTAGAGCACCCATAGAAGTGTCCCCATCTAATTGAACGTGCTTAGCGTGCCCATCTCCATTCTCTTTTTCCTTAAAGGAGTATCTAAGTTTTTTCATCAAGTGTATGTCCCCTAATCCAGAATATTAATAAAATATTTATTTTCTATGTCTTTTATCATGTCTGCACCAAAAATTATCTTGTCAGATACTCAACTTCTTAAAGGAAGTAACTATGCTGTGTGGAAAACCAAGATGCGCACCATTCTCCAGTTCGAGGATTTGTGAGACATTGTTATTGGCATTATTAAACATCTAGGCAATACTGTTGAGAAGAAGAAGTTTGAAAAAACTGATTCAAAAGCATTAATACTTATCACTCTTAGTATATCCGATGAGGTTCAAGCCTATGTCCGAGAAGCAAACACATCTAAAGCAGCTTGGGAGGCTCTTTCCACAATCTTTGAGGGGAAGAATCAAGCCAAGGTACTTCATCTACAATCTAAATTACATACCCTTCATGTGCAAAATGGTGAGAAGATTGTAGATTTCTTGTGTCATGTATCTTTTCTTCATCCATAACTCTTTTCTCTTGGAGAGACAGTAAAAGATAAACTCCTCATTCCTATTACTTTGCATGCTCTTCCTCCTAAGTTTAGGACATTTTTCACTATTGTGAACATCAAAAAAGAAAAAGTATCATTTGAAGAATTGATAAACTTACTGCAATAGGAAGAACCTCTTCAATCTTTACATGAGGAATTTGAAGAAAAATCTCTTATCTCTCACCGATAATGTAGCCACAAAGCTCATCAAGGGCCTTCACCTCAATTACTACCACAGTCATCTCCTCCACAAGTTTCCCAATAGAAGTCTTCTACTCAATGGTGACATATTTG
Organism: Chamaecyparis obtusa; assembly: GCA_027943335.1. Taxonomy (NCBI): domain Eukaryota; kingdom Viridiplantae; phylum Streptophyta; class Pinopsida; order Cupressales; family Cupressaceae; genus Chamaecyparis; species Chamaecyparis obtusa. Next base: position 100,704 of record BSBK01012246.1, on the reverse strand, counting down.
TAATGCTCTGATACCACATGAAATCTTAGATCAACTTGTATTTTATTACAGTGTCCCGATCATACAGAGGACGAGAATAAATAAAAACAAAAATAAGATGGGTTGGTTGCATAATAGATTAACCAACCTGAGTATAACCTAACTACCCAACACCAAAACTAACTAATATATTATTCTAACAATAATGTGACCAAATTAAAATTAGATCATGGCATAAGCTCAAAGTTGTTCTATATCTATGAGATAAGGCAATTGACTCCCCATTGTATTAGGTAAACTTTTTCCCTGTTAACTTTAAATTGTTTTAAAGTAAGTTTTTGGGATATTGATTGAACTCCTTAACAGTAACATCCATTGTTACTGTAAAACATTGGATCGAATGGCTTCTGCTCCCATTGCACCTAGGGCTCTTGCAGCCTTAGTGGCTAGGGCTTCTGTTATTCCTTCAGTTGTCACCACTTCTTCTATAGCCACCACTCCTCTTCTCTCCTATGGCCTTTCCTAAACAACTCAGGGCCCTATGGGGAGTGTAGCTGGTGTTTCCTTATAGCTCGCTCTTGCTACACCTGGTAAGGACCCATCCCTCCCCCACCCTAGAAGGGTTTAGTTTTCTTCTAAGGTGATTAGGGATGCTGGCTCCCCTGGTGTTTCCAGTCCTCCTATGCTTATTACTGCCACCCCTGGGAACTCCTAATTTCCACAAGGCCATTTTCCCCCCACCTCAACCTTCCCTAATTATCATGGATACCAATGTGGATGTTGGTCTTTTGGGAGCTAATAATCCCTCTCAATCCCCTTCCCAGTCCATCAAGGAGACTAACCTTATCCCACAAGATGGAAAAGGTCGCAAGAGGTGTGTGTAGAACCCTTCAAAAGGTTAGAGGATTTAGAGGAGTCTCATATCTCCTACCCTTTGGAAGCTAAAGCTAAGATGATGGATGATAGCAACCCTGAAGTTGGGAAGAGGCTTAAGAAACTTAAAAGGTCAAATAGTCAAGTCCGGACGCAGGTTGAGATAGGGGTTACTGTTTGGTGGTGTTCTAATAGAATTGCCAAAGAAAAATGTAAGAGGTGTCTCGGAGAAAGGACGTCTGAGGAAAAGATGCTTTTAGAGAATATGGATACCTTTGGCTCCTCTGGGTCGATTAAGGGCTACTCGGTCGAGCATTTGAGCTCTCCCAAGTCTAGCAGCATTCCTCCTTTGAATATCCCACCTGTGGTGAATGAAATCCCTCGCTGCAACACCCCAACCCTTCCCTCCCCTGTTGGTTGTGGATTATTCCCTTTGATCTTCAACTTGCAGATTTACACTTTGATGGATAATGTAAATGAAGCTCTGACTCTATCACCACTCCAAAGTCCACAAGGAAGAGGGCCAACTGACAAGGATCAAAGGATCCTTCTACACTTTGAGCTTCAATGCTCAAGTGGGTGTACCCTTGACTCAATTCTCTAAAGGATTCTAAAACAATATTCCACTATATCTCATATAAGATTGTTAAAGATTTATCAAATAATATTTGTGTTTGTGTGGTTGTTAACCATGACTTCAAAAGAAAGGACCAGTGCCTTATCCCAGGGCTAAGAGTCACCCAACTGTATACTTCAACTAAATACCTTAAGTCAAACACAATGGAAACCAAGGTAAGTGCTTTACCTATTACTCCTTTCCCTCAAGCACAAGGACATCAAATTCTATACCTGGCTACAAACTCACTAGATTCACCTAGAAGGCTTTAATCCTAACTTTGTTAGGAACTCAAAGATAAATTCAAAATACTCTTTTTTTACCATACATTAACATAGTTTGTTACATTAACATATATGAGCTCAGAGACAAGCAAGAAGACACACACAAGATACAAGATTGGGATTCAAGAATGTTTTCATTAACACAATCAGGATCAGCATACAATTGGCATGACACCAAGATGAGAAAAAGGCACCAAGTTACACCTCTATCAGTATATTACAGTCAAAAACCAAGGACCAAAAGCAACAAGATTTTGGAACCCTTGCAAAATCCAAAATTCTGCAACTTATACCCCCTAGTCATCTTGAAAATCTGCAACAAGCTACGGATGACTAGGGTTAGGGTTTCAACCACCCAACCTACTGGAAATGATCTAAAAATTTATTACAGGGGTGGGAAACATAGGCAATCAGGAAAGAGGAAATCCTGAACTGATCCACAATCATGAAATTCTTCTCTCCAAGTATAGGGGATCACAAAACTAGGCTCAAAAGGACACCCTACAACAAGCCTTGAGCACACAACCAAAATGGTACAAGCTCTACAAAAAATCCAACCACACCCTAGACCACTCTGCAAATGGAAAACCAGTCACTTCTCACCGAACAGGTTCATTTATGCAATGAATTCCATAAATTTGGTACTTTTTGGTCACTGGAAGTTCTCAGAAAAATTTGAATTTGAACCACAACTGCTAAATCCTTGGTGCCTGCAGAGAATGATGGCCCACATTCAAACTTTATCATCCCGCCAGTTTGGACCAACTAGAAATTGCCATGACACCACCTGCCATTGGGACCACCAAATAACCGTAGACGGGCCGCAGCACACATGGCACCCTATCGCATGATCGCATAGCCCAGAAATGGGCTATGCAAACATGTGATAGCCCATGAACACTAACCATCACCACAACCACCACCGCATGGAGTTGATAGAAAATGTTAGTTGCATGATCGCATAGCCTTAAAAAAGGCTATGCAAACATGTGACTAACTGCCAGCAAACCGCCACCGCTACCTGCCATTAAGTTGCAGTCCCACCAAGCAAATCCACCTTAGCACCATGGACACACGTCACCTGGTCACATGATCGCATAGCCAAAAACTAGGCTATGCGATCATGTGACAGCCAACCCAAAGCTACCACATCATCATCTCCAGGACCACAGAATAGCAACCACCAACTATGAAGAGCCGAGACCCACTGAGCACAATAGGCAACCTGGTAAAATGGAATAAAATCTGATGGATGGTGCATGATCGCAAAGGGTTTGAATATTCCTTGCAATCATACACCGACTGTTAGATTAAAAGATTTCAACGTAGACCCTCTGACATAAACCAACTCATTAACATGCAGACAAATGAAAGCTCGCCAACTCAAAATAGTGTGGCACATAAGAACTACCTGGCAAATAGGACCCACTAACGAACTGCCACCTGACAAAAAGTAACATCAATGGCTGGCATAAGATCTCATGGCTCTGATAAATCCCATGCGAACTTACGCCAACCATCGATCCTCTTACACTGGCAGGTCCCACTGAGCCTTCAAAAATTTAGGTCCCACTGACACACACACAATCACTAACCTATGGACCAATCAAAAAATGCTGACAAGGCATATGGTAGGTGGACCCATTGATAACTCTACAAGATAAAGCTGAGAACCTTAGGAAAAATATTAAAATCACAGGGCGCGATTGCGGACTTAGGAAAAATAAAGGGACCCGCCGGAGAGAAAGACTAACTATGAACCGGGGTGACATGGAAACTTAAAAGGCAAATGCAGAAGAGGTGTTTAAGTGACCCATGAAAAAGGTAATGCATGAAAAGAATAAAGCTAGGGCATATTTGAATTCTGAAACCTAACGACTAGATTCTGAACGTTTTGCCTAAGGTTTAACCAGGGAGCAGAAAAAAAACATTACAGAAAGTAGGGGAAAAGACCAGGGGCCATGAAATTTTTTGCACATGCTAATAGTGGCTCTATCTAGGGATGTATGCCTCTTGTAGGCATAGCAAGGACTTAGAATCACTGGTTGAAGTAGACCGTCCCACAGGACAAAAATTGCAGACAACAAGAACAAGTAGGGCAAGACAAGCAATTGGACCAAAAACTTGACAGACCAGGGAAAAAAAGGGTAGGGGCAAGCAACCTATATACAAGAATTTACAAGATGTGCAACCCTAACTACTTTTCATGGAAAATAGAGTACTTCAAATGAAGTACTGCTTCAAGAATTGTCCATGAACTGGCAACTCCTAAATATCACCATTAAAATCCTTGATGATGTAAGAATCTTGGCCCCATTTCTCATGAATCAGACATGGTCCTAACTAGATGGGGTCAAATTTACCATGCTTCCCCTTATCCTCCAATTTGGCATTCCAAACTAACACCAAATCACCAGGTTCAAACTTTCTGTCAATAGTCTTTTTATCATATAGATTCTTAACCTGCAACTGCAATTTGGCATTCCTTGCAACTGATTCTCTTCTAGTTTCATCCAACCTAATGAGGTCCTCAATTTTCAACTACATTTCATCATCAATGTCATCATCATACAACTGTACAAACTTGTACATCTCCAACAAATTATTCTGAGGAATTCTAGCATGAATTCCATACACCAGGTCAAATGGTGCACAACCAATTGCCTTCTTCACAGTTACCCTATCAACCCATAGAGCTAATGGCAGCTTTGAATTACATGCCCTCTTATTCTTTTCAAGAATCCTCTTCAATATTTTAATCAAACTCTTATTAGTAGATTATGCTTGACCATTTCCTTGCAGATGATAAGGTGAGGAATTAGAAATCTGAATTCCTAAACCTTTGCAAAAGTCCTTTATTCGGCAGACCTGAAGCACATAGCATTGTCACTCACTATCCTCTCAAGGCACCCAACCCTTGTAATAATATTATTCATCAGAAAGTCAGTTACCACTCTGCTAGTTGCATTTCTTGTAGGTACAACTTCTACCCACTTTGTAAAATAATTAGTGGCAACTAAGATCCATGAATTTCCTCCACTTGACTTGTTTGGTATCTCCCCTATGAAATCAATTCCCCACCAATGGAAAGGAGCTTGAACTTCTACTTGTTTTAATGGTACATTACCTGACAACTTAAGCTTACCCAAGAACCTTTGACAAGCATCACATCTCCTTACCAACTGTTCTGCATCCTTGAAGATTGTAGGCCACCAAAATCCTACTCTCAAGATCTTATGAGTAGTTGTTTTACCCATATAATGTCCACCAAAAACTCCCTCATGCATCTCCTTCAACAATACATTAGCTTGATCCTCATCTACACATTTCAACAGTATGCAATCCATATTTTTTCTATACAACTTACATTTCACAATTACATACTTAATGGCCTGTAACTTCAATGTCTTCTTTTGATTATCATTCATACTATCTAGACACCTCATGTTTCTCAAATAGTAAATAATATCCTGATACCAAATACAATCATCCATAGCATATGTATAATCGATTTCAGAATGATTTACCTAGTTTGCATCTAGATTGGATTGGGCCATCAGCTTTTCCAATCCCTGTCCTCTAACCAATTTAGTGATCTGGATCTCAACATTGAATTCCTGGATCCTATTGATCCATCTGCACCTTCTTCCAGACACCTCCTGCTGTGAGAAAATATCCTTCACAACTGCACTTGGCACAAAAGCAATCACAACTGCTCCCATCAAGTAACATCTAAAAGCCTTCATTGCCTTCACAAGTGCATAAGCTTGCTTCTCATTTATGTCATACTTTAATTCTATAGCTTGCAAAGATTTACTGAAAAATGCAATAGGCTGCTCAAAACCATCCTTATTCTTTTGTAACAAAACTGCAGCAATAGTATGAAATGATGCAAAAGAAAAGATATGCATTGGGACACTATAATTAGGTTCTTTTAGCATTGGTGCATCTTTGATAGCCTGCTTGATATTCTTGAAAGCCTCATCAAGCTCACCCTCCCAATTGACTACAGATCCCTTCTTCAACATCTTGGAAATAGGTCTAGTAACCTCTGCAAAGTTTGTCACAAACCTCCTTAGAAAATTGACTTGACCAAAGAAGGACTGAATCCCTTTAACATTCTTTAGCCTCTGAATTTTATCAATTGCTACTACCCTCTCAGGGTCAATTCTCACTCCTTGCTTCCCAACTAAGTGGCCAAGCAACTTACCTTCTATGACACCAAAAGCACATTTCCTTGGGTTTAATGAAATGCCAAATTCCAAGGCCCTCATAAATATTTTTTCTAAATGAGCACAATGATCCTCTTCCTTCTTGGAATAGGCGGTTAAATCATCCTAATACACAACAAGGAAATCATTAATGAAATCTAAAAATGCAACATCCATTGCCCTCTGAAAAGTAACACTAGCATTTGTGAGACCAAAAGGCATTCTCACATAGACATATGTTCCCCAAGGTGTTGTAAAGGCTATCTTGAATTTTTCTAATTCCTTAACAATGACCTAATTGTAGCCAGAGAAACCATCCATCATTGACATCAATTTTGATCCGATTACTCTTTGCAACATAGCCTCCATATTGGGCAAACAATAATTATCTTTCAATGAGTTGATGTTCAAATTTCTGAAGTCCACACAAAGCCTAATGTCACCATTCTTTTTTCTTATAGGAACAAGGTTTGAAACCCAAGAAGAATGCCTTATAGGCTTGCTAATGCCAGCATCTCTCAACTTCATTAATTCTTCTTGCATCTTGGGTGCCAAAGTAGGATTAATAGGCCTTTGCTTTTGTCGGAAAGGTTTAGCATCTTATCTTAATGGAATAACATGCTAAAATAAATCCTCTCTATAAACCTTTAGGTCATCATATGACCATGCAAAAACATGCCTGAATTTCCTCAATAATTCAATCAAAGGTCGCCTTACCTTTTGAGATACATCTCTACCAATGTATACTTTCTTAGGTGCCTCATGTGATCCAAGATTTATCTCCTCAAGATCAGCATGACCTTCTCCTTTGATATTCTTTTGAACTCTATCTTGGTTGTCAAAGATAGTCTCCAAGACAACAAGCCCCTTGGGTACCTTGTTAGTTCTAAGCTGAATGACCTCATTGCCTAAGACAACCTCCCTTCCTTCTATTGACTCAACCAAGGCTGAAAAATGAAATTCCTAACCATGATACGGATCCTTACAATCCATAAACTTCAAAATATCATTATCATCATCAAAAACTTGCCAATTCTCAATATTATCTGGTATACTAGGCCTAGCTTGAATTTCAACTTTAGAGATACCAGAGAATGTGACATCATTAGGATTGATTGCAATATTGGCCAACAAGTCAGCCATCTTGTTGTTACTCCTATCCTTCCACTCAATATTGAAGGCATCAAAATTTTTGATCAAATCCCAAACTACATTCCTATATTGTTTCAACCTTCTATTCTTGGAAGCATACACTGACCTGACTTTGGACACCACCAACTCAGAATCACCAATAACACTTATGCATTTTATACCATGCTTTTGTGCCAACCTCAGTCCTAACAACAAGGCCTCATATTCTGCTATATTGTTGGTACAAAAGAAATTCAATGTGAAAGAAAATTTGTAAGTGTTTCCATTAGGAGAAATAAGTAAAATACTTGCTCCTACACCATCTTTGCAATTTGCACCATCAAAGTACATTACCTACAAATCACCCTTCACAGAGTCAGCACCTACCTCAGTAGAAATAGGTGACAAAACAAGCTCATTTTCAAATACAGGGATCTCTTCCCTAAAAGCATTTACATCGGTATCCACAAAAAATTTAGTTTCATTATCTATGTTTCTCTCAATCATGTGGCATACTCTTGGCTCTCGTTCAATCTTGACAAACTGATCATCAATCTTGAAAGTTGCATAGGACAAATCACACTATAAACTTCCAACCATGGCAGCACTCCACCTTCTAGATAGCAACATCCCATAATGAGGAGGGATGTCCACCACCAAAACACTCATTGTTAGCTCTTTCTCTGGATATGCTACCAACCTATATGGCATTGCATTAATAGTCCCAATAACTGGTACCTCCCTCTGATCCATTACACAACACCTACCCTGCACTGTATCAACTTTAAGGCCCAATCTCTCCATGATTTTGAAAGGCATGACAGTATTAGAGGCACCACTATCAATCATACAATTTATTAATTTCATCCCATTCACAAGAAAACTTAAGAAGAATGGGTCAATATTTTCAAGGCTGGCATTGACAGAATTGTCAAAATATATTGGAGGAATTTTGGACACAATTCCCTAAGTAGCAACATCCTTCAAAGCTTTATCCTGAGATCCATTGCATGAAGTATCATTTTTGTGAATATTACCAACCCATGCAATAGCCTTATCTTTATGTTTGGGGATCCTCAACAATTCTGACAATGGAACCTTAACTGTAATTTGTGACAATACAGATAACATGTCAACAGGGGTAGAAGCAGGAATCTCAATCTGCATTGCCTTAACATCCTTTTTTTTATCTAACACATTAGGTGTATTGACCACCCTAATTTTTTCAACCTTAGCCATTGTGTTAACTGGCTTCTCAATCTCACTAGAGACCCTTTCAATTCCAACTCTCTTAGGTTCACAATTCTTACCTTTTACATTCTTTAATTTCACCATGTGATCAACCTTTGATTTGTTCTCATTATGTTCTCCAGAGTTGGAACTCTTTATAAACATTCCTACAGCTTTCTCAGTTGTATTCCTTGCCACCATGCCTCTAGTTTGCACCTGGGAAATCATTTCTACAGTAATCCTCTCCATCTCTTCTCTAGAAGGTCTTCTCAAATTTACTGGCTTGGGAGAAGAGTTCATGTTACATGTTTTCTGATCAACACATTCACCATCAGAAAAAACCTCTTGATGAAAAAGGGCCTGATTATGTCTCCTCACATTTACATCTACCTCTTCATCAAAATCAGAATCATCTTCATATGCTAGACATGAAGAAACCATGTTGCAACCAACATCATCTTGTTCTTCTTCTTGTTCTATCTCCTCATTGCCACAATCTTGATTTACAGCCTTAGATTGTGCAACCACACAATGCTCTGTAGAATGAGGGGACTAGCATGCAACACACCAAGGTACATTCTCCATGAAATTTATTGAAGCTTTATGTACAGGGTCAGGGACACCTCTATCATTGTTTCCTCTTGCAGCAGGGACAATAGGCTTGCCATCCTTCCATTGGGTGTTGTAGGGGTAATTCTACAGTCTATCCTGCTTATTGAAATTGTTGTTGAACTAAGGCCTCTCATTGGTAGGAGCACTGATGTTCCTATTTGCAAGTGCCTTCAAATCCTTCAATGCATTAAGCACCTTATCCAACTTATCTTCTTCCTACCTCCTAGATCCAATGCTCTTATCATTTTCCTTTTTTTATTTCCTGTCCCCAAACAACTTTGGGTCATCTCTCTTTCCACCCAACTTTCTTGATATTTTCGTGTTGTTCTCAATATTGACAGCAATCCTAAAAGCATCCCTAATAGTTCTTGGTTATTTATCCCTCAATAAATATCCCATCTTCCCATCAAATGCTTTGAAGTATGTAGTCAGACAGACATTGTCATCCAACCGCATGACTTGAAACAACTTATGCATACCTTTCTGAAATCTCATGTTGAACTCAGCTACAAACTCATTCTGATTTTTCCTTATGGTATTGAATTCATTCAACATGAAGCTAGCATTAGGCCTATTACCATACTGCTCTTTGAAACATTTCTCAAAAGAGTCCCAAGTATCAATACATCTATCAAGAAGCCTTTTAAACCAATCTCTAGCATCCTCCATTAGAGATTGAACAAACAATTTCATGACTACATCCTCATGCTCTACCTCATAATCATTAAGCATATCAACAAATAACCTAAGATGCTCTTCACAACTAATAGCATTATTACCAGTAAACTTAGGTACCTTATCTCTAATATCATTCGAAAAAGCATTTGGATAACTAGGAATTCCATCAAAACTTATTTGCCTATAGCCTTCTAGTTGCATAGGTTTTCTTTGAAAGCTTGAACTAGTGTTAACCCTAGGATCAACATTAGCATCTACATTTATCTGTGCATCTGACTACTGCCTAGGATCTGCACCTATCCTAGCAGATGTAGAAGGAAAAGAACTAGTAGCTTTACTAAGTGGAATAGCATTAGTCATAGATGGCATACCTAGTTCAGTAGCAGATGGGCCAAGAGCATTAGCTAAAGAAGCCTGCAAAATTGGATCTTCCTTTTTTTTTCTACAATGGTAGCATCAACCTTAGCTCTCTCTAGTTCTCTTGCAAGGTCCTCATCTTCTTTTCTCCTTCTCTCCATTTTAGTGTCCTTATTTGAATCAGGTGGTGGGATCTCTGGTATTGTCACTTGTTTTCTTGCTTGGTCACCCACCATCTTCTACTTTCCTTTCTCATTTATGATAATAGCAGGTCTAGTTATCCTATGCCCATCTTTATCTTTAGGCAAAGGGACATAACTTCGCACTTGTCTAACCACAGGGCCCTCATTTTCAAATTCATGATCCTGAAGCAAGTGCTCTTGCTCACTCCTCAAGGCATCAAGATCACCAAACACATCATGCTGCAACGTTCTAGGAGCAGAAGCAAGCATCTTGTTTCTCTCCTTCATTTCATTTATTTTTCTCAAAAGAGACTACCTCTCTATCAAAGCATTTACCTTTTCAACCTCTCTCTCCTCCTGTACTCTTTTGTGTATGGCATCCTACTTTGCCAACTGCAACCTCAGTGCATTCACATCATCAAGATCTACCATAATGTCATCAGAACCAGATGACACATCCATATCAGGAAGATTTTGATATAGGAAACAAACCTACCTATGTCTCATGGGTTCCCTTCTGAAATGATCTTCTTCAAAATCTAGGTCAACTTCTAAACCCACATCTCTATTTTGTTCATCATGACCTACAAGCAACGAACCTCTATCCTGAAATGCAGCCTCAGGGGTATCATAAAATCTCTCTTCAGAGTGACCACCTTCTGATTTAGAAACTCTATTTTGTGAACCATCCTCATTTGAGGATACATGTGGTCTTCTGGCTCTAGCATTTCTCTGTTCTCTCATGGGAGCACTGGTAGACTCACCATTCCTTCTAATCCAGCTCTTGTTTCCCAGTCTAGGTAACTGGTCCAGAGTGACCTCCAGATTCTTCTTGACAAATGACCTAGTATTTCTTCTTCTTTCCATGCTTCTTCAATATGTTGCACTGGTTCAAACCTTTGAGTCACCACCCACCTAGATGGGAAATCCTTGAAACACATAGGAAAACAAGAACACACTTATACCTTTCTCTCTAGATTCTCCTGAGTAGAATCACTAACTCTTAACAAATGCATATCTTCATAGTTGTCCCTAGTGGAGTCACCATTTTGTTGGTGACTCAGATGGGAAAATCAATCTGGTCAATAAAGATTTTGAATACTTCAATATGACTACAACCAGAGATTCTAATAGCCATTCTTCCTTTTCATAGTTCTCCCCAACGGAGTCGGCATTTTGTTGGTTGTGGATTATTCCCTTTGATCTTCAACTTGCAGATTTACACTTTGATGGATAACGTAAATGAAACTCTAACTCTATCACCACTCCAAAGTCCACAAGGAAGAGGGCCAACTGACAAGGATCAAAGGATCCTTCTACACTTTGAGCTTCAGTGCTCAGGTGGGTGTACCCTTGACTCACTTCTCTAAAGGAGTCTAAAACAATATTCCACTATATCTCATATAAGATTGTTAAAGATTTATCAAATAATGTTTGTGTTTGTGTGATTGTTAACCCTGACTTCAAAAGAAAGGACCAGTGCCTTATCCCAGGGCTAAGAGTCACCCAACCATATACTTCAACTAAATACCTTAAGTCAAACACAATAGAAACTAGGGTAAGTGCTTTGCCTATTACCCCTTTCCCTCAAGCACAAGGACATCAAATTCTATACCTGGCTACAAACTCACTGAATTCACCTAGAAGGATTTAATCCTAACTTTGTTAGGAACTCAAAGATAAATTCAAAATACTCTTTGTTTACCATACATTAACACACTTTGTGACATTAACATATATGAGCTCAGAGACAAGCAAGAAGACATACACAAGATACAAGATTGGGATTCAAGAATATTTTCATTAACACAATTAGGATCATCATACAATTGGCATGACACCAAGATGATAAAAAGGCACCAAATCAGACCTCTATCAGTATATTACAGTAAAAAACTAGGGACCAAAAGCAACAAGATTTTGAAACCCTTGAAAAATCCAAAATTCTGTAACTTATACCCCCTAGTCATCTTGAAAATCTGCAACAAGCTACAGATGACTAGGGTTAGGGTTTCAACCACCCAACTTGTTGGAAATGGTCTAAAAAGTTATTACAGGGGTGGGAAACATAGGCAATCAGGAAAGAGGAAATCTTGAACTGATCCACAATCATGAAATTCTTCTCTGGAAGTATAGGGGATCACAAAACTGGGCTCAAAAAGACATCCTGTAACAAGCCTTGAGCACACAACTGAAATGGTACAAGCTCTGCAAACAATCCAACCACACCTTGGACCACACCGCAAATGACAAACCAGTCACTTCTCACCGAACAGGGTCATTTCTGCAATGAATTCCATAAATTTGGTACTTTCTGATAGTTGGAAGTTCTCAAAAAATTTTGAATTTGAACCACAACGGCTAAATCCTTGGCACCTATAGAGAATGATGGCCCACGTTCAAAATTTATCATCCCGCCAACTCGGACCAATTGAAAGCTACCACGACACAACCTACCAACAGGACCACCAAATAACCGCAGATGGGCCCTAGCACACGTGGCACCCTGTCGCATGATCGCATAGCCCAAAAATGGGCTATGCGAACATGCGACAGCCCACAAACACTAACCGTCATCACAACCACCACCGCATGGAGTTGACAGAAAATGTTAGTCGCATGATCGCATAGCCTTGCAAAAGGCTATGTGAACATGTGACTAACTGCCAACAGACCACCGCTACCACCTGCCATTAAGTTGCGGTCCCACCAAGCAAATCGACCTTAGCACCACGGACAGGTGTCACTTGGTCGCATGATCACATAGCCAAAAATTGGGCTATGCGATCATGCGATAGCCAACCCAAAGCTGCCACATCATCACCTTCGGGACCATAGAACAGCAACCACCAACTGCGAAGAGCCGGGACCCACTAAGCACAACAGGCAACCTGGCAAAATGGAATAAAATCTGACGGATGGCACATGATCGCAAAGGCTTGGAATATTCCTTGCGATCATTTGTCGACTGTTAGATTAAAAGCTTTCAACGCGGGCCCTCTGACATAAACCAACCCATCAACACGCAGATGAATGAAAACTTGCCAACTCAGAATAGTGTGGCACATAAGAACTACCTGGCAAATAGGACCCACTGATGAACTGCCGCCTGACAAAAAGTAACATCAATGGCTGGTGTAAGATCTCATGGCTCTGACAAATCCCATGTGATCTTATGCCAACCATCGACCTTTTGACACTGTCAGGTCCCACTGAGCCTTCAAAAATTTAGGTCCCACTAACACACACACAATCACTAACCCGTGGACCAATCACAAAATGTTGACAAGGCATATGGCAGGTGGACCCACTGATAACTCCGCAAGATAAAGCCGAGAACCTTAGGAAAAATATTAAAATCACAGGGTACGATTGCGGACTTAGGAAAAATAAAGGGACCCACCGGAGAGAAAGACTAACTGCGAACCAGGGTGACATGGAATCTTAAAAGGCACATGCAGAAGAGGTGTTTAAGGGCCATGAAATGTTTTTCACATGCTAACATCCCCCACACCTAGCAGGACAACTCCCCCCACACTAAGCACGCTACCATTATTGTGGATTGGAATGACAACTTCAACAAATTTTCCCTTAGAGTGATACATGCGTCGGTTGTGACTTTGTGTAATGTGTAAGAGAAGATTGCTGGAGGTAAGCTGGAAGTTGATGAGGATAATAGAAACCTATTCCTATTTGTGGAGGAAGAATGGGCCACCACCTTGTTGTCCGAGCGGTTGGGTGAGAGGAAATGAGTGCTACTCGGGCCATGGTGATTTTGTTTTTTTTTGGGCCCTTGGGTCCCAGGTTTTATTTTTGGTTTTTCTAGTATTTAGTTAAGTTTTTAATTCTTTGGTTTAGCCTTGCGAGGCAGTATACTGTTACTATGTTCAAGAGTCTTTGGTTAAACTACAACTCTGGTTCGTTCTTTTTCTTAAGGATCTTTAAGTTTGTTTTTGATAGAGGTAGATTGGACACTATTACTTTGTTGATTATCTATTGTGAAGCTAGTGTTGTTAATGTTTTGTTAATGTGCTATTAGTCTTTCGTATTCCATGGGCCAACACCCTCTTCCTACTTTTTCTATCAAAAACATTAGATCATATTAAAATAGGTTATTAAATTATATCATAATATTATGTTTTTATTATAATATCATTATATTATCAAATATTTTGTTATAGTATATTTATTATTATATACGTATATATTATTATTATGTTTTAATAATATATAATATATTATAATATGATATATAATACACAATATACAATAATAATTTATAATATTCTTCATATTGTCAAGGTGATCAAATTGACATGTATACATTATTCTTAGACTGTATAAGTTCCAGGCTATACTAAGGGTTTTCTTTCCCCATTCTTTTCCCATAGTGCCTAGACCTGAATGGGGTGTAAAAATTTAATATTAATAAAATAAATTTCTCGAGGCTACAACCTATTATCTATAAAAAAATTATAATATATTAATATTAATGTTGAAGGTCCTAGTCTATGGAAGTAAGAAAGGGGAGAAAACTCCAGAAACTCATAATTTAAAAATATTTATACTATATTAATATATTATAAATAATATTAAATTCTATAATTTTTTTTTTTTAAAATTATATTATATATTAAATAATTATTTTATTAATATAAATTATATTTTTATTATATATTTTTATTGATATAATATGAAATGTTATATTTGTTATAATGTTAATATAAGAATGTCAAATATTTGATATTTTTTAGATATCTAATATGCTTTGGCTTTTTCCGTGGTTACATGTAGTGGTATTTAACCCGACTAAAAAGTTAACATGGATTTTTGTATTTTTGGGAAAATGAAAAACCCATTTTTTTCTTATCATCACTTTTTGGTCCCTCATCGTCCTTCACATATCCTTATAGTAATATTGAAATTAATAACAAAAAATAATATTCTACAACTATATTAACATTTAATGGTCAAAGTCACAGAATGGGTCCATGAAAGAAAACACGTAAATTTATGTGTTATAATAAATATTTCTTGGCTAATACATCATGGATTGAAAGAAATATCAATTAGATGATAATAGATGAAGATGTGAGAAAACACAACAATTTTTTTCATCATATGAATTATTTACATATTTACAAGACAATTAAATTGACAAAAGACGGATAGTAGAATTAGTCACACATCATACTATAACCATGTATTTCTTTCTAATTACACCATGGTTGATCATAATATTAGTTAGATCATTCTACTTGAAAATACAATAAAACACAACAATTTCTTATATCAAGTGATTCACCTACACATTTACAAGACAATTAAGCTGATGAAAGCAATGAGATGTATATTTGGTCACATTTTATACTACAACTATATTTCTTTCTCAAGACATCATGAATTTAGGGATATATTAATTATTGATAGCAATTGACAAGTGAGAAGAAAATATTTTCTTTTTTATTTGAATGACACGTCTTTACAAGACAATGCAAAGGCATTGTAGTTCAATCAAAATTTTCCATAAAACAAAATGATAGATAATAAAATTAGTATTAATATCTTAAATACACCTACATGGAGAAACCTTAATATTGTCTTATTTTATTTATTAAATTATTTACTTCATAATTATTTTTAAATTATTTTATTTTTATTATTTATTATATATGTATTTAAAGCATTAATTATATTCATTTAAGATAGCTTTGATTTTCATAGATGCTATTTAATTTATTTAACATTTACTATTTAATAAAGTATATAATTATTTATCACTTTATTTACTAAAGTATATAGTGCAAAAATGGTGAGCAAATAACATAGAAAATTGCAACAAACTATTTTTGCTCATTGAAAATGTTTAAAATGATACTCAATTGATTCAATCAAATTAAAATTGATGATCTTTGCATTGCAATCCTATTACTTATAAAGCTTTATTTTTCCACATGAAAATTAAGTATGGACATAGCTTCCCAAACTAACCTATCTAATTTATTTATTTAATAATTGAACTATACTTAAAAAACTAACTAGAATGTAATTTTTTCCAACATATAGTTATTCACTAAAATTATTTTATACAATCTTAAACTATTTTTGTTCTTCATATTAAAAAAAATAAAATTGTATATTGACTATTTAATAAGTTTTTTTTTTAAAAAAATAAACTTGTTCAAGATTATTACACTCTATCAAATATTACCATTGTAGTTAGGTCTTTGTTGTAATATGTGAAACTCAGAGATCTTTATCCATAACAACCAACATTTATCATTGTTTGATCTAGACCTTCATTTTCATCTTTTATCCTTATCATAACCTTTTACTTGAAATATTTCCAACTTGAAGAAAGTAGATTTTGCTAGCTCTCATTACTAACAAATCAACTATCTTAAGAGACTTGGCTACTCTTCAACTAGTGAAATCCAATTTTTATCCTTTTTTCAAACTCACAAATCTAATCCTAATAAAACTACTAGGATCTCAATCATCAAAAAAATCTAATATATTAAATTTTTTAATTTTATTTTTACTCAACATTATCTCTAACAAATAAATCCAAATCATTAACTTTTCCAAATAAATCATAATTATACAAGAATTCTATAGCTCCACGATCATATTCATCATCGCACCCAAACTTTTGTAAGCCACTAAAAATGTCAACATAAAAAACTCAGAGTCTCACCAAGCTTATCCAATTGTCAACACAACTAAGAAAACTACCAATATGAATATGGATCCTCGTTACATTTTGTTTGAAACATCACAACAATAATCACAACGACAACCAGCACAACTACCTCCTACAAAAGCTTTGCCTATTATCTCATGCAACGTGTAATATCTTGTAATCACACAGTTAGCAATCACAATTAAACATGTAATATCATTCACGCGTGGGATTTTATGAGATAGCATCTCTTTGAGGCACAATTCAACATGTAATATCATTCACGCGTGGAATTTTATGAGATAGCATCTCTTTGAGGCATTCTTTCAAACAGTTCAGCTGTCTTGTCCATGCTTCCGCATTTAGCATACATGTGTACTACAGAACCCGCAATTATAACTTTTCTAGAACCTTATCAACAAATCTATTTTGTTCCTATAGTTAACCATTGCGGTCCTCGATAATAGATTGAATCAAGGCATTCTTCAAAACAATTCATGTGCATTGACTAAATGTTCACATTTTGTATACATATCTACGGTCAGAAGACTTGCAACTATAACACCTGATAAAATCCCCCATTTTTTATATGCCCAGCCCCTGTTCCAAAGCTCCTACTTTGGCTTTGCAACTGCCCATTACATTTCCGAAAAATTTAAGGTGTTAATTAATTACATAAGAAGTCAACATTTAGGGTGTTATGAGGTAAGAAATTAAGACACTGTTTATCCAGCTTCATTAATTAGTTGAAAACAAAAAATCGAGTCATTTATTGACCAAAAAGAAGTCCCGAGAAGCATCTGGTCGGTGAGAGTAGTGTTGTTTTAATTTGTTCTCTCTAAGAGACAGGCTATCTAAATGGGCAGGGACGAAATGGTAACCGTAGAGAGCAATCTTTTGAATCGCAGTAGTAGCAGCTGTGTAATTGAAGTTGGGTATGAGCTGACAATTAATGAAGAGGATATGCTCGATGTAAGCTCTGCTCAGATCTTCAGAGTGCCAAGGTTGCCACAAGGCTCCAAAGATGCTTTGCACAGTCCACATCTTGTTTCCATTGGCCCTTTTCATTATGGGAAGAAGGAGCTCCAAGGCATGGAGAATTCCAAATCTGAGGCAGTTAGAAGGATGCAGAAGAGGATCCAGAAGAGAAATCCACACGTTTCTATCAAGTCAATTGTTGAACAGCACATTCTGTTCAAGGACAACAAGATAAGAAAGCTTTATGGTGAACATATTCCCTTCACTTCCGTAGAGTTAGCATGGATGGTCACCAGAGATGCATGTTTTCTTTATGAATTCTTTGTTAATTACATAAAAGTTAACAGGAATGCTCAGCATATATGTGAAGAGGAAGTATCTTCGTCTGACTATGTTCAGAATTTTTATGAAGAGGAAGTGAGTACATTTAAGTGGACGTATGATTCTGTCTTTGATGTAGATCTTCAAAATCCCATGAGAGAAAGACTAATGATAGATATACTTTTGTTTGAAAATCAAATACCAATCTGGGTTTTGAAGGATCTTCTTAAGTTCGAGTTGGGTTCTGCAGAAGCCGCAAAACAAAAAGTAGAAAACCTAATGAATATGCTGCTTTGGCGTGCTACCCGGCATGAAGTTTTCATGTGGAAAGCTAGAATTTTTTACAAGATGTATTGTAAGAAACACATCCTCGAAGTAATCTACCGCTCCATGGTGGGAAGAGATGTACAGGAACAGATAGACTCGCCTCCTTTATCTCATAATAACAGGCAGAGCTGCATGGAGAAATGCATTGATTCAATGAAAGTCATTTGTGGGCGTTGGTGTAATCTTAGTCTGTTCAATTCCTCCTCAAAAGAGAGCCCTAGCAAAGTCGCTGATGCGGTGTATCTGAAGCTCCCAACAGCATTGGAACTCGTGCGCGGAGGAGTGAAGATCAAGCCAGTGCTCTTTGAAGATATAAAAACGGCAGTATGGCAAAATCCGACAGGATTGACGGATAATTGTTCAGCCATTCAATGGATAAGATTTGATGATAAAACATCAACATTATACTTACCACAATTCAGGGTCACAATGGAGTTGCATTCAGTGATAGGAAGCATAGTTGCAATGGAGGGTACGGTAGGAAGCCAATCACTCAGTTTGCATTGCTTATGGAAGAGCTGATTGACAACGAGGAGGATATTGCAGTGTTGAGAAATGCAGAGGTGATTAACAATTTTCTGGGAAGCAACAAACAAGTGGCAAAATATTTCAATTTGGCTAAAGGGATTACCCATGTCCAAGGTTGCAAATCAATTGATGCAGTCAGAATGAGGTTGCATAAGTACACAAAAAGAACGTACAAGAAACTTTGGAGTGAGTTTGTAAGTGCTTATTTCTCCAAGCCATGGCTGGTTGCTGGTGCCATGGCTGCCGTGCTGTTAATTTTGATGACAGTGGCACAAGATTTTTGTCTATTTCTCAATTGTAACCACATTTCCTCTTGAACTCCATCTTTCTTTGTCTTCTCCGTTTCTGAGGAGAACGCTTTCTTTCATAGGAAAGAAATTTCAATTGGTTGTCATTGTTGTTTACTCTGAGACCATGAGTTATTTTTAAATTATATTTAGTTTAATATTTAAACGTAAGTTTGGTTGTTGGAAAGTGTGTTTTTTTAGGTAGATGTCTTGGTCTTTGTAAGACTTTGTTGGTGTTCATTAAATAAAATATGATCGTGAAAATTCAAAAGTGTGTTTTTTTAGGTAGATGTCTTGGTCTTTGTAAGACTTTGTTGGTGTTCATTAAATAAAATATGATTGTGAAAATATGATTTTCTTTATTTTGACATTTTAGGAGCACAATCCCGGCCTCATTCCTTATAATGTCGAAGCTTCACACTCAGCAAGACTTGATCCTTGGTGGGCTCATTGAGAACCATTCAATTTCACCAACAGAACAAGGGCCCATTGAAAAACGTATGATTTTTTATGATATTGTGTTAAGTGAAATTGAAGTTGTTCTTATTGAAGTGATTAGCCCATCTTATATTTTATTTAGAAGGAATGAGGCAAATAAAGGTAGATGGCTTAAGGTTGTTCTCAATGACATATTGTAAAAGAAAGAATAGTTGTATAAAATAAAACATCAAATGGATGAGTAAATGAAATATCTATTTTAATATACGCTCCACTAATAGAAAAGAGATAAATACTTTGTTATGGATAAGTTTTCAAACATTTTTTGTGATACTCTGGTCACAAAAAAAAAAATACTATATCAATAAGCCCAATCCCACATGAACTATGAAATTTGAAAACCATACAAAGGGGTTGATATTTCATGGAGAGCTAAAATATTTATTTTTCAGTTAAGAAATAACTCTCATCAACTTTACTTCAGAACAAGGAATTGGAAAAGGCCAAAAATAAGCTTGGGAAGAAAGAGAATATTTTTTGCACCTCCAAGAAAGTCAAAATAGAAAAGCATTTAAACATAGAGTGTGATGCCTTGAAGGAAACAAGGAAATTTATGTTAAAATATTGACAACTAACTGTTGGTATAATTTATTAAGCCAAGATATCAATGAAAATTTGGGTGCACTCATCATCAAATAATGTAGGAAAATGATTAATTTGCAACAGTTGGTTTGATTGGGTAGGCCCCCGAATAAGCTATTTTTTCATTTTCATCTAGATCCTCTCCCTCAATTTTGAGTGCAATTCCTTTTGTCTTCTATCAATCATCCTACAAAAAAATAAATTAACCACAATATTATAATTTATATAATTTTCTTAATTTAATATTTGAAAAAATAATCATTCCTTATTTTCCTATTAATTTATGTTAGTGAGTTCATGTAGTGCATAAATCATTTTTATTTTTTATTTTTGAAATAGTAAACAATTAAATGACATTGTTGACTTTGAAATTATATATACCAAACTTGAACTTCACATTAATAAGTTCTTTGTCTCTTTAATGACTTTAAAAATATTAGAACCATCACTTAAATCTACCTTTCAAGGTATCATCAAGAAAGTCAAAATTATTGTGTGCTAAGGAAAGCACCTTCATAGGGTTAGTATTGTTAATAAATTAAAATAACAACTAAATTACAACAAATAGCAATCTAATTAAGCAATTTAAAAGACAAATGAGCACTCTATGACTCTCTAATTAGGTTTGCTAATGCAAAGCTCTCAGCAAGCTTCCATTAGTAACAACCCTAATACAAGAATGAATGATAAACAATGCTAAAAGATTAATTCCAAATGAAATTACACCTATTTAGCTCTAAATTTGCATTTCTAACTATAAATTGCAAGAGGTTTGATGCTTTTCTCATATTTGTGCATGATAATTGATTCAATTATGCCTTGCTTTTATATATTTTGGCAAGGCTAGGGGGTGTAGTTGATTTGATCGTGATTAGGTGAGGGTTAAGTCCATGGTTCCACCTTTGGAGACCATTTAAATATTTTATCCTCAAAGCTTGGGACAAAAAGACAAAAATGAGTGGAAAAGATGCATTCTCCAAGTGAGTGAATGAGATTCGATTTAGACTTGATCCATGTGAGCTTGATCCTCAAATCCTATTGGTTGGTGAATTTTTCTCTCATTTCATTGTTGAGGGAAAATAGGATTTAATTAATTGAATTTAATTAATATCTTTAGCCATGTATACCCCTTGAATGGGTTGATTTGATTTAAATGAACTATGTAATTAATTGGATTAATTACATAATTGATTAATTTATTATGATTTATTTGATTTAAATTGAATTTATTACTTTTGATTTTTAATTAATTTGAATTAAGGCTCAATTTGAATTTTGACTTGATAAATGCTTGATTTGATTCAATTGCTTTGATTTTTGCCTTGATTGTTCACTTTATTTATCTTGTCCAATTTTAAGTGATTACAAATATAAATAAATTTGATTAATGGTAAGTATTCCTAAAGAAAAATAAAAATTGAGATAACTTTTTTAGTGTCAATAAATATTTATTATAGACTATGACAAGTTTGACATTGTACGTTGTTAATAAAAGGAGATGTAATAGATATATCAATTGTAATCTATATGATCATAAATTCAATTTGTGGTTTAATATTGAATTTGTAAGAATTTCATTTAAATATTTATAGAATACTAAAGATCACAAATAAAACTACTTGTATAATATTTTATACAACATAAAAAAAATTATAATTATATAGTACTTTATTATTGAATTTTTACAT
The DNA here is from genome assembly GCA_027943335.1 of Chamaecyparis obtusa. Taxonomy (NCBI): domain Eukaryota; kingdom Viridiplantae; phylum Streptophyta; class Pinopsida; order Cupressales; family Cupressaceae; genus Chamaecyparis; species Chamaecyparis obtusa. The sequence continues at coordinate 78,660 of BSBK01012246.1, read as the reverse complement.
AAGAATAAAAATATAAAAAATAAAAAATAAAACTTTTAAAAAATCAACTTAACAAAAGATGATTATTTAGGAAAAATAAAATAACTTCAAAATTATATTAATCTAATCATTTTTTCATCATTATCAAGGATAACTTTAGTGGCGAATATTGGCGAGTTGGCGAATTTCATTCATTGGGGATCCAAAATTTGGCAAAAAAAATTGGACTTTCGGGGTGGCCATGTCGCTTGCGTTTTATAAAAACTGGGTCCCATGCATAGGCAAATTGCCAATAGTGACATGGAATTACTTTTATTTCAGCGATGACTTCACCGATAGAATTAATTTTTCCACAGTAAATTTGATATTTTCGCCTACAATTTCCAAGGCTTGTCTTAATCGATGGTCATATTCACCAAAATGCAGTCAAAATTTAAGTTAGAGTACAGGTTAAGTACATAGATTTGACATGTGTCTCTATTCCAAAGACTTTTCATGAAACATTTTATCCTTTCAAAATTTGGCCCAGAATAAATGAAACTTTTTATCTCTATTCCGAAGACTTTGAATGAAAATTTATGGCTTTTAAAACTTTGGCCTGAAAATAGATTTGACACATGTCTCTATTCCGAAGACTTTTGGGGGAATCTTTGTGTCCTTTAAAACCTTGCTTGAAATAGAATTCCTGCCATTGATCTCAGATCAACAAACGGTTGTAAAAAGTAGGGTTATATCCAGCCTAGACCCCATCTTGGGGGCGTTGCCCCCAAACCCCTATCAAATAATGATGATTTCTAGGTATGGGTTCCTATCATCGTGATTTTCTTCAATAATGAAAGATTCACCAATATTTTATAGAATTTTCATATAATTGAAAAAAATCGTGAGTACAAATAATATTTTTTCCTTTCAAATTAAAAAAATTCGCCAACAATATTAATTTTTTTGACCAAAATAATGTAGGATTTGCTAGGATTTTACACGTTTTCTAGGGAGGGGCTTTCTTAAAGTTTTCCCTAATCATTATAGACTTTTTTGTCAGTAAACCATATATACATATTCTGAGACTCATTTTTTTACGAGAAATGAATAATAAGAAAAGACTTCAAATTGAAATTTAAAAATTATGAAACCATTTCTTTTATCTAATCATTGTTTTATCATTATAAGACTTTAATCAT
>BSBK01012246.1:0-72500 GCA_027943335.1 Chamaecyparis obtusa | reverse complement strand
TTCGATCATGAAAAAGTGTAGGTGTATCACCATCTAGTCCATTTTATGACCTGTACATCAGATTTGATCTTCCTAATCCAGATGAGATAGGATGACTACCTGAGGATCACATGCATGAGATTAGTGGTATGTTAGTGAGTGATCTCCTAGCTACATACCAGAGGATTTCTATGTTGCATGGGATTGAGCTGCGCGATATGCCTACTTTCATTGGAGGAGGAAATTGTCCTAGATCCTCCACAGGTAGCAGTCGAGGACATGGCTCAGATGCAGAGGAAAGTTCCTCTAGACAGAGTGTGGATGATCTTACACTGCCTCCACAACATACACAGGCTCCCACACAGCAGACACAAGCTACAACCTCACGAGTTCATAGTAGATTCTCATATTTGCTTATGGACGAGGCCATTGATCCTGATGCAGTGTCCTTGCACTCTTCTGAGTTATCCGACCTTGGACGTGCATTATAGCAGGTAAAAGAATCTGGATTTAATTTCAATTTATATAGATATACATGTGTACATATAGTTCTATATTTAAATTTAAATTTATTTAAACATGGTACAGGACATTGCAACGGGTGCTGCATATGGAGATTTAGAGGAGCCTATTTATCCGATTCATCATGATACAAAGATACACAAAATAATTTAAAAATTAAATTTTATAATTTATTTACATTTCAAGTTCTTATATATATGTATATTTATATTTACAGAATCAGGTCCAGCAGGACAAGGATCCACACAGGCCCGGACATCTAGCACGTGATGGCGATCATCAATGTAGTTGATGTGTTCATAGATTTAGATCTATAGCATTGATTTTTATCTAGAGTACACATATACTAGAGAGAGTATTTATGTTACGTTGATCTCTAGATATGTTTTACATTGACCTAGATATATGCTTTACATTGATATATGTAGACATTTGTACATTGATATATATATAGGTCCATTTGTACGTTGATCTATTTACATCGATAGATGTTTGGATTTTGTGATATCTAGACATTTACATTGATAGATACATGTTTTGATTTTGTGATATAGACATTTATATTGATGTACACATGTTTGATCTTTTCACACAATATATCTCTAGACATTTACATTGATATGTACGTGCACATGTTTTGTACATTGATCTATTTGTTCATTGATACATGTTTGGATTTTGTGATATATATATAGACATTTAAACATTGATGTACATGTTTGATTTTTGAGATATATATATATGTACATTTACATTGATATGTAGGTGCATGTTTTGTATATTGATCTATTTGTACATTGATACATGTTTGGATTTTGTGATATATATAGACATTTAAACATTGATGTGCATGTTTGATTTTTGAGATATATAGACATTTACATTGATATGTACGTGCATGTTTTGTATGTTGATCTATTTGTACATTGATGCATGTTTGGATTTTGTAATTGAAGCCAAAAATTAATTGATCTTTAAAATTAATCTTTAATTTATGTTCAATCTTTCAGATCAATCTAATTAACCAATCTTACTAAAAAATCTTTAATCAATTGAAAGTTTAAATCAATCTTTAAAATCTAAATTTAAAATTAATCTTTAATTTCAATGTTCAATCTTTAATCAATCTTAGAAATTCAATCTATAGGTAGAATCAATATAATCAATTTATTTAATAAGAGACCTTAATCCTTATTATACACCCTTAAGCCCTATCTAGATCAATTAATTGAAAAATAATTAATCAATCTTACTGAAAAATCTTTAATGAATTGAAAGTTTAAATCAATCTTTAAAATCTAACTTTAAAATTAATCTTTAATTTCAATGTTCAATCTTTAATCAATCTTAGAAATTGAATCTATAGGTAGAATCAATACAATCAATTTATTTAATATAGATCCTTAAGACCTAACATGACCTGATAGGATCCCTTAAGACCCCTTAAGACCTTTAGCATGATCCCTTAAGCCCTTAAGACCTAACAGGACCTAATAAGATCCATTAAGCCCTTAAGTACCTAACATGACCCCTTAAGCCCTAACATGACCCCTTGAGCCCTTAAGTACTTAACATGACCCCTTAAGACATAAAAAGACCTAACATGACCCCGTAAGCCCTTAAGTACCTAACATGACCCCTTAAGCCCTATTATGCACCCTTAAGCCCTATCTAGATCAATTAATTGCAAACTAATTAATCAATCTTACTGAAAAATATTTAATGAATTGAAAGTTTAAATCAATCTTTAAAATTTGACTTTAAAAATAATCTTTAATTTCAATGTTCAATCTTTAATCAATCTTAGAAATTCAATCTATAGGTAGAATCAATATAATCAATTTATTTAATATAGATCCTTAAGACCTAACAAGACCTAATAGGATCCCTTAAGACCTTTAACATTACCCCTTAAGCCCTTATGTAATGCCCAAAAGTTCGGGTCAAAACACAACCAACAAATTTTTTTTTAAACGTAATAAAGATGACATGATCGATGTTGTGAGAAAAGAGTATTTATGACAACGTGGCCACAAAAGTCTTAGGTGATCAATCCTGACAAGGTTGATACCAAAGATGCTAGACGATGACGTTATAATCGTTGAAGATCGTTGATCGTCTTCGCGATTAATTATCGTCGATCGTCGATCTAAAAGTCTAAGGTGGACTAAAAGGGATTGAATGGTAATGTTATCCTATAATCAGGTTAACCATTATCTAAATATGTTCCTATCGAGGCCAATCTGTTTGTGATGATAAAATGGCCAACTTATGAGAATATTGCAAATGAATCTAAAATGGCGTTTACATCAAAATCCACTTTCAAAAGTATAAATACTAATCAAGTTATAATACTTCGTACCATTAAATCATAGTACCTTTTTAATCCATCAATAATTTTAAAAGATAACAATAGTTAATGATTAATATATTTGAAGCTTATAAAACATTATTAATAATTAATAATTATAATATATTAATTAATTAATATGATTATTAATTAATCAATATACTATAGTTTATTAATTAAATTTACGAGCAAACCAAAAATTTAAAACATGACATAATATCTAATAATATCATAAACAAAAAAAATAATGATCATCTATCTTTAATTACACTATTAAAATTCTATCTAAAAAAACAAGACTATTTTACTAAATAACCATGATTAAAACTAAACTATTAAATTCAAATTACAAAATTCAATTCAATGCTAAATACATATTAACAAACTGAAATTATGTAAGACAAGATCCTAAACTTAATTAACATACTTAACTACATCTTAAAACTACTTACTATCCTACTAACTCACTAACCTACCCTACTAACTAGCTTGACTTTACCACATGGCATGAGAAAGGACAAAGTCCTATCATGTGCCTATTCAGGGGTGAGCAAAGTCATACAAAACATGCGCAAGGCAAGGAGTTATAAAAGAAAAGGCTGCAAGATTATGACACCTCATAAAGTGTCTTGAGCCCATGACCATAAACTATTAATATCCAAAACTTCCTCTCATCCAAAACATGCGCCAATTCTAAGGATAAGGAGCTAGCAATATTTAAATTGCTGTCAAACATTAATGTTATAGTATGTACTTCCAGCCATGCGCCCAAGATGAGTAGACATATAAGGTACCTCTTTATTGGCCAATGTGAAGGCTCAACCACTTTTAAAGACTTGTCTCTTCCCATGCGCCATTTTTCAAGGGATGGAGTAAATATGTTATGGTGAGGTCAAAGTCTAAATATAATATTTGATTTATGAATAAAGGTGGCAGATTTATTATTATTTTAATGACTGTGTAAGATTTTGTATGGGATTTTTATCCCATACAAAATCCAGAGAGCATTTTGCCCTCTCAAATTTTCTGAAGAGTGTCATTTTTAATGCACTTCTATTTGATCTAATTAATAACTCCTCCATAGTATGTTGAACAAATATTTCAACATAGATCTATTGTTTCTATAAGACATTAAGTTATCCAAGGTCTTATGATAGAATTGTTTAATTACATGGTTAATTTTTTTAGTTCATTTGATCAACTATTATGGATACATTTAGAAGCTAACATGCTCATTTGATCATAGTCATTTCGTTACAATTTTATTTCCTCATAGATGTTTTATTGTTATTTTGTTTTCTCGATTGCATGCTTAAGGTGATATACTAATCCATCATATTGAACTAATTAGTTCTCTATTGAATGAAATTTAGTGGTAGGAATTTGCTCAAAATACATAGTTTATTCCATTGTTTCTACAACCATCTAAAATAACAAATTATCAATATCAAATTGAAGAGATCTAAGAGAGGTGATAATTTCCTTTTGATTGCAATACTATAATCAAATGCATACAATAATCTCCACAACATATTTACATTGAATTGGAAACTTTCTTCTCTTTGGAATAACCAAGAACACCTCATATATTATCTTTCTTTACATTCAAGGGAGAGAGATAACATTGATCATACTATTTTAACAATACCATTGCAACTTTGAAAAGAAAGGAGAATGCATTTCAAGTAATTACACATCTTTGCTCCAATACATATGCTAATCAATTTACAATGGATGATAAATACAAACAACAAGTTTACTTTCTCCATATCCTTACCATATATGTTTAACAAAATGCTCCAATAGAGAGAATGAAATCACTATCCAAATTTCACAACAATGCTCCCTATACAAGGAGTGAAATTCTTCATACAAACACATCCAAGGAAAGACTCCATCAAGCTTCATCCACATGAATATGACTTCAATACCTGCCATAAACAAAAGGATAGGAACCATGGGATGCTCACCTCCCATCCTAGGCCTCTCATGAGGCCACCCCCGAGCTTGGGGAAACCACATCAAATAGGATACATTCACTCATATACATGCACTCACAAGAGACATACAATTGCAAGAACCCAAAATTCCCTCAAGGGTATAACTAAGGAATTCCATGAACTCCTTTTGTGGGGTGTGGGTGGACAACCCATGGAGACAACCATTGCATAATCATAAACAAGGCCACACATGGACCCAAATATCACAATTTCATAACAAGGCTCTCATGGCCAATCTTCCCTCCTTATACCCCCAATGCCTCATGGGCTAAATGCAAGGTTACTTGGGGAAAATCACTCACCCAAGCTTCATCCTTCCCCACACATGGAGGAGACTCTACACATGGAGTTGCCTCCATTTCCCACACCCCCTCTTGATTGCTCTTCCCTCCCAAGGGTGAGTGAATCCAAGAGTAAACAACCCCAAATCCAATTACAAGAAAAAAACACAATACATGCTTTCTCTCACCATGACCAACCATGGGGAGCTAAAACACAACAAATAAGAAATGCAAGCTTTGTCCATGGCCAACCATGGGGAGCCAAAGAACAAATACACAACACATACAACTACTAGAACAAAAATGAGAGAAATGAAGAGCAAGATCCTCCAACCTATGATCCAATGAAAAATGATGAAGTTTTGAGCCTTCTCCTTCTTCTATCCTCAGCTTTTCCCTTCTCCAAGTTTAGTGGTCTCTAAAGGTAGAGAGTGGGTGAACAACCCAAATCCCCTCTAAAAGTTCTACTAAAAGGGACTCCCCAACCAACTCTCCACAACCCTCATTAAGATGGTCCTAGGAAGTACTTTTGGGTCCATAATGCAAGTTGCAAATTTCGTGCAAGATTAAATGGGCACTATTGGAGGGGACAAAAAGTCAATATATGGCTTCTCCCATGCTAAAATTACCCCTAACCTATGGGTACAAGGAATGGGCTACCTCAAAATGCATGAAACTACCCCCTAGGGTCCCATTTAACCCTCCAAAAACCATGGTTTAGTTTATGCACGAAAATGTAAGATGTGACTACACTTTGGGGTCCTATGACAAGTGGATGCACTTTGAATTCCCCCTCGAGGAAGCTTCTAGGACTTGCTCTCCCACTCCAATCACACGACATACCTTAGTTAACAAATAAATATAGTGCCAAGTGACACTCACATAATTAACATCACAATTAAGGTATGTCCAACATATTACAACACTTAACAATCCTACACATACATTCACATTACGGTTACAAAATAAAACACTTCACAACGAGGCCCTGGTCTCTTCAATATACGGGGCCTTGGCTTTACTGATAGCACAAGCATTCAATGTGGTTTCCCCGAATGTTTCCATGGTCCTTCCACCTGCAAAACCTAAATGCAGCATCAGTAATTCAAGGAAGAAAACCATCACATAAAAGCATATAAGATGTAATATCCACACATTAATCTTAACTCAATTGCATACAAGGAATCATACAAAAAAAATTAATGATCTAACACAATTCAATTGAACATTCAATCACACAGAAAGAAATGTCATAATTTAATTATCTGCACATAATCATATAGGATTCAATAATCACATCAAATAAATTCAATTTTCATAAATCAATTCATGATTCAATAGCATAATTCGAATGAAATCAAGATCATCCATAATCTAGTTATCAGGTTCTCATAACATCAATGCAGTGAAGATGTCTAACATGATATTCATTTGCATTCTTACAATCACTTTCTCTCAATGCATACATCTAATCACTTTCATATAGTGCATAATTCAAATGCATATAATTTTATACACACAAGTTATAATTTCTACTGTGACATCAAAGTCACATAAAGTATAGTGCCCTCATATAGATCATAATCCAAATGCAGGCTCGCAAAAATAAAGAATTCATTCATTATTTCAATTCAATTCAATCTACATAATTTGATTGCATAACTCCATAGTACTCCTAATCCCTAAGATTTTCAATTTCCTTCGCATAGTATTCAAGATAAATCAATGGTTCATTATCGGTAAGGGATAACCATATCCGTCGGGTCCTATTAAATTCTTATCACAAGTATGATTAAATTTCCTAATCCAGGAAAACAAAATGCAGAATAATCCTATAAGTCTAGGGTCTAACAAATCCTTGTTCACTGTTCTAATAATATTGCCAAAACATCACTATGGTATAGCCATATAATACATCATCAAAGCATTACTCAATGGAACCTTAATTAGTCTTGCTGGATCTGGGATCTGTAGGGTAACATATTGCACCCAAGATTCACTTACACAATTAATAACCTAGAGATATCTCTTCTATCATAGCGACAATTAATTGATAGTTACTGATATGAAGGTACAATATATAGGTCTATCCCGGGGTACAATTATGTTAGGGATTTACCAATCATCCAGATACTACAAAACCCCTTAATCATCCGACATCAAAGTGTCGAGGAAAAGGTGGAAATGGGGTGGGCCTTACACCTTAAGACCTAATAGGACCTAATAAGACCCCTTAAGCCCTTAAGTACCTAACATGACCCCTTAACCAAAAAAGACCTAACACGACCCCTTAAGCCCTAACATGACCCCTTAAGCCCTTAAGTACCTAACATGATGATGCAGGAGCATCCTGGGTGTAAGAGCAATCTTGCATCACCCAAAAAAATATTTCTATTTTTATATTCAATAAGGGCTATTTTGTGCAGAGCTGCTATTTATGGAAAGTTACTATTTTTGGTAATTTTTGTATGTGCTCAGAATGATCTGATTTCTTTCTTGGAGGCTCATTTTGGTCATATAAGTTTGCCAGTAAAGTTTCATTGCCATATCAAGTGTATATTGGAAGATATTGAAGATTTTTGGTATTGGCAGCAGGGTACAAAAACTTTGAACTCAGTTTTGAAGGCTTTAGAGGCCCCGAATGAGGTCAAAAATTTGGGTGACGAGCGTTTGCACGGGTCAAGCATGTAGAGTGCTTCGTGATGTTTCCGAAATGGGGCTATAATAGCCGATCGGGTCAACTGGTGATGACTTATGGTCTTCGAAAGTTGGGCCACCTGAAATGGCAGAAAATAATTTTCTTCAAAATTTCTATTCGGGTTTCAAAGGTTATCTTGAGCTGACTATGATGTAATAAAATGCAAAATAAAATAATTATAAGTTTGGTCGGCCTTACTGGCTAAAATTCTGGAACCTTCCCAGGCGGTGGAAAATTGCCTATATAAGGAAGGCTGTATTATTGTCTTAGGCAGTTCAGAATAGTTCTGGGTAGTAGATCTGGGTAATAGTTCGAGGCTTTGTCCTACAGAATATTGTAAGGGAATGCCCATGTGGCTTTGCATATTGTAATTCTGAAAGTTTGTGATTCCACATTTGTGGAGATAATAAGAAGCCAATTTTCTGTTCTTGCATATTGTTGTTGTTTCTCTATATTTATTATGTGTTTGTGGTATTAAGGGGAGCACCCTTCATCAAGTGGTGGCAAGAGATTCAGTTGGAGTGAAATAGAAGGGGAAAGGAGAAAATCACGAGATGGGATCGGATGGTGGATAAATTGAAGCGACAGTTCATTCCTGTTGATTATGAGATTGACCTACTGAAGAAAATGTAGAGTTTGAAGCAAGCAGGAAGATCTGTTCAGGAGTATATAGAGGAGTTCTATCGACTTCTCATCAAAAGAGGCCATGCAGAAGCTGATAAAGAGAAAGTTGCCCGATACCTTAATGGGTTAAGGCCAAGCATTCAGGAGGAGCTGAATCTGGTTCGAATGAACAGTAATGAAGAGGCATACCAGTTTGCCCTAAAAGTAGAGGAAAAGCTGAATAAGAAGTTTGAGAGCAGACAAAACGGAAGAGATCGCGGTGGACGATCTAGTGGACGGTCATATGGTGGCCGAAATGAAGATCCAAAAAAGAAGGATGAGGCTAGTGGCAGTCAGAATCAGTGAGGAAATAATTCCAATCGCTTCCAGGATCAGAATAATAGAGATCAGAGAGGAAGAGGAAGAGGACAAGGATCTGGAAGAGGTGGCTTCCGTGGAACATGTTTTCACTGTGGAGAAGAAGGTCATAGGGAATTTGAATGTCCTCGGCACCAAGGCAGAACAGACAGGAGAAATGAAGGTCAGGCCAGAGTTGCACATGTCGATGAAGATGCTAGATCATCAAATTCTGAAGATGCTGAAAGAGGAGAAACACTAATTAACAGAAGAGTCTTGTTGAGTGGTGAGAATGAACCTGAACAAAGGAGGAGCCTGTTTCGTACTAGATGCAAGTGTGAGGGTAAATGTTGTGATGTGATTATCGATAGTGGAAGCACTGACAATTTGGTGTCAAAAGAGATGGTGACAAAGTTGAAGCTCAAGAGACAGAAACACCCACATCCATATCGGATTGCCTGGGTGCAGGATGACCACAAGGTCATGGTCAGTGAATAGTGCCTGGTAAAGTTCAAGATCGACGAGTACCAAGATGAGGTACTATGTGATATCATCTCTATGGATGCATGTCATATGTTATTGGGTAGACCATGGTAGTTTGACAGATGTGCTGTACACGATGGTCGTGCGAATACCTATTCCCTGACAAAGGATGGAGTGCGACATAAGCTAAAGCCATTGAAGGAGAATGAAGAAAGGGTATGTGGTAATGCAAGAATAACATTTGTTGATGGAAGGAAATTCCTAGATGGTATGAGGCATGAGCATGTGTGTTTTGCTTTAATTCCAAAAGTTGGTAAAGAAGAAGTAGAGGATGTACCTGTAGAGGTTGCAGATTTTTTGAATGAGTTTCAAGATATTGTATCTAATAATGTACTTGATGGATTACCACCGATAAGGAAGATCAGTCATTAGATGGATTTGATTCCAGGAGCCAGTTTGCCAAACAAGGAAGCACACAGAATGACACCAGCAAAAAGTGAAGAGTTGAACAGACAAGTACATGAGTGGTTACAGAAGGGGTTGGTTCGAGAGAGTCTGAGTCCCTGTGCTGTACCAGCGGTATTAGCACCAAAGAAGAATGGAGAGTGGAGGATGTGTACAGATTTCAGAGCAAAAAAAGATCACAATCAAGTATAGGTTTCAATTGCCATGAATGGACGATATTATGGACTATTTGAGTGGGGCTGTGTATTTCTCAAAGATAGATCTGAAGAGTGGATATCACTAGATTCAGATCAGAGAAGGAGATGAATGGAAGACTACCTTCAAAACAAAGGAAGGACTATATGAGTGGTTAGTCATGCCTTTTGGGCTAACCAATGCACCGAGCACTTTCATGCGGCTCATGAACGAGGTTCTGAAAGAATTTTTGGGTAAGTTTGTCATTGTTTACCTAGATGATATTTTGATTTTTAGCAAGACATTGGAGGAACATATGATGCATATTCGTAGGGTGTTTGAGAAGTTGAGAGATGAGAAATTATTGATTAATTTGAAGAAGTGCAGTTTTGTGAAGAAAGAGTTAGTGTATCTGGGATTTGTAGTTTTAGCAAAAGGTCTAAAAATGGACCCAAAGAAGGTACAGGCTATCCTTGAATGGCCTACTCCAAGGAGTGCTACTGAGGTAAGATCTTTTCATGGTCTAGCTAGTTTTTACAGAAAGTTTATCAAAAATTTTAGCAGTATTTGTGGTTCCTTGACTAAGACAATGAGAGGGGATAGAAAAGAGTTTAAGTGGACTAAAGGGGCAGAAAAGAGTTTTCAATTATTGAAACAAAAAGTTACAGAACAACCTATTTTAGCACTTCCAAATTTTAATAAGGTGTTTCAAGTAGATTGTGATGCTAGTGGTACTGCAATAGGAGCTGTTATGAGCCAAGAAGGTAAACTTGTTGCTTATTTCAGTGAGAAATTAAATGATGCCAAGAGAAAATATTCTGTTTATGATCAGGAATTTTATGCTATAGTTCAAACATTGAAAAATTGGAGGCACTATCTGCTTCCTAAGGAGTTTGTTTTGTATACTGATCATCAAGCTTTGCAATATTTGAATAGTCAAGAAAAATTGAATCAAAGGCATTTGAAATGGATGAGTTTTTGTAGAGTTATACATTTGTTTTGAAACACAGGAGTGGAAAGTCTAATAGGGTTGCAGATGCTCTTAGCAGAAGGTAACTATTGCTAACAGAAATGCAGATTGAAGTGGTTGGGTTCAAAGAACTCAAGAATTTGTATCTAGAGGATCCTGATTTTGGTGAAGCTTGGAAAGCTTGTACAGAACCTGTTACTCTAGACAGGACAAAATGGTTGGATTTCATCATCCAGGATGATATGCTATTCAGAGGGAGTCAGTTGTGCATTCCACGAAGTTCTATGAGGGAGGATCTCATCAAGGAGAAGCATAGCGGAGGATTGGCTGGACATTTTGGTCGTGACAAAACCTTTTTTTTGGTTAGTGAGAATTACTATTGGCCACAGTTGCAGCAAGATGTGAAGAAGTTTGTACAAAGTTGCAGAGTATGTCAGATGGCGAAAGGAGTGAAGCAGAATATAGGGTTGTATCAGCCATTACCAGTACCAAAGAAGCTTTGGGAGGATATCAGTATGGACTTTGTTCTTGGTTTACTGAGGACACAGCGGGGACATGATTCAATTTTTGTAGTAGTTGACAGATTTTTGAAGATGGCACATTTCATTCCCTGCAAGAAGACTAATGATGCTGTTCATATAGCCGAATTGTTTTTCAGAGAAGTAGTGAGACTTCATGGTTTGCCAAAGACCATAGTTTCAGATTAGGACACTAAGTTTGTTGGATATTTCTAGCGTACATTGTGGAAGAAGTTAAAGATAGATTTGAAGTTCAGTTCATCACATTATCCATAGACTGATGGATAGATAGAGGTGGTGAATAGGAGTTTGGGAAATTTGCTGAGATGTTTGGTTGGAGATAAGCTAACAGGATGGGATTTGATTTTACCACAGGCGGAATTTGTATACAATAATTTTGTCAATAGGAGCACTGGTAAATCACCATTCCAGATTGTATATGGAAGTAGTCCAAGAAATGCATCTGAATTGAGGAAGATAGATAAAGGAGAAATAAGTAGTGCTGAAGCTGAGGATTTTGTAGAACACTTGAAGAACATCAATGAGGAGGTGAGGATGCATATTAACAAGATGAATGCGTAGTATAAGGCTAAGGCAGATGAGAAAAGGAGGCATAAGGAATTTCAAGTTGGTGATGAAGTCATGGTTCATTTGCGGAAGGAGCGGTTTCCAATTGGTACATATAACAAGCTGAAAATGAAGAAGTTTGGACCATGTAGGATACTGAAAAAACATGATTTAGGAAATGTATATGAGGTAGAATTGCCTACTAAGCTAAATATTTCACCAGTGTTTAACATTTCAGATCTGACAGAGTATCATGAAGGAGGTGTTGAAGATGAGATCACAGTAGCACAGTGGAGTATTCTAGCAACTAGTTCAGACACTAAGGAGATCAAAGTTATACTGGACAGTTGTGTTGTTAGAAGCACAAGGAACAGGACATATGAAGAATATTTGGTCAAGTGGAAAGGATGACCTATTGAAGATTCATCATGGCTAACAAAGGAGGAGGTTAGCCATCTTGGTTTTCCTCTACACACCTGAGTCGTGACAGGGTCACTTCTCAAATCACCTTGGGTGTCTGATGCAGGAGCATCCTAGGTGTAAGAGCAATCTTGCATCACCCAAAAAAATATTTCTATTTTTATATTCAATAAGGGCTATTTTGTGCAGAGCTGCTATTTATGGAAAGTTACTATTTTTTGGTAATTTTTGTATGTACTCAGAATGATCTGATTTCTTTCTTGGAGGTTCATTTTGGTCATATAAGTCTACCAGTAAAGTTTCATTGCCAGATCAAGTGTATATTGGAAGATATTGAAGATTTTCAGTATTGGTAGCAGGGTACAGAAACTTTGAACTCAATTTTGAAGGCTTTAGAGGCCCCGGATGAGGTTGAAAATTTGGGTGACAGGCGCTTGCACGGGTCAAGCCTGTAGAGCACTTTGTGGCATTTTTGAAATGGGGCTATAATAGCTGATCGGGTCAACTGGTGATGACTTATGGTCTTCAGAAGTTGGGCCACCTGAAATGGCGGAAAATAATTTTCTTCAAAATTTTTGTTTAGGTTTCAAAAGTTATCTTGAGCCGACTATGATGTAATAAAATGCAAAATAAAATAATTCTAAGTTTGGTCGGCCTTACTGGCTAAAATTCTGGAACCTTCCCAAGTGGTGGAAAATTGCCTATATAAGGAAGGTTGTATTATTGTCTTAGGTAGTTCAGAATAGTTCTGGGTAGTAGATCTGGGTAATAGTTCGAGGCTTTGTCCTACAGAATATTGTAAGAGAATGCCCATGTGGCTTTGCATATTGTAATTCTGAAATTTTGTGATTCCACATTTGTGGAGGTAATAAGAAGCCAATTTTCTGTTCTTGCATATTGTTGTTGTTTCTCTATATTTGTTATGTGTTTGTGGTATTAAGGGGAGCACCCTTCATCACATGACCCCTTAAGACCTAATAATACCTAACATGACCCCTTAAGCCCTAACATGACCCCTTAAGCCCTTAAGTACCTAGCATGACCCCTTAAGCCCTAACATGACCCCTTAAGCCCTTAAGTACCTAAGATGACCCCTTAAGACCTAAAAAGACCTAACATGACCCCTTAAGCCCTTAAGTACCTAGCATGACCCCTTAAGCCCTAACATGACCCCTTAAGCCATTAAGTTCGTAACATGACCCCTTAAGACCTAAAAAGACCTAACATGACCCCTTAAGCCCTTAAGTACCTAGCATGAGCCCTTAAGCCCTAAGATGAGCCCTTAAGTACCTAACATGACCCCTTAAGCCCTTAAGTACCTAGCATGACCCTTTAACCCTTAACATGACCCCTTAAGCCCTTAAGTACCTAGTATGACCCTTTAACCCCTAACATGACCCCTTAAGCCCTTAAGTATTTAACATGACCCCTTAAGACCTTAAGTACCTAACATGACCCCTTAAGACCTAACATGACCCCTTAAGCCCTAACATGACTCCTTAAGCCCTTAAGTACCTAACATGACCCCTTAAGCCCTTAAGTACCTAACATGACCCCTTAAGACCTAAAAATACCTAACATGACCTCTTAAGCCCTAACATGACCTAACATGACCTAATATGATCTAATAACACCTAACATGACCCCTTAAGCCCTAACATGACCTAACATGACCTAATATGACCTAACAAAACCTAATAAGACCTAACAAGACCTAATATAACCTCACATGACCTAATTAGACCCCTTAAGCCCTAACATGACCTAACATGACCTAATATGACCTACCAAGACCTAATTTGACCTAATATGACTATTACCCAAATTTTCCTGTCTCATACAAATTTGGCTAATTCCATTCCAAGGTCTTTGTTTTACCCTTGCCAAGCGTCCCTGAAAATTTCATGGTTTTATGTCTGGTTCCCTGGCCTCTGCAATTTGTTTTATCCCCTGGTCTGTAGTTAAAAAATTCATAAAAGTAGCCATTGTGCAAAAAACCCTAGAAAACCCTTTGGCCTATTATAATTCTTTGTTACTTTATCAGCCACTTAAGTTGTAAATTCCCATGTGCGCTTTAAGCCTTCAATCGCAAGTTCTCTTAATTCTTGATGGAATATTCCTTTCATTTCCCGACTACGCCAATGGCTTTTATCCCCCAGTTGGTGGCATATTCTTCTTCCCACTCAATGATTTAGCAACTGAGACTTTAATCAGGTAATATCTCAATCAAACCCTAGGTTGGCCCTTTGGTTCAGTGATTCAGCGAATGCCTTATTCGCATATTCTCCAGACTTGACTGAGGTTAAGTGTTTCATTATGCAACTTAACAAATGCCTTCGGTCGCCAGTTCTCTAAGTCTTCTAGCAGTTATATATTCCTTTTAGTGACTGGGTGACTATAGTGGTTCATGTAATCTCTTATTCCTGGTGGTTAAGTCCTTAACAATTAGCGACCTAGTGAAGCAGTTACCCTTTCCTCAGTCGCGTGATCTCTTAATGCATGGCAGTCAAGATTTGTCAAGGGGTTCCTAGTTAGGAAGATCCAACGGTTGGTGTATCTTCTCATGAAGTTCTTCTGACACATGAGATCTTGCACCAACCATTGATCTTCATCTTAGCTTAGCACTTCATCTACTAAGTGGGTCCATTGCCATGTTGTTTGACATGGAGGTTTGTGATTGGCCAAGGGTGGTGATTTGTAAAGTTTTTCAGAGCAGGCCTGATGATTTGTCTTGCTTTAAATTCTATGGCTGGCATATGATCTCATGGGTTGTTTCAGAGCCATGAGATCCTACACCGACCATCGATCTTGTTTTGATGTCAGAGAAGGCTTAGGTGGGTCCTCAGTTGCTAATGTGCTCGAATATAATTGGTCTATGTAGTGCTGATGAAGATTTCAAGGTGGGTCCGTTTGTCAGAGGATCCTAGTTTAATAAGGATCAACGGCTGGCACATGATCAGAAGGAATATTCAGAGGCTATGAGATCATGTACTCGTCATTGGATTGGAATCTTGTCTTCAGTGGGTCCATGTCAGAGAGGTGCTGAGGTGGTTGCTGATGGAGCGGCCAGAGCGAATAGAGGAGTGACATGTGGCAAAATGGGCCCAGGGTTTGAAAGGTATTCTGTGACTCGGTGACCAAAGCATTTTCCTTCTTTGCTTAATGAAACTAGGGTTAGTAAAAAGACTCAATGATTTAGTTAAATGTCTTGTTCACTGAATCACTTAATCAGACCAAGGTTATCTAAAGTTCTTCGCGACTTAGAAAAGGTCTTCAATCGCGTAGTCGCTGAATGACTTAAAAGAGAGAAAGGTCAAGACGGGTCCAAGCTAGTGAATATGCTAACATGCTTGATTTTCATTGGTCCAAACATGCCAAGGTGGACATTGACCTTTCAAGGAAGGTTTGTGACTGTTATAAAGTTAATATGAGCCGTTCATTTTCTAGGAGATAAAGGACATCAATGACTATGTTTTAAAGTGACTGGCTAGCCGTTAGAAATTCAAATTCAAATCCATCTGCAGGGTTTTCACCATTGTTTCTCATAGAAAGCCATAAAAAACAAAGAGGTAGCTTAGAGAATTTATGTCTTCAGGACATTTGTAGTTGAAGGGGATGATGTAGAATTCTAGACAGCCGTCATGGGTCAATTCTTGTTTCTTAGGTACCATATTATTGATTTCGCACCAAGTTGCAAGAAAGTTGGTGAAGTCAAGGTTGCTTGTCTGCAGGTTGATTTTAGTACAGGGGTGGGCACACAAAATATCTGATCGGTTGAGACATTTGTAGAGTTACATTTATGATCAGAATTGACAGATTTAGGGTTTGATTATTTTGTAAAATCTTTGTAACCCTAGTTAGGTTTTAACTCCTGCCTACGTGCAAAAATAGGAGATGTATATAACATTTTTTAGAGTCATTGCTCTCATCCACTATATGATAAGTCATTGCTCTCATCCACTGTATGATATTTGACAGGTGGTGTTATTATAAACTGTTGTCAGAATGTCATTTATAGACATGACTTAATGGCTTAATGGTTTGCCTTTTGACTATCTATTTTTAGGGACCCCATTTTTTCTATCCCCCTAGATTCTTGGGAATTGGGCATCAGAATTTTAGAGTGGCATGATCATGGTCCTAGTGGCAAATTTTTCTATTCTTGGAGGATAGTGGACTTTATTGCAGATTCTATAGATTTTCTATATATGCCTCTCACCTTTGGTGATTGAAGGCTAGTTCTTCTTTCCCTCATTCTCATGAGGTGAATGTTGTAGCTCTTAGAGAAGCAATCTGATATTTTGACTCCTTTTATTCCAGTTAATAGCAATTGTCCTTCTTTTCTACAGCTTTGTGAGTTGATTTGATGAATTTGATGTCATGTATTGTGATTGAAGCTTGATCCTTTACTTGATATTTTGTTCATTTTGATGTTTGCAAGAACTGGTTTTTCTAAGGTTTCAATCTATTTGCATTTATATGTGTTTGAGTTGTGGTATCCATTTTCCCTTCTCATTTACAACCAGCACCTGATTATTTTCTAAGGGAAGAATCAGATTTGAGAAGAGTTGTGGTGTTTAGCTTATATGCTGGATTACATTGTGAGTCTATTTTCATTTTGTGGATCTATCCAGTTTGGTGAATCACCTAAGTTAAATTTTAGTTATTTCCCTTCAAGTTTAGTTCAGTTCAGGTGATACAAATGGGGAAGCCAACCCTTAATCTGGAGGTTTATTCTCAATGAAGTAGTCCCACATTGTGAGAGTATTCCCATGTTTCACAGGATTGCTAGGTTTTATACTTAGCCATCAAGGGTGCAATCCCTAGTGACAACAGTTTTTGGCACGCCCGGTGGGACTGAAGACTCAATGAGTTTGATTTCCTAGAAATTTTATTGCAAGTTATTGTTTGGTATGAGCATGTTACCCTAATTTTCATGTGCATGCAAATTTGGCTAATATCTATCCCAAGGTCTTTATTTTTATCCTGCCAAGCATCCCTAAATTATTTATGATCTTATGCCATGTCCTCTAGTCTCTGAAATTTCTTAAAACTCCCTGGTCCACAGTTAAAAATTCATAAACTAGCTGTTGTGCCACAAAAACCTTGCAAACCCTAGGCCCGTTTCTAATTTGAAGTTACTTTATCTTAGCAACTTAAGTTCTAGTTTTAGCATGTGCACTAATTTATTATTTGTCGGTCACCTTTTCTCTTATTTTCCCTAGTTGTCATCTTTTCCTTTCGGCGATTCAGTGACTGCAGTGTTTCTCATTCACTAAATGTTTCATGGTCACTACTAAATGGCTAGCAACTCGACGAGTAGTTGACATTTCCTTTGGTCATGTGGTCGCTGAATGTTTGGTGGTCACTTTATGCGAGGGTCCCAGTTCTGTAGGATCTGACGATTGTCATAAGTTTGCAAGGGATCTGTCAGAGGCTTGTGATCTTATGACAACCATTGGATTTTCCAAGTGTGCAGTGCTTCAACTTGAGTGGGTCCACTACTAGGTGCATGTAGTTGGTGGCATTTCATTGGTCCACATTTGCCGAGTCAACTTATTTGTCAGGTGGGTCCTCATTTGCTGATGTGCTTGAATATGATTGGTTCGCAAAGTGATAACTGGACTTGTAGTGGGTCCATCTGTCAAAAGGGTCCCAACTTAATAAGCATCTACGATGGGCATATGATCTGAAGGAATATTCAGAGGCTATGAGATCATGCACCCATCGTTGGATTAGAATCTTGGAGGACAGTGGATCCGATGTCGAAAAGAATGCGACGTGGATCCTTTTGGCAACATTTGATTAGTTGGTAAGTGTGCAACATGGAGTTTGTCAGTGGGCTTGTGGGGTCAGTATTCTTCAAAGCATTTAATGCCCGATTTGATCTTTTGGTCATCATTATACCATTTGGTTGAGATGCTCATCCTTTAGCATCACGGTATAATGACAACCGTCCAATGCGCTCTCAAGGCCGTGGGTCCAGGGTCTACCTTGTCATGCTTATTTGCTCGATTCTGATTGGCTGTTGATTTCCACGGTGGCATTTGACTTGTCAGAAGGGTTTTAGACTGTTTTAAAAGGTGCATCATAGCCATTTATCTACCAGGAAAATTTCACATCGATAGTTGCATTTTAATTTGAAGCTCTGCTCACCGTTGTCATTTGAATTTGAATCTTCTACGAAGGTTTTTGCTAGGGTTTGCATTTTTGCGACCATGCATGACATTTTGAGTAGCTAGGATTTAATTCTTCAGGACATGGATGCTTGGAAGGATGATGATAGATGATCTAATCATCGGTGCCACAGATTTTAGAGAGTACCATGTCATGTTGAGGCTTTAATGAGCTTGGCACCAACTTTTGTAGGGTTAATCATTTTAAATAAAAATATGTTCAAGATCAAATTTTTGAGCCTTCATGGAAAGGTTGAGTTCCAAGAGAGGTACATGAGTTTGGGTTGCTTGTCTACATGCTGATTGTAAATATAGGTAGGGGCACTCAAAGAAATATATGATCGGCTATGATTTTGCAAAGATATATTTATGGTCAGACTTGATAGAACTAGGGTTTGTCATTATTTTAATGCAAAATTCTTTAAACCTAGGTTTTTTGACTCCTACCTACATGCAGTTGAGATGTATATATTGTATTTTCAAGCCTTAGTGCTCAAAGAGTTGACATTTTGTAAAAAATAAAAGTCTCTTTTCTTAGAAGGCTATCTGTGACATTTTTTTTGTCCTCTGGTTTTTCTACATTCTGTAACTTCCCATTGATAATTGAGATATTGAAGATATTTTGTGACATTTCTCATGTCCCTACGCCTTCTTGTGTGAGTTATTTCTTAATGAATTTAGTATTTGCATGCTTCTCAGTGATATCTTAGGGTTCTAGATCCCTCTTTCTTTCTACAATTTTGTGTATCATTGTGGATGATTTGATGTGAGTGCTTTTGTGGGTATACTTCAACCCCTTAACTATCTTGTCTCATTCCTATACTGAGTTGTAGAGGTGAATGTTTGTTTGCAGCTCTTAGATTTTTCTCTAACTCCAAAGGGTGTTATTGTTTGTCAAAGAATCTCTCTTTCCTTGAATACCCCTCTTTATTTGCAGACCCTCCTATGAAATATTTATGCAAGCCTAATCAGTAAGTTATGATCTCCTAGTCCCAAGTTTGTGCATTGAGTCCATCTTTTATATTGTAATTCATACCTTCATTTTGGTGTATCACCTAGTAGGTAGCTTACTTTCAATTATTTCCCTTTCCAAGCATTGCTTCTATCCCTTTCCCTCAAAAGTTTTACTTTTCATGTCAAGAGCAAATTAAGGTGATTATCCAAGAGGAACTAGCCTAGAACCTGGATGTCTCATCTCAGTTAGCATAGGTCCCACAACCTAGAGATGATTCCCATGTTATACTAAGTTATCAGGACTACGAGAGCTTGAAAAAAGGGTGCAAAGTTAGTGTATAACAATTTTGGCATGTCCGATGGGACTACAAAAGAGATCAGATTAAAGTCCAAAGGTGCTCCTATTGGTTCATTTGCAAAAGGATTAAAGAATTTGAATACACAAGGACTATTAGTACAGACGTAAGCCCAAGGATTCCCCATGTTGGTGCCAGTGTATAACAATTCTGGCATGCCCGATGGGACTACAAAAGAGGTTTATTGTTTGAAGGTTATGCTATGTCTGATATATAGATTGCATAACATAGACTTTTATAAGTCATTCTATCAAGTATATTTGGTGACTCCACTGATTTCAAGGATTAGTGCTAACTTGTTTAAGGTTTATGAGAAACATTGAGACTAGGAGCTCAAAGCCTACTAAATTTTCAGAGTTGCCCTTGAAAAGAGGTTACAAAGGTAGGTCAACTCAAAGAACATCCCCTGCAAGGAGATTTCAATAAACACCTCCTAATACTGTAGAAAGGAGACCTTTGTCCTTTCATTCCAGAAGAAGAGGCAAATCTCTAACCAGAGATCTAGAAGAAGATTCAAATCTAGCAGTAAATACAACTCACATAGTTGTTAATCTTCAGATTCCAACTCCTGCAATGGATAGGTAGTTTTCTTTTGTACCTTTCAACTAGGGGAGTCCATTAGCCTTTGCTCAACATCATGATGTGCCCTTGGTGGCACTAAAGAGCTTACCTGATTTCATGGGTGAAGGGCAGACAACAAATTTTGAGCACATAAGAGATGTGACCACCATTTGCAGCATACACAACATAACCCAAGAGGATGTGGCCACAAAATTATTAGCAGCCTCTCTAAAAGGTAAGGCTCTTGAATGGTTTAGAACTCTAACTATTGGTTCCATTACTTCATGGGATGAGTTAGGGGATGCATTAAGTAAACATTTTGAGGATAAATCAGATAACTTGTCTCTGGTAGAGCAGTTGACAACCATTAAAAGAGACCCTCAAGAGAAAATGACATATTACAATAGTAGGTTCCTCAAAACATGGAATAGAATTCCAGTCTCAGTAAGGCCATCAACTGACCATGCTTTTCTATACTACTTGCAAAGTTTTAATGGTCAAATTTCTATCATGATCTAGTCTATGGGTGGTACTTCTTTACCCTAAGCCTTTGACATAGCTATCAGGGCCGAAAATTGTTTAATCCAAGTAGGCATGATACAAAGAAGGCCACCCATGCCCATTTTTCCTAGCCTTCAGCCCATTGCACCTGCATAAGTACTCTCATTTACCCCTATTCCTACTATATTAGCACCTCAGGCTAGTACTAGTGGTTAAGAGCTAACAACAAGTTTCTCTCAAGAGCTACAAGAGATAAAGAATAGTCAAGAAAGCAGTAAGCAAGAAATGACAAATTTGTTGTAGACTTTGACTAAAGAGGTCACAAATCTAAAGAAACAAGGTCAAGGAATTAGACCACCATTTCAGCCACAAGGCCAAGGTCCTAATCAACAATATCAGAATCAAGGATAGCCTTATCAACAAAATAGGCCACCATACCAAGCAAGTTACCAAGGACAAAGGCAAAATTTCAGTCAGAGACCATTTCAGCCATACAACCCTGCACCTCTCAATTTTGTAAATCCGGTTAGGGATATGGTTCCTAGTCAAAATAATGTGGCTATGGATAATGAATGGTGTTTTCCTTGTAATCAGGCTACATGTTCAAATGGATGGATGAACCAAGCCCTAATGGTTCAAAATGCCTCACAAGCTCAATCAGAGGTTTCATCTAGTGGGTCAGTGCCTCAACAAGAATCACAAGAAGGTGAGACTGCTCTTTTCAATTCGGAACAACTGAACTTCAATGGAGTCAATGATGAAGTTGTTTTTGTTGCCTATACAAGAGAAAAAAGAAGAGCTCAAGACATGGAAAGAGTAGATTTCAATGCTAAAGCCACTACAACAAGCTACTCCCATCATACCTAAGGAGGCTCCTTCTATTACAAACAAAGAAGGCCAATAGTCCAAAGAAGTGCAGCCCATCATAGTGAAAGCACAACAAAGAGTACACATTGTGACACCTTTCAACATTGTTGACAACATGAAGAAGGTGAACATTACCATGTCTATGTGGGACTCTCTAGCTATTTCGGGGCAGTCTGAAATTTTGAAGAAGGCCATGACTGAAGTGGCAACTCCTCAACCTGCAAAAGAAGCTGCAAAGCAAGTGTTGGTTAACACTGATCAAGAAAAGGAGGCTCCAAGTAGCAACTCCAAGACCAATGCCAAACAAGGTAGGAATTCAAAGCCACCCCCCTTTTATGTATCTCTAATTATTAGAAAATCTTTAGTACATAATTGTATGGTAGATAGTGGAGCTACTAGCACTGTGATGCCCAAGAAAGTAGCCAACCAATTAGGACTAAAATATGAGACCTTTCAAAAGAAATTTACACAACTTGATGGGTCCTCAGTCAATACTATAGGTGTGGCCAAGGATACCAGTCTGATCCTTCATGCTAGTCCTAATTTTTCCATCCTCCTTGATATATATATCATAGATCTCCCTGCATTATTTGCCATATGTTTTTCAAGGGAGTTTACAGCCAAGATAGGAGGCTATCTATCCTCTGACTGGTCTCACATGCTATTTCATACAAGGTATGGGACCAAGGTCACCATTAAGTCAGAACCATTGGCAGCACACCATATAGAACCATATGTGTCCAATACCATCAATGTAAACTACCCTATATTTGATGACAGTGACTTCCAAACCATTAATGAAGCAAGCACAAAGATAGAGAGTATCCCTGATATTATTTTAGATGAAAGAGCTTTAGAGGCCCAAGAAAATCTAATTTGGGATTTTGGTTTGGGAAGTTATTTAATACAAGAAAGTGGGTCTATAGAGCCAAGCCTCCTCAAAGAAGACATTTATTTAGAGGATCAGAGCAATTAGGTTTGGGAACTATTTTTTGATGGAGCTAGAAGTATAGATGGTTCTGGTGGTGGTGCTATATTAGTGTCCCCAAAAAGAGAAAGGTATTATACTACCTTTAGATTTAGTTTCTCCTATACTAACAACACTACAGAGTATGAAAGTCTAGTGAATGGACTAGAGTGGGCTAGGAAAAGAGGGCTTAAGGCCCTAAAAGTTTATGGTTACAGTGAATTAGTTGTCATCCAAGTAAGAGGGATTAGTGCAACCAAAAATGACACCTTGAAAGCATACAAACATAGAGTTTGGGATGCAATTGAAGATTTTTGTGCTTTCAACACTGTTGCTATCCCGAGGAAGCTAAATCAAAATGTAGATAGGTTAGCTACTGTCGGATCTCAGTATGATATTCCCAATAGCATTTCAAAAGACATAGATCAACAGCATATCAAAGTGATTGTCAGACCCTCTATTCCTAATAGTAATGTCAATTGGTAGGTGTTTGACAATGATTAACAAATTATGTAGTTCTTGTTTGAAGAAGATGTTTTTCCAAAGCATAATCAAGGTAGGTTATCACAAAATTATGGTGATCAAGTGAAACAACTTAAGTCTAATAAGATGCCTAGAGGTCTTGTCACCTTAGAGACTATCTTCAACAAGGATGATGAAGTCAAGAAGAACAAAGCTAGCTTGGTAGTTCAATAAGAACATTGTGTCAAATTAGAGTTGGAACCAGGTAAGAGCTTACAATTTGGAAAAATGAACACTGAATTGGAGAAGTAGGCTTATACCCAATTATTCAAAGAATTCAGTGATGTTTTTGCATGGCAATATGAGGACCTCAAAGGTTTTGATCCGGCCCTTGCTCAACACACTATTGAATTAGAACCAAATGCCAAACCAATAAGGGAAAAGCAAAGGCCTGTTAATCCCAAGCTTGAGCCACTCATGCATAAAGAAGTACTCAAATTAATAGAAAGTGGCATCATCTACCCCATCAAACATACTAGTTGGGTTTCCAACCTTGTTACTGTCAGGAAGAAGAATGGGGAGCTGAGGTTATGTGTTGACTTTAGGGATCTTAACAGAGCCTCATTAAAGGACCACCATCCACTGCCCTCTATGGAACAAATATTACAATGTGTCTCTGGGTCTGAGAGATTTTCATTATTGGATAGCTATTTAGGATACAATCAGATCCTGGTTAATGAAGAGGATCAATATAAGACTGCATTTACAACCAAGTGGGGAATCATGGCTTATCAGAAGATGCCCTTTGGTTTGTCAAATGTAGGTGCTACATTTCAAAAGGCAATGGATATGGCCTTTAAAAGCCTCATGTATAGGTTTGTATTAGTCTACTTGGATGACATAACTATCTATTCAAAACATGCAACAGACCATATCAAACATTTGAGGAAGATCTTTGAAAGGTGTATAGAATTTGGGATATCTCTTAATCCAAATAAATGTGTGTTTGCAGTTCATCAAGGGAAATTGTTGGGATATATGGTATCCAAAGAAGGAATTACAGTAGATCCTAAGAGAATTGCAGCTATCCTAGAGCTACCATTGCCACATCATAAGAAAAGTCTCCAATCTTTCATAGGAAAGATTAATTTTGTTAGGAGGTTCTTGCCTAACATTGCAGATTTACTAAAGCCTTTGATAGCCATGTTAAAGAAGAGTTCAACTTTTAGTTGGACCAAGGAAGGGAAAGTCAATTTCCAAGCTATCAAAGAGGCCTTAATAGAAGCTCCTGCCCTGTTAAACTCAAATTTTAGTAAGGATTTCATCCTTTATGCTTATGGAGGGCATGGTGCTATATTTGCAATGCTGACTCAAGAAAATTTAGAAAGTTTGGAGTAGCCTATTGCTTTCTTTAGCAAAGGTTTAGAAGAGTATGAACAGAGATACTCTTTTGTAGAAAAACATGTACTTGCTATAGTGAAGAGCCTTAAAAAGTTTAGATATGTATTGACCCATTGCAAGGTACACTTGAAGGTTACTCATCCAAGTGTCAAAATTTTTTTTCTTTCCAAGGACCTAAATGGAAAAAGAGCTGGTTGGATCACCAAGGTGATGGAATATGACATTTCTATTCAAAATACCAAGCTGGTTAGAGGAAGAGGTCTTTGTGAGGACTTGGTAGAGGATGAAATTTCAAAGAAATCAGATTAAATAGATGCATCTTTGGTGGTGGATTCTATAGAAGAACAAGCTAAGGCAACAAGCTAGTTGCCTAATTGATGCAGGAGCATCCTGGGTGTAAGAGCAATCTTGCATCACCCAAAAATATTTCTATTTTTGTATTCAATAAGGGCTATTTTGTGCAGAGCTGCTATTTATGGAAAGTTACTATTTTTGGTAATTTTCGTATGTGCTCAGAATGATCTTATTTCTTTCTTGGAGGTTCATTTTGGTCATATAAGTCTGCCAGTAAAGTTTCATTGCCAGATCAAGTGTATATTGGAAGATATTGAAGATTTTCGGTATTGGCAGCAGGGTACAGAAACTTTGAACTCAGTTTTTAAGGCTTTAGAGGCCCCGGATGAGGTCAAAAATTTGGGTGACAAGCGCTTGTGCCAATCAAGCCTGTAGAGCGCTTCGTGGCGTTTCCGAAATGGGGTTATAATAGCCGAGCGGGTCAACTGGTGATGACTTATGGTCTTCGAAAGTTGGACCACCTGAAATGGTAGAAAATAATTTTCTTCAAAATTTCTGTTCGGGTTTCAAAGGTTATCTTGAGCCGACTATGATGTAATAAAATGTAAAATAAAATAATTCTAAGTTGGTCGGCCTTATTGGCTAAAATTCTGGAACCTTCCCAGGCGGTGGAAAATTGCCTATATAAGGAAGGCTGTATTATTGTCTTAGGCAGTTCAGAATAGTTCTGGGTAGTAGATCTGGGTATTGATTCGAGGCTTTGTCCTAAAAAATATTGTAAGGGAATGCCCATGTGGCTTTGCATATTGTAATTCTGAAAGTTTGTAATTCCACATTTGTGGAGATAATAAGAAGCCAATTTTCTGTTCTTGCATATTATTGTTGTTGTTTCTCTATTTCTGTTATGTGTTTGTGGCATTAAGGGGAGCACCCTTCATCAGGTGGTATCAGAGTAGGAGTTCTTGAGTGTGTAAACAGATCGTCGACTGTGAGGCAGTTTGCACCAGGACCGTGGCTAGGGTTTCAGCGCGCATCACGAAAATGACTCCAGGAAGGGAACGTGGCGGAAGAGCTGGTGTTGTAACACCTGAGGTTAGAGAGCTGCAGAGACAAGTGCGAGCATTACAAGAAGAGATTCGTAGAGGAATGAATCTTAATGTCAGAGATGAAAGCGAGGATGAAGCCGAAGAAGAATATCAAGAAGGAGAAGCTGAAATTGTGAACCAGGAGGAAGAAAGACTTTTTCGGGCGATTTCCAAGATTGGAAAAAGACCTAAGATTGAGGTTCCTATATTTTCTAGAAATCTTAACCCAGAGAAATTGATCAACTGGATCAACGAATGTGAAGAATATTTTGAGTATGAAGATGTTGAGGATCCTGATAGGGTCAAATTTGTGAAGGCCAGATTGAAAGGTCATGCAAAAATCTGGTGGCAAGAAATTCAATTGGAGCGAAATAGAAGAGGGAAAGATAAAATCACAAGATGGGATCGGATGGTGGATAAATTGAAGCGACAGTTCATTCCTGTTGATTATGAGCTTGATGTACTAAAGAAAATGCAAAGTTTGAAGCAAGCAGGAAGATCTGTTCAGGAGTATACAGAGGAGTTCTATTGACTCCTCATTAGAACAGGCCATGCAAAAGCTGATAAGGAGAAAGTTGCCCGATACCTTAATGGGTTAAGGCCAAGTATTCAGGAGGAGTTGAATCTGGTTCGAATGAGCAGTATTGAGGAGGCATACCAATTTGCCCTAAAAGTAGAGGAAAAGCTGAACAAGAAGTTCGAGAGCAGACAAAATGGAAGAGGTCGCGGTGGACGATCTGGTGGATGGTCATATAGTGGTCGAAATGAAAATCTAAAAAAGAAGGATGAGGCTAGTAGCAGTCAGAATCAGTGTGGAAATAATTCTAATTGCTTCTAGGATCAGAATAATAGAGATCAGAGAGGAAGAGGAAGAGGACAAGGATCTGGAAGAGGAGGCTTCTGTGGAACATGTTTTCACTGTGGAGAAGAAGGTCATAGGGCATTTGAATGTCCTCAGTGCCAAGGCAGAACAGACAGAAGAAATGAAGGCCAGGCCAGAGTTGCACATGTAGATGAAGATGCCAGATCATCAAATTCTGAAGATGCTGAAAGAGGAAAAATGTTGATTAACAGAAGAGTCCTGTTGAGTGGTGAGAATGAACCTGAGAAAAGGAGGAGCCTGTTTCACACCAGGTGCAAGTGTGAAGGTAAATATTGTGATGTGATCATTGATAGTGGGAGCACTGACAATTTGGTGTCAAAAGAGATGGTGACAAAGTTGAAGCTCAAGAGACAGAAACACCCACATCCATATCGGATTGCCTGGGTACAGGATGACCACAAGGTCATGGTCAATGAACAATGCCTGGTGAAGTTCAAGATTGGCGGATACCAAGATGAGGTATTGTGTGAGATCATATCTATGGATGCATGTCATATGTTGTTGGGTAGACCATGGCAGTTTGACAGATGTGCTATACATGATGGTCGTGCGAATACCTATTCCCTGACAAAGGATGGAGTGTGGCATAAGCTAAAACCATTGAAGGAGACTGAAGAAAAGGTATGTGGTAATGCAAGGATAACTTTTGTTGATGGAAGAAATTTCCTAGATGGTATGAGGCATGAGCATGTATGTTTTGCTTTAATTCCAAAAGCTGGTAAAGAGAAAGTAGAAGATGTTCCTGTAGAAGTTGCAGATTTGTTGAATGAGTTTCAGGATATTGTATTTGATAACGTGCCTGATGGATTACCACCAGTTAGGAAGATCAGTCATCAGATGGACTTGATCCCAGGAGTGAGTTTGCTGAATAAGGCAGCACACAGAATGACACCTGCAGAAAGTGAGGAGTTGAACAGACAAGTATATGAACTGTTACAGAAAGGATTGATCCATGAGAGTCTGAGTCCCTGTGCTGTACCAGCGGTATTAGCACCAAAGAAGAATAGAGAATGAAGGATGTGTACAGATTCCAGAGCAATAAACAAGATCACAATCAAGTATAGGTTTCCATTGCCATGAATGGATGATATTATAGACTGTTTGAGTGGAGCTGTGTATTTCTCAAAGATAGATCTGAAGAGTGGATATCACCAGATTCAGATCAGAGAAGGAGATGAATGGAAGACTGCCTTCAAGACAAAGGAAGGACTATATGAGTGGTTAGTCATGCCTTTTGGGCTAACCAATGCACCGAGCACTTTCATGCAGCTCATGAACGAGGTTCTGAAAGAATTTCTGGGTAAGTTTGTCATTGTTTACCTAGATGATATTTTGATCTTTAGTAAGACATTGGATGAGCATATGATTCATATTCGTATGGTATTTGAGAAGTTGAGAGAAGAGAAATTGTTGATTAATTTGAAGAAGTGCAGTTTTGTGAAGAAAGAGTTAGTGTATTTGGGATTTGTATTTTTAGCAGAAGGTCTAAAAATGGACCCAGAGAAGGTACAGGCTATCCTTGAATGGCCTACTCCAAGGAGTGCTACTGAGGTAAGATCTTTTCATGGTCTAGCTAGCTTTTACAGAAAGTTTATCAAAAATTTTAGCAGTATTTGTGGACCCTTGACTGAAACAATGAGAGGGGATAGAAAAGAGTTTAAGTGGACTAAAGGAGCAGAAAAGAGTTTTCAATTATTGAAATAAAAAGTTACAGAACAACCTGTTTTAGCACTTTCAGATTTCAATAAGGTGTTTCAAGTAAATTGTGATGCTAGTGGTACTGTAATAGGAGCTGTTATGAGCCAAGAAGGTAAACCTGTTGCTTATTTCAGTGAGAAGTTAAATGATGCCAAGAGGAAATATTATGTTTATGATCAAGAATTTTATGCTATAGTTCAGGCATTAAAGAAGTGGAGACATTATCTACTTTCTAAGGAGTTTGTTTTGTATACTGATCATCAAGCTTTGCAATATTTGAATAGTCAAGGAAAATTGAATCAAAGGCATTTGAAATGGGTTGAGTTTTTGAAGAGTTATACATTTGTTTTGAAACACAGGAGTGGAAAGTCTAATAGGGTTGCAGATGCTCTTAGTAGAAGGCAACTATTGCTGACAGAAATGCAGATTGAAGTGGTTGGGTTCAAGGAACTCAATAATTTGTATCCAGAGGATCCTGATTTTGGTGAAGCTTGGAAAGCTTGTACAGAACCTGTTACTCTAGACAGGACAAAATGGTTGGATTTCATCATCCAGGATGATATGCTATTCAGAGGGAGTCAGTTGTGCATTCCACGAAGTTCTATGATGGAGAATCTCATCAAGGAGAAGCATAACGGAGGATTGGCTGGACATTTTGGTCATGACAAAACCCTTGGTTTGGTTAGTGAGAATTATTATTGGCCATAGTTGCAGCAAGATGTGAAGAAGTTTGTACAGAGTTGCAGAGTATGTCAGATGGCAAAAGGAGTGAAGCAGAATATAGGGTTGTATCAGCCATTATCTGTACCAGAGAAGCTTTGAGAGGATATCAGCATGGACTTTGTTCTTGGTTTACCGAGGACACAGCGGGGACACGATTCAATTTTTGTGGTAGTTGATAAATTTTCAAAGATGGCACATTTTATTCCCTGCAAGAAGACTAATGATGCTATTCATGTAGCAGAATTGTTTTTCAGAGAAGTAGTGAGACTTCATGGTTTGCCAAAGACCATAGTTTCAGATCAGGACACTAAGTTTGTTGGATATTTCTGGCGTACATTGTGGAAGAAGTTGATGATAGATTTGAAGTTTAGTTCATCACATCATCCACAGACTGATGGACAGACAGAGGTGGTGAATAGGAGCTTGGGAAATTTGCTGAGATGTTTGGTTGGAGATAAGCCAACAGGATGGGATTTAATTTTATCACAGGCAGAATTTGCATACAATAATTCTGTCAATAGAAGCACTGGTAAATCACCATTCCAGATTGTATATGGAAGTAGTCCAAGAAATGCATCTGAATTGAGGAAGATAGATAAAGGAGAAATAAGTAGTGCTGAAGCTGAGGATTTTGCAGAACACTTGAAGAACATCCATGAGGAGGTGAGGAAGCATATTACCAAGATGAATGCATAGTATAAGGCTAAGGCAGATGAGAAAAGGAGGTATAAGGAATTTTAGGTTGGTGATGAAGTCATGGTTTATTTGCGGAAGGAGCGGTTTCCAGTTGGTACATATAACAAGCTGAAAATGAAGAAGTTTGGACCATGTAGGATACTGAAGAAACATGATTCAGGAAATGCATATGAGGTAGACTTACCTACTGAGCTAAATATTTTGCCAGTGTTTAACATTTCAGATCTGACAGAGTATCATGAAGGAGGTGTTGAAGATGAGATCACAGCAGCACAGTGGAGTATTCCAGCAACTAGTTTAGATACTAAGGAGATCGAAGATATACTGGACAGTCGTGTTGGTAGAAGCACAAGGAATATGACATATGAAGAATATTTGGTCAAATGGAAAGGATGACCTATTGAAGATTCATCATGGTTGACAAAGGAGGAGGTTAGCCGTCTTGGTTTTCCTCTGCACACCTGAGTTGTGACAGGGTCACTTCTCAAATTACCCCGGGTGTCTGATGCAGGAGCATCCTGGGTGTAAGAGCAATCTTGCATCACCCAAAAATATTTCTATTTTTGTATTCAATAAGGGCTATTTTGTGCAGAGCTGCTATTTATGGAAAGTTACTATTTTTGGTAATTTTTGTATGTGCTCAGAATGATCTTATTTTTTTCTTGGAGGTTCATTTTGGTCATATAAGTCTGCCAGTAAAGTTTCATTGCCAGATCAAGTGTATATTGGAAGATATTGAAGATTTTCGGTATTGGCAGCAGGGTACAGAAACTTTGAACTCAATTTTGAAGGCTTTAGATGCCTTGGATGAGGTTGAAAATTTGGGTGACAGGCACTTGCGCCAGTCAAGCTTGTAGAGCGCTTCGTGGCATTTCCGAAATGGGGTTATAATAGCCAAGCGGGTCAACTGGTGATGACTTATGGTCTTCGGAAGTTGGACCACCTGAAATGGCGAAAAAAAAATTTCTTCAAAATTTCTGTTCGGGTTTCAAAGGTTATCTTGAGCCGACTATGATGTAATAAAATGTAAAATAAAATAATTCTAAGTTGGTCGGCCTTATTGGCTAAAATTCTGGAACCTTCGCAGGCGGTGGAAAATTGTCTATATAAGGAAGGCTGTATTATTGTCTTAGGCAGTTCAGAATAGTTCTGGGTAGTAGATCTGGGTATTGATTCGAGGCTTTGTCCTAAAGAATATTGTAAGGGAATGCCCATGTGGCTTTGCATATTGTAATTCTGAAAGTTTGTAATTCCACATTTGTGGAGATAATAAGAAGCCAATTTTCTATTCTTGCATATTATTGTTGTTGTTTCTCTATTTCTGTTATGTGTTTGTGGCATTAAGGGCAGCACCCTTCATCACTAATATGATCAATTATCTGAAGACAGGACAATGTCCTGCAGGTTTGGATTTAGCAAAAAGAAGGTATTATAGGTTACAATCTGTTCCTTTTGTGCTGATAGATGAAGTTATTTTTAGAAAGGATCACAATGGTGTCCTTTTAAGATGCATAGATTCAAAAAAGATAGGTGATGTCCTATTTGAGTTTCATGATGGACCTTCTGGAGGTCACTTTTCTCCTAGGACTACTGCTTTTAAAATCATGAGGGCTGGATACTATTGGCCATCTATCTTTAAGGATAGTCATGATTATGTCAGAAGATGCATCAAGTGTGCCATGTTTGCAGGAAAAGAAAAGCTTGTAACCTTGCCCTTACAGCCAGTCAAAACAGAGCAACCCTTCATGAAATAGGGTATAGACTTCATTGGTATGATCAATCCTCCATCTAGTGCAGGCCATAAATGGATAATCACTGCAACTAATTACTTCACCAGATGGATAGAAGCAATTTCTTTAAAGGAATCAAATGAGAGTGTTGTCTTAAGTTTTTATGATAATATAATTCATAGATTTGGCACTCTTGATTCCATCATTTTAGATAATGCATTGGCATTCACAGGCCTCAAAGTTTTAGAGTGGGCAGTCAAGAATGGCATCTCTCTGAATAAAAGCTCAAATTACTACCCCCAAGGCAATGGTTTAGCAGAATCAACTAACAAGAATTTGATTAAGATAATCAAGAAGACTCTGCAAGACAACCAAAGGGATTGACATACCAAACTAAGGTCTGCCTTGTGGCTAGATAGGATTACCCCAAAGAAGATCATTGGGAATTCTCCTTATGTGTTCATATATGGAAAAGAGGCCAAGTTGTTTATCTCAGTTGAATTGCCAACTTTGGACTTGGCTACTCAATATGCCCTATTTGAAGAAGGAGATCCCTTGCAGATCAGATATGCTCAATTGATGGAATTGGAAGAGATTAGAGACAAATCAATGCAGGATATGGAATTCCATCAGATCCAAACAAAGAAAAGTTTTGTAAAAGAGCAAGGAGCAGAAATTTCAAAGTTGGGGATGTAGTCCTCAAATGGGATGAGTTCAAATCAAGGCCTGACAGACATACAAAGTTTGACTCATTTTGGGGTGGACCATTTGTTATAACAGAGTGCAAGGGGTCTAATGCTTTTCAACTATCAACCTTTGAAGGAGATGCCTTGCCAATATCAATGAATGGTTTCCACTTGAAGCCCTACTTTGAGGTTAATCCCTCTCTGTAAATTCTTGTAAATATGTGTTTTTCTATTTTATTTCCCTATTTTTTAGGTTAGTTTCCTGCTTTCCAAGAAGTTCTTGTGTACATGTTCTATTCCTCTATCAAGTTTTGTGTTCCTAAGATGACCCCATACCTAATGAATCTATCAAGGCCACTAGTTTAAATGTCTAGCAGGCTGACATCTAGTAGAAATCACCAAAATGTTACCCTAATTTTCATGTACATGTAAATTTGGCTAATATCTATCCCAAGGTCTCTGTTTTTATCCTGCCAAGCATCCCTAAATTTTTTATGATCTTATCCCATGTCCTCTAGTCTCTAAAATTTCTTAAAACTCCCTGGTCTACAGTTAAAAATTCATAAACTAGCCATTGTGCCCCAAAAACCTTGCAAACCCTAGGCTAGTTTCTAATTTGAAGTTACGGTTTTAGCATGTGTGCTAATTTCTTATTGGTCATTTGCCTTTTCTCTTATTTTCCCTAATGGTCATCTTTTCCTTTTGACGATTCAGTAACTGCAATGTTTCTCATTTGCTGAATGTTTGTGAGGTCACCGCTAAATGGCTAGCAACTCGGGGAGCGGTTAACGTTTCCTTTGGTTGTGTGGTCGTTGAATGTTTGGTGGTCACTTTATGTGAGGGTCCCAGTTCTGTAGGATCTGATGATCATCATAAGTTCACAAGGGAGCTATCAGAGGCTTGCGATCTTATGACAACCATTGGATTTTCCAAGTGTGTAGTGCTTCAAGTTGAGTGGGTCCACTACCAGGTGTGTGTAGTTGGTGGCATTTAATTGGTCCACATGTGCAGAATCAACTTATTTGTCAGGTAGGTCCTAGTTTTCTGATGTGCTTGAATATGATTGATCCATGAAGTGATGACTAGACTCGTAGTGGGTCCATTTGTCAGAAGGGTCTTAGCTTCATAAGGATCTACAGTGGGCATATGATCTGAAGGAATATTTGGAGGCTATGAGTTCATGTGCCCACCGTTGGATCAAAATCTTGGAGGATAGTGGTTCTAATGTCAGAAACAATGTGACATGGATCCATTTGGTAGCATTTGATTAGTTGGTGAGTGTGCAACATGAAGTTTTTCAGTGGACTCATGGGGTCAGTTTTCTTCAAAGCATTTAACGCCCAGTTTGATCTTATGGTCATCATTATACCATTTGGTCAAGATGCTTGTCCTTTATCATCGTGGTATAATGACATCTGTCTGATGCACTCTTAGGGTTGTGGGTCCAGGGTCTATGATGTCACACTGATTTTCTCACTTCCGATTGGCTACTGATTTCCATGGTGGCATTTGACTTGTCAAAAGGGTTTTAGATTGTTTTAAAAGGTGCATCACAGCTGTTCATCTGTTGGGGAGATTTCACATCGATGGTTGCATTTTAATTTGAAGCTCTGCTAGCCATTATCATTTGAATTTGAATCTTTTGCAAAGGTTTTTGCTAGGGTTTTCATTTTTACGACCATGCATGACATTTTGAGTAGTTGGGATTTAATTCTTCAGGATAAGGATGGTTGGAAGGATGATGATAGATAATCTAATCATTGGTGCTATGGATTTTATAGAGTACCATGTCATGTTGAGGCTTTAATGAGCTTGGTGCCACCTTTTGCAAGGTTAATCATTTTAAGTACAAATATCTTCAAGATCAAATTTTGGAGCCTTCATTGCAAGGCCGAGTTGCAGGAGAGGTAGATGAGTCCGGGTTGCTTGTCTACAAACTGATTGTAAGTACAGGGAGGGTCACTCAAAGAAATATCTGATCAGCTATGATTTTACAGAGATATATTTATGGTCAGACTTGATAGAACTAGGGTTTTTCATTATTCTAATGCAAAATTCTTTAACCCTAGTTAGGTTTTTCAACTCCTACCTATGTGTAGTTGAGATGTATATATTTTATTTTGGAGCCTTAGTGCTCAGAGAGTTGACATTTTGTAGAAAAGAAAAGTCTCTTTTCTTAGAAGGCTATCTATGACATTTTTTTTGTCCTCTGGTTTTTCTACATTCTATAACTTCCCATTGATAATTCAAATATTGAAGATATTTTGTGACATTTCTCATATCTCTACACCTTGTGTGAGTTATCTCTTAATGAATTTAGTATATGCATGCTTCTCAGTGATATCTTAGGTTTCTAGATCCCTCTTTCTTTCTGCAATTTTGTGTATCATTGTGGATGATTTGATGTGAGTTCTTTTGTGGGTATACTTCAACCCCTTAACTATCTTGTCTCATTCCTATACCGAGTTACAGAGGTGAATGTTTGTTTAAAGGTCATAGATTGTTGTCTAACTCCAAAGGGTTTTATTATTTGTGAAAGAATCTCTCTTTCCCTGAATACCCCTCTTTATTTGTAGACCCTCCTATGAAATATTTATGCAAGCCTATTCAATAAGTTGTGATCTCCTAGACCTAATTTTTTGCACGGAGTCCATCTTTTATACTGTAATTCATACCTTCATTTCAGTGTGTTGCCTAGTAGGTAGTTTTCTTTTAGTCATTTCCCTTTCCAAGCATTCCTTCTATCCCTTTCCCTCAAAATCTTTACTTTTCATGTCAAGAGAAAATTAAGGTGATTATCCAAAAGGAACTAGCCTAGAACCTAGAGGTCTCATCTTAGTTAGCATAGGTACCACAACCTGGAGATGATTCCCATGTTATACTAAGTTATCAAGACTATGAGAGCTTGAAAAAAGGGTGCAAACTTAGTGTATAATAGAGTAGTGATAGTATTTTGAAGTCATAGCTGATGACTCTAATGGTGTTTTATGTAGATCAGTCCCTAAGCTTATGAGTGGGATTCCAACCAGGTAGAGTAAGAATCCTTTTGTGTATGTGGAGCTGCCATCTGTCAAAAGGAGGTCTAAAGCAGCCCAAGCTAGTGCATCAAAATCTACAAATCTTACTCCCAATCTAGTTCCTAAGCCTACACACATTCCTACAAGTGCTTCCCTAATCTAGTCAATACATGTACTACTACCCATACAAGTAGCCCCTGCAATTCAAGTTCCCTTAAATCCTCCAATGGCTCAACCTAGATTGGACCCTTTTGTAGCTTTCAATCAAGGCAGTCCTTTAAATTTGCAACAGCATGATGACATACCTATATCAGCCCTCAAGAGCTTGCCTATGTTTACAAGAGAGGATCAAACCTCAACTATTGAGCATATAAGAGATGTAGCATCCCTTTGTGCCCTACATACTATAACCCAAGATAATGTTGCTATGAGATTGCTGGCAGCCTCATTTAAGGGCAAAGCTTTGCAATGGTTCAAAAGTTAACCAGTTGGTTCTATTGCGGATTGGGATGGGTTGGGTCAAGCCTTGACCAATTAGTTTGAAGACAAATCATACCATCTTTCATTAGTTGAGCACCTAACTACTATCAAAAGAGCACCTCAAGAATACATTATGGATTTCAATTTTAGATTTCAAAGAACGTGGCATAGAATACCAGCTACTGTTAGGCCATTAAGCCAACATGCTTTCTTATATTATTTGAGAGCCCTCAATAGTGATATTGTTGTTATGATCCAGTCATTAGGTGGGAATAACCTTCTAGTAGCGTATGATATTGCCATAAGGGCTGAGAACAGTCTAATCCAAGCTGGGAAGATAGCTCCAAGACCCCTAATGCCCATTTTTCTAGAATTACACCTTATCCTAGAATCAATCCCAGCTCTAGCATCTATTCCACCTCTCCTAGTTCCTACTCAACAAGCTATTAGCCTAGTCGCAAGCCAATCTCAGGATCTAAATGATATCAAGAAAGCATTACATACAATCTCTAATGGGTTGGTTACTATAAGTAAGAAGCTTCATTCATAACCTTCCCCGCAACCCTACCAACCCTACTAGCAACCTCTCCAGCAATCTTATCAGCAACCTTACTAGCTGCCCTATCAGAATCATTACTAGCAGAATAGGCCCCAATACCAGCAAGGCTAGCAAAATCAAACAAGAAGTTACAACAAAAAAGCTAGCCAACCTTACAATCCAAACACTCCCAGTACTTTTAGGGAGTTGGTTCATGTGGCTCAAAACAACATGGTACAAGATTACCAATGGGGATGCCCATGCAATCATAAACATGTTCAAGGAATGTGTCCAATGGGTTATGCTTAGGCCCTCATGGTACAGAATAACATGACCATGCCACAGGACGTGGTTCAAGGACCAAAAATGCAACAGTGTCCAGTTGCCACCACAAGTGAAGTTCAGGCACCTGAGGTAGCATTGGTAAACTTTCAGAAGGATCAAATCAAAGGTGACAAGGCTAGTATTTAATTCTGATGATCAACT
This sequence comes from Chamaecyparis obtusa, assembly GCA_027943335.1. Taxonomy (NCBI): domain Eukaryota; kingdom Viridiplantae; phylum Streptophyta; class Pinopsida; order Cupressales; family Cupressaceae; genus Chamaecyparis; species Chamaecyparis obtusa. The sequence continues at coordinate 35,552 of BSBK01012246.1, read as the reverse complement.
CAGAGGTGACAAGGCTAGTATGATATTCAAAGAAGAACACTACCATTCTATGGAGGTCCTCAAGAACAAATTTTTGAAGCTGGGAAAGGTATGCACTCAGCCTGAAACACAAGCTTTTGTTTCATTATACTAGGAGTTCAATGATGTCTTTGCTTGGGAATACTATGACTTAAAGGGATTTGATACTCATCTAGCTTAGCACACCATTGAACTAGAGCCCCAAGCCAAGCCTGTAAGGCAGAAACAAAGACCCATCAATCCCAAGTTAGAGGTCCTAATGAAGGAAGAATTGAGAAAAATGATTGAAGCTAATATTATCTTCCCTATTAAGCACACCTCCTAGGTCACAAACTTAGTACCAGTTAGGAAGAAGAATGGTGAAATCCAGCTATGCGTGGATTTCAGAGACCTTAATAGGGCTTCACTAAAGGATCATCACCCATTACCATCTATGGAGTAGGTTTTACAGTATGTTTCAGGATCTGACATATTTTCTTTGTTAGATGGCTTTTTTGGTTATAACCAGGTCCTAGTTAGAGAAGAGGATCAATACAAGATAGCTTTCACCACTAAATGGGTCACCATGGCATACATAAAGATGCCATTTGGGTTGTCAAATGCTGGTGGCATATTCTAGAAAGCCATGGAAATGGCTTTTGCTGGCCTAATGAACAAGTTTGTTTTGGTATATTTGGATGATATAACCATTTTCTCAAAAGACATAGAGGACCACCTAATTCACCTAAGGAAGATTTTTGAAAGATGTATAGAGTTTGGAGTCTCACTAAATCCAAAGAAATGCATTTTTACTGTTCATGAGGGTAGATTACTGGGACACATTTTTTCCAAGCAGGGAACAACTATTGACCCTGAGAGGGTGAAGTCCATTCTAGCTCTTCCCCTGCCAGCTCACAAGAAAGGATTACAAAGTTTCTTGGGAAGGATCAACTTTTTGAGGAGGTTTATCCCAAATGTTGCTGCACTCCTGAAGCCTATGACTCAGATGCTTAAAAAGAATGCAACTTTCCATTCAACCAATGAGGGGAAAAGGTTCTTTGAAGAAGTCAAGGAAGTAATTGCATCCACTCCTACCTTGGTAAATCTTGACTTCTCTAAAGATTTTTTATTGTATACTTTTGGAGATAAAGATAGCATTTCTGTAATATTAGTCTAGCACAATGCTGAGAAACAAGAACAGCCAGTAGCTTTCTATAGTCAAGGCCTAGATGGCTATGAGCTAAATTATTTTCCTGTAGAGAAGCATGTGCTAGTGATTGTGAGAATTCTAAAGAAGTTTAGACACTTGTTGTATAACAAAAAAGTGCACCTGATGGTTGCCCATCCTTGCATAAAGGATTTCCTGTTAAATAAAGACCTAAGTCATAAAAGAGCTGGCTGGGTCACCAAGGTTATGTAGTATGATGTTCAGATCAAGGTGACCAAGATGGTTAGATGGAAAGGACTTTGTGAATAGCTTACTGAGAAAACAACAGATCTAGACTAGCAAGAAGAAGTTGTCTTGATGAATCAAGAAGCCAGATAGAGCACAAGCTGGACAATAGAGATGAAGTGTTACCTTGCTACTAGCTAGTGCCCTCAAGGTCTTGGAAGGAGTAAAAGAAGGTAATTTAGACTCCAGGCTATTCCTTTTGTTGTTATTGATAATGTTCTATATAGAAGAGATCATGTTGGTGTTTTATTAAGATGTGTTGAAATTGATCAAGGAAGGAAAATAATGGAAGAGTTTCATGATGGAGGTTCTGGTGGACACTTTGCTACCAGAACTACTACTCTTAAGGTTCTAAGAGCTAGATATTACTAGCCTAGTTTGTATCAAGATGCTTTGGATTGTGTTAGAAGATGCAAGAATTGCTCCTTGTTTGCTGTAAAAAAAAAGTTGGCTGCCCTTCCCCTTGATCCAGTTGAGGTAGAACAACCTTTCTCAAAGTGAGGACTAGACTTTATTGGACCTATCAACCCACTATCCAGTGCTAGACACAAGTGGATACTCACTACTACAGACTACTTCACCAAGTGGATAGAAGTAGTAGCACTAAAGGAGGCTAATGAGACCTCTATTTTGAACTTTTATCAAGATATTATATCCAAGTTTGGTACTCCAGATTCAATTATATCAGATAATGCCATGGCTTTCCTGGGAGCTAGAATTTTAGAATAGGCGCTCAAGCATGGACTCTTTCTGAGTACTTCTTCTAACTATTACCCTCGGGGTAATGGCCAAGCAGAATCAACTAATAAGAACTTGCTCAGAATAATCAGAAGAACCATAGAAGGAAACCAGAGAGACTGGCATAGCAAGTTAAAACTAGCCTTGTGGGCTGATAGAATAACACCTAAGAGGGCTACTAGTAATTTTCCTTACACATTGGTATATGGAAGGGAGGCCAAGATTCCCCTATCTACTAAACTACCTACCCTGAGTTTGATTAAAGAGATTGATCTCATGTAGGAAGATGCTATGCAGGTTAGGATGGAAAAGCTTATTCAACTTGAAGAAACAATAAAAATGGCATTTGAAATCCTGGAGGCTCATCACACCCAGGTCAAGAGAAGTTTTGACAAGAATACAACACCTAAAGCCTTTAAAGGAGATTTAGTTCTCAAGTGGGATGAAGCAAAGCATAAACCAGGGAAACACACTAAGTTTGATGCTATCTGGATAGTACCATTTATGGTGATTGGATGCAAGGCCCGCAATTCTTATCAGCTGGCCAGCATTGATGGAGAGGAGCTTCCCATTCTAGTGAATGGGATTCACCTCAAGGCTTGCTTTTGAGGTTCTTTCTACCCTATATTTTAGTAGTGTTAGAGGTTTTGGCTTTCTATTTTCCCTAAGTGCCTAGCATAGGTTATTTCTAGTTCATTTTGTTTTCAGCTTTTAGTTGATTTTAGTTATGGTTTGGTTAGCAATAAGCCTAAATAGTTGTCAGGCAGTTAGTTTCAGTTTTGTTGGAGAGAAGGAGTTTTGTTTTGGTCAAACTTTGGTCAGTTGTTAGTGACTCTTTTCCTAATGGATCTTCAAGATAGCTGTTTGGAATGCTTAGCTGGAAAGCACTCCAAAGAGGTTGCCAGAATGTTGTCATATTTTTGCACATTTTGGAAGCTTAATTACTAGATGAGTTACTGTACCCTAGTTTGTGTTATTAGGTGATCTTGATTAAGATTTGTCTTCATTTCATTTCAAATAGATGAAAAAGGGAAAGAAAATGAATTGCATCTATATATCTACACATACATCTATCTATAGATTTTCACTGAGCAAAGAATAAGAAACTGAAAAAGAAAGAAGCATCTATCTAAGCTCACACAGGTCGTGAGCATAACCTTTACTAGAATTGAATAGATGAGTGCAGATATACATAAAGAAATAATTCATATGGGGGTACCAGACATTACCTGGTGTTGATGTCAGGATCTGGTCCAGTCTAGTGAGCTCTTGAGATCTAGAATCTGCAAGTGAAGAAAGGAGATGGTTAAATCCAATGGATCTATGCAATGGCTGGTATCACAACATCACATAATGCATACATACACTCATCCATGCACCTCTAAAAAAGGCTATGCTTAGGGCATGTGCATGAGAATCATCCAAAGAACCAAAAAAGGCATCATGTTTTCACTAACATGTTTGTTTCATGTGCAAATATAGGGAAGATGATCCAATAAAGAGTTTTGTGAATGATTTGGGTCCTTGATGTGGGTAACGATAGAGTAATCTTATTGTACTCTATCTTATTGTAATGACAAAAATCCACAAGAACATAAAAGAGAAACAAAGCTAGTAACAAGGCATGATAGTCAATGGGCATAAAATGTAATATCCCAATCATGTATAGGAATTGGTGCATGAGCAATTTGAGGTTAATAATGAACAAATCTAGAATACAAGTGTATATGTGCCTCTAAGAGTACATAGCATGATCAAATCTACAAGCTCTCATGGTGATCAAATAGTGAAATAATGGGTCATGATAAATAACAACAATATTAACAGTGAAGCTCAAAATATTGACAATGCAGTAACACTAATCAACTCTCGGGCCTTATGCTCAGAGACACTAATAGCTATGTACCATTCAATCATCACATAAATGAGGATGCAATAATGCCATACACATGGTAGGCTGGGTCTTTAAGGCATCGATGTATAAGTGGACAAACAACATATAATAGTACCATTACAAAGGAAATGAAACAACAATATTGTTATGCCTTGCTCTTTCACAGGCCCTCAACACAACAACAGGATACATTGAAGGTACCTTAGCCTTATGGTTGTAATAGCATATGACATGCCATCATTAAAAATAGAGATGCATAGCATGACAGTGAGAATGACATCCATCATGCCTTCAACAAAGATACAATGAGCAATGCAGAAACAATCAAATACATTTCCCTTAGGTGCACTCGGGCCCGATGATATGCAACAACTAACAAAATTGATTGTGCCCTAGCCTCTTGCGGGCTCTATGAAGAATGCTTTCCCATGCCCTCATCAAATACAAACAAATGCCGAGACACGATATTATAATACAAGTGCTATAGAAAATTCTAATGTCATGAACTATGTCTCTCAAGCTCTAGTAATGGGCATGCCATAGTGAACACCGTACCATATTACCACAACAAAGCCATCATGTTAAAGAAAAATGGTGCCCTAGTCATACAATGCAATAGATATATATGTGATGCCAATTTGTATGAGATGTGAAATACACAGTGGTGTCAACAAAACCATAGTGCCATGCCCTTGAACACACAGAGGAGATTCAAGCAGAGTTCACGGACCTTCATTCAGCTACAAATAAATAGAATTCCATGAAGATGGGAATAAACCATGCCCTAATGCCACTATTTTAAGTAATTGTAGAGAAATAAATAGAAAATACCATACTGCCCTAATTTTTGAAAAGCCATAACAGTGTACACAACTATGAATGCCATATTCATGGCATCAAATATGCACTCACAGGGAAGCAATGCCAAATATGCAACATACAATTGCAGAGAATAAACAATAAATTCAAGAATTTCCCTTGAAAGAAAGAGATGATTCCCTAGTCTTTTTGAGACTCAACAAATAGAGAGAATGCAATAAAAATAAATACAGATGTATGGTGCCCTTTTTATATAATGCAAGATTCAGAGTGAAAACAATAATAGACTTGATGTCGTGCAATAGTAATACAGAGCCAAATAAAACCAGTGCCATGACCAGATACAGAGCTTTTTGAGATATGCAATGTAATAAAAATGTAATCTTTGAAGTGCCTACCTCATTAGATGTTGTCAAATCAAGATTGGTATGTGTTGTTTCTATTTCCAGAATGGAAAGTTGCCATCAAGGATAGTAGAGAGTTTGGTATGTTGCCAGGTGCTAAGAGTGAAAGCAATGATTGCAGAGTTCTCATTTTTGAATGTAGGGTTTCAATGATAACATATTTCTTTTGTCTCCCCTTTTAGGGTTGAGAAAATATTTAGCCCTCTTTTAATATGTATTTCATAGGCATAGGCTTTATTTCATGTAAATATATTAACATAATTATCTCTTTTGAGGTAATTATATTAATTATGTTTGATGCCATAGGTTCCCATAGAAGTCATTTTGACTTAGGTGATAAATGTTATTTAAATCATGTATTTTGGCATGGGGGGGCTATTATTTTTTTAGAATATTCATGTGTCAAGTGGGTTAATGGTCTCCCTTTTGACTATCTATTTTTAAAATATTGTAAACTTTTCAAATATGCTTTCCCCTTTCCTTTAGGGTTGAGAGTTATTTGTTAGTATATTTAGATCCACATATTTTGATATAGGGGTTTAAAAGTTTTAATTGTGATAAGTCATTGCTCTCATCCATTGTATGATATTTGATAGGTGGTGATATTATAAACCACTGTCAGAATGTCAGTTATAGACATGACTTAGTGGGTTAATGGTCTCCCTTTTGACTATCTATTTTTAGGGACTCCACTTTTTTCATCCCCCTAGATTCTCAAGAATTGGGCATCTGAATTTCAGAGTGGCATGATCATGGTCCTAGTGGCATATTTTTCTATTCTTGGAAGATAGTGGACTTTATTGCAGATTCTACAGATTTTCTATATATGCCTCTTACCTTTGGTGATTGAAGGCTAGTTCTTATTTCCCTCATTCTCATGAGGTGAATGTTGTAGCTCTTGGAGAAGCAATCTAATATTTTGACTCCTTTTATTCTAGTTAATAGCAATTGTCCTTCTTTTCTACAGCTTTGTGAGTTGATTTGATGAATTTGATGTCATGTATTGTGATTGAAGCTTGATCCTTTACTTGATATTTTGTTCATTTTGATGTTTGCAAGCACTGGTTTTTCTAAGGTTTCAATCTATGTGCGTTTATATGTGTTTGAGTTGTGGAATCCATTTTCCCTTCTCATTTACAACCAGTGCCTAATTATTTTTGAAGGGAAGAATCAGATTTGAGAAGAGTTGTGGTGTTTAGGTTATATGCTAGATTACATCGTGAGTCTATTTTCATTTAGTGGATCTATCCAGTTTGGTGAATCACCTAAGTTAAATTTTGGTTATTTCAATTTCATACAATCTCTCTCCCTTTCCCTTCAAGTTCAGTTCAGTTCAGGTGATACAAACGGAGATACCAGCCCTTGATCTAGAGGTTTATTCTCAGTGAAGCAGTCCCACATCCTGAGAGTATTCCCATGTTTCATGGGATTGCTAGGTTTTATACTTAGCCATCATGGGTGCAATCCCTAGTGACAACACTAATATGACCTAATAAGACCTAATTAGGCCTAAAAAGACCTAATATGATCTAATAAGACCTAACATCACCCCTTAAGACATAATATGATCTAAAAGACCTAATAAGACCTAAAAAGACCTAATGTGATCTAATAAGACCTAACATGACCCCTTAAGCCCTAACATGACCTAATATTACCTAATAAGACCTAATAAGACCTAACAAGACCTAATATGACCTAATATGACCTAACGTGACCTAATATGACCCCATAAGGCCTAATATGACCTAAATGACCTAATAAGTCCTAATAAGGCCTTAAAAGACCTAATATAATCTAATAAGACCTAACATGACCCCTTAAGACCTAATATGACCTAAAAGACCTAAAAATACCTAATATGATTTAATAAGACCTAACATGACCCCTTAAGCCCTAACATGACCTAAAATGACCTAATATGACCTAAAAAGACCTAACAAGACCTAATATGACCTAATATGACCTAATATGAACTAATATGATCTAACATGACCTAATATGACCCCATAAGACCTAATATGACCTAAAAGATCTAATAAGACCAAATAAGGCCTAAAAAGACCTAATATAATCTAATAAGACCTAACATGACCCCTTAAGCCCTAACATGACTAATTAAACCCTAACATGACCTAACATGACCTAAAATGATCCCTTGAGACCTAACATGACCCATTAGGCCCTTAAGCCCTAACCCCTTAAGCCCTTAAGGACCGAACAAGACCTAACAAGACCTAAAATGACCCAACAAGACCTAACATGACCTAACAAGACCTATTATGACCTAACATGACCTAAAAGGATCCCTTAAGACCTAATTTAACCTCACATGACCTAATATGACCCCTTAAGACCTAATAGGACCCTTGAAGACCTAAGATGACCTAACAAGACCTAACATGACCTAACAAGACCTAATATTACCTAATATGACCTAACATGACATAACATGACCTAATAGGACCTAACATGTCCTAAAATGATCCCTTGAGACCTAACATGACCTAAAATGATCCCTTAAGACCTAACATGACCCCTTAAGCCCTTAAGGACCGAACATGACCTAATAAGACCTAACATGATGCCTTAAGACCTACAATGATCCCTTAAGACCTAACTTGACCTAATAAGACCTAGCGTGACCCCTTAAGACTTAATATGACCTAATATGACCCCTTAAGACCTTATAAGACCTAAAAGACCTAATATGACCTAATATGACCTAATAAGACTGAACATGACCCCTTAAGAACTAAAATGATCCCTTAAGACCGAATTTGACCTCACATGATCCCTTAAGGACCAAACATGACCTAATATGACCTAATAAAACCTAATATGACCTAGCATGACCTAAAATGACCTAACATGACCTAATATGACCTAATACATGACCTAAAAGACCCCTTAAGACATATGACCTCACATGACCTAATAAGACCCCTTGAGACCTAACATGACCCCTTAAGCTGTAACACATGACCCCTTAAGCCCTTAAGACCTAACATGAACCCTTAACCCCTTAAGACCTAACATGACCCCTTAAGAGCTAAAAAGGCGTAACATGACCCCTTACGCCCTTAAGTACCTAACATTACCCCTTAGACCTAAAAAGACCTAACATGACCCCTTAAAGCCTAAAATGATCCCTTAAGACCTAACTTGACCTAATAAGACCTAGCATGAACCCTTAAGACCTAACATGACCCAATATCACCTAATATGACCGATTAAGACCTTGTAAGACCTAAAAGACCTAATATGACCTAATATGACCTAATAAGACCTAAACTGACCCCTTAAGACCTAAAATGATTCCTTAAGACCTAATTTGGCCTCACATGAGCCCTTAAGGACCTAACATGACCTAATATGACCTGATAAGATCTAATATGACCTAGCATGACCTAACATGACCTAATATGACCTAATATGACCTAATACATTACCTAAAAGACACCTTAAGACCTAATATGACCCCACATGACCTAATAAGGCCCCTTAAGACCTAACATGACCCCTTAACCCCTTAAGACCTAACGTTATTAACTAAGTTTGCACCTTTGTCTCAAGCTCTCGTAGTCTTGATAACCTAGTATAACATGGGAATCATCTCCAGGTTGTGGGACCTATGCTAACTGAGATGAGACCTCCAAGTTCTAGGTTGGTTCCTCTTGGATAATTAACTTAATTTTCTTCTAGACATGAAAGTAAAACTTGACATGAAAGTAAAACTTTTTAGGGAAAGGGATAGAAGGAATGCTTAGAAAGGGAGAAGACAAAAAGAAAACTACCTACTAGGTGATACACCAAAATTAGGGTTTAGATCTTAGTATAGAGGAAATGAATCGATGAAAGGCTTAGGTCTAGTAGGTCACAACTTACTAAATAGGCTTGCATAAGTGCTTCATAGGAGTGCCTGAACAAAAGACACAACTTATGACCTACAAGCAGACATTCACTTTTGCAACTCGGTGTAGGATTGAGACAAGACTGTTAGGGTCTAAAGTATACCCACAAAAGAATCTAAATGAGATCAAACATAATAACATGCACAATTGCAGAAAGTAAAAGGGATTAGGAACCCTAAGATATCACTGAAAAGATCATATACTTTGATCCAATAAGAGATAACTCAAACAAGGAAGCATAGCGACATGAAGAATTGTCACAAAATACCCCTGCAATATTTTTATTATCAATGGGAGAAATACAACTGTATAAGCCAAAGGGCAGAGAAAATGCCATAGATGACCCTTAAGAAAAGGTGAATTTCTTCTACAATTGTCCAACTCTGAGCCCTAAGGCTCCAAAAATCCAATATATACATACTCCTTTGCACATAAGCAAGAGTCAAAAACTAACTAGGGTTACATGGTTTTCAATACAATAATCAAACCCTAGCTGATCAAATCTAATCATAAATATATCTCTGCAAAAATCATAGCTGATCAGATATTTGTGCCCATCTCTATATTGGAAATCAACTTGTAGACAAGCAACCCAGACTTATCTACCTCTCTGCACAAAGTCTCACCATGAATGTACTGATTGGTACCTCCCCGAGATAAGAAATGACCAAAAACGGTTGCCCAGACCCCTATCATCATCTTCCTCAATTGCAAAATATCCTGAATATATAAATTCCATCCACCATTTTTGTCACAATTGACTACTGGTTCCAAAAACCCTAGTCGAAACCCTGTAGGAATATATTTGAATTTAAATAATAATGGCTAACAAGTGGTGCCAAACTTTTCCTCCATCGACGGGCGATGTTTAAAACTTAATCTCACTTTGCAATGCAACCGTCAGATCTTCTTATTTACCCGAGCTCGACATCTGACTACAAATATAACCCTAAGTCTACCTCGGGTTACCCTTTTCCTTTAGTCATAGAGTCATTTAAACATTTAGTTAACCCTAGTTAAGTCTGGTGAACATAGAAAAGTTCTTTAGTCCCTGATTCCTGGAATACCCTTAACCCTATGCCCAAAACCACCACATGTCATTCATTTATTTTCCCTTGATTGCTTTGTAAGCATACACCTCTACAAGTCCTGACATCAGTCCCACTTAAGACAAGATTCTAATCCAATGGTGGGCGCAAGATCTTATATGTCAGAAAGATGCATTGCACTTTTACACCAGCCATAGATCTTTATTAGATCGGGACCCTTCTAACAATAGACCCATTTAGTATCCAGTCATGACCACATGGACCAATCAAATTCAAGCATGTCAGCACCAGGTAGCACATCGGACCCATGACCTGAAGATCCTCATCAGACAATTGTTGCATGATCTCATAGGGTCAGAAGATTCAATGAGATCATATGACCACTGTAGATCTTTGCCTTTTTGACACATCTACATACCTTTCTGACACAGTCCCACTGATAGATCCAAGTTGTTGACTGGCCAACCAATAATGAATGAGCATGTCATAAACTAAGGACCCACCTGACAGAGCCTAGAGATAAAGCAAGATCAATGGCAAGCACATGATCGCATGTGTCAGAAAGATGCCTTGCGGACATGCACCAGTTGTTGATCTTCTACAGAAGTTAGAGGCTTTTGAAAAGATGGAAACCTGGTCCCACTAACACATTTCTGGATCAATACCATGTGGACCAATGAGAAGTTGCCGCTTGTGTACATGTAGCAGTGGACCCATCAGGCATGAAGAGTTACATCACCAAGGATAATCTACAATTGGCACAAGATCTAATGCTCTAACACAAAGCCTTCAGATCATCAAACAACCATAGGATTAAAAGGGATGCAATCTATCAGGCCTGCTCTGAAAATCGAACAAGTCACCACCTCTCGATGAATAGGAAGCCTCCATGTCAGAATACGTGGCATCACACCCACACAAGTTGAAGCGCTGAGCAACAGGGAAGATCGACAACCATCACAAGATTGCATGTGTCAGAAGAACATGGGCATTTAGGATTTTAAGTGGCTGATAAAGTAACTCGAAAATAGAATGAAGGCTAGGGTCACTTAGGGTTTTAAGCCTACAACAGCTACTTTTATGAATTTTTTTGACCTGCAGACCAGAGAGTTAGAAAGCTTGCAGAGACCAGAGAATGGGACATAAAGCTTTGAAATTTCCTAAGATGCTTGGAAAGGTAAAAGTAGAGACCTGGGTATGGAAATTGGTCAAATTTACATGCAATATGAAAATTAGGGTAACATTTTGTTGATTTCTACTAGATGTCAGCCTGCTAGACATGGAAAACTAGTGGCCTTAAAATAATCCATTGGGCATGGGGTCACCACAGGAAGACAAAACCTTTTGATAGAGGGGCAAAACTGAAACCAAAAGGACAAACTTGTGCATGAGCACTTCTTAGAAATTAGGAAACTAACCTAGAAAATAGAGAAAGAAAGTAGGGGAAATATTTATAGGGATTTACAAGGAAGGACTAACCTCAAAATAGGGCTTCAAGTGGAAACCATTTAATGATATTGGCAAGGCATCTCCTTCAAGGGTTAATAGTTGAAAAGCATTAGACCCCTTGCACTCTGTTATAACAAATGGTCCACCCCAAAATGAAAAAAATTTGGTATGTCTGCCAGGCTTGGATCTGAATTTATCCCACTTGAGGACTACATCCCCTACCTTGAAATTTATGACCCTGGCTCTTTTGTCAAAGTTCCTCTTTGTTTGAATCTGATGGAATTCCATATTCTGCATTGATTTGTCTCTGAGTTCTTCCAACTCCATCAACTAAGTATATCTAATCTACATGGGATCCTCCTCTTCAAATAGGACATACTGAGTAGCCAAGTCCAAAGCTAGTAATTCAGTTGAAATGGACAACTTAGCCTCTCTGCCATACACTAGCATATAAGGAGAATTACCAATGATCTTCTTTGGGGTAATTCTATCTAACCACACTATAGACATGAGTTTGGTATGCCAATCCCTCTGATTATCTTGCAGAGTCTTCTTGATTATCCTAATCAAATTCTTGTTTATTGATTCTGCCAAACCATTGCCTTGAGGGTAATAATTGGAACTGGTATTCAAAAAGATGGCATTCTTGATTGCCCACTCTGAGACTTTGAGGCCTGTGAATGCTAATGCATTATCTAAAATGATGGAATCAAGAGTGCCAAACCTATGAACTATGTCATCATAAAAACTTAAGACAACACTCTCATTAGCCTCTTTTAATGCAATTGCTTTTTTCCACCTAGTAAAATAGTCTGTTGTAGTGATTATCCATTTATGGCCTACACTAGATGGAGGATTGATCATACCAATGAAATCTATACCCCACTTCATGAAAGGTTGCTCTGTTATGATTGGTTGTAGGGGCAAGGCTGCAAGCCTTTCTTTTCCTGCAAACATTTCACACTTGATGCATTTTATTACATAATCATGGCTATCCTTGAAGATAGATGGCCAGTAGTATCTAGCCCTCATGATTTTAAAAGCAGTAGTCCTAGGAGAAAAGTGACCTCCAGAAGGTCCATCATGAAACTCAACTAGGACATCAGCTATCTTTTCTGAATCTATGCATCTTAAAAGGAGACCACTATGATCCTTTCTGAAAAGAACTTCATCTATCAGCACAAAAGGAATATATTGTAACCTATAATACCTCTTTTTTGCTGAATCCAAACCTGGAGGACATTGTCGTGTCTTCAAGTAATTGATCATATTAGGCAACCAGCTTGTTGCCTTGGCTTGTTCTTCTATAGAGTGCACCACCAAAGATGCATCTATTTGCTCTAACTTCTTTGAACTTTCATCCTCTGCCAACTACTCACAAAGACCTCTTCCTCTAACCAGCTTGGTGGTCTGAATATCAATGTCATATTCCATCACCTTGGTGATCCAACTAGCTCTTTTCTCATTTAGGTCTTTGGAAAGCAAAAACTCTTTCACACTTGGATGAGTGACTTTCAAGTGTACCTTGCTATGGGTTAACAAATATCTGAACTTTTTAAGGCTCTTTACCATATCAAGTACATGCTTCTTGATGAAGGGTGCTCCCCTTAATACCACAAACACATAACAGAAATAGAAAAACAACAACAATATGCAAGAACAGAAAATTGGCTTCTCATTATCTCCCCAAATGTGGAATTACAAACTTTTAGAACTACAATATGCAAAGCCACATGGGCATTCCCTTACACTATTCTGTAGGACAAAGCCTTGAACTATTACCCAAATCTACTACCCAGAACTATTCTGAATTGCCTAAAACAACAATACAGCCTTCCTTATATAGGCAATTTTCCACCGCTTGGGAAGGTTCTAGAATTTTAGCCAATAAGGCCGACCAAACTTAGAATTATTTTATTTTACATTTTATTACATCATAGTCGGCTCAAGATAACCTTTGAAACATGAACAAAAATTTTGAAGAAAATTATTTTCCGCGATTTCAGGTGGTCCAACTTCCGAAGACCATAAGTCATCACTAGTTGACCCGATAGACTATTATAACCACATTTTGGAAATGCCACGAAGCGCTCTACAGGCTTGACTAGAAAAAGCACCTATCACCCAAATTTATGACCTCATATGGGGCCTCTAAATCCTTCAAAACTGAGTTCAAAGTTTCTATACCCTACTGCCAATACCGAAAATCTTCAATATCTTCCAATATACACATGATCTGGCAATGAAACTTTACTGGCAGACTTATATGACCAAAATGAACCTCCAAGAAAGAAATCAGATCATTCTAAGCACATACAAAAATTACCAAAAATAGTAACTTTTCATAAATAGCAGCTCTGCACAAAATAGCCCTTATTGAATATAAAAATAGAAATATTTTTGGGTGATGCAAGATTGCTCTTACACCCAGGATGCTCCTACATCAGACACCCGGGGTAATTTGAGAAGTGACCCTGTCACGACTCAAGTGTGCAGAGGAAAACTAAGACGGTTAACCTCCTCCTTTGTCAGCCATGATGAATCTTCAACAGGTCATCCTTTCCACTTGACCAAAAACTCTTCATATGTCATGTTCCTTGTGCTTCTGCCAAGACGACTATCCAGTATATCTTCGATCTCCTTAGTTTCTGAACTAGTTGCTGGAATAATCCACTATGCTGCTGTGATCTCATCTTCAACACCTCCTTCATGATACTCTGTCAAATCTAAAATGTTAAACACTGGTGAAATATTCAGCTCAGTAGGCAATTCTACCTCATATGCATTTCCTGAATCATGTTTCTTCAGTATCCTACATGGTCCAAACTTCTTCATTTTCAGCTTGTTATATGTTCCAACCGGAAATCGCTCCTTCCGCAAATGAACCATGACTTCATCACCAACCTAAAATTCTTTATACCTCCTTTTCTCATCTACCTCAATTCAGATGCATTTCTTGGACTACTTCCATATACAATCTGGAATGGTGATTTAACAGTGCTCCTACTGACATAATTATTGTATGCAAGTTCTGCCTGTGGTAAAATCAAATCTCATCCTATTGGCTTATCTCCAACCAAACATCTCATCAAATTTCCTAAACTCCTATTCACCATGTCTGTTTGTCCATCAGTCTATGGATGATGTGATGAACTAAACTTCAAATCTATCTTCAACTTCTTCCACAATGTCCGCTAGAAATATCCAACAATCTTAGTATCTCAATCTAAAACTATGGTCTTTGGAAAACCATGAAGTCTCACTACTTCTCTAAAAAACAATTCTGCTACATGAACAACATCATTAGTCTTCTTGCAGGGAATGAAATGTGTCATCTTCAAAAATCTGTCAACTACCACAAAAATTGAATCGTGTCCCCACTAAGTCCTCGGTAAACCAAAAACAAAGTCCATGCTGATATCCTCCCAAGGCTTCTTTGGTACAGGTAACGACTGATACAACCCTATATTTTTCTTCACTCCTTTCACCATCTGACATACTCTGCAACTCTGTACAAACTTCTTCACATCTTGCTGCAATTGTGGCCAATAATAATTCTCACCAACCAAAGCAAAGGTTTTATCATGACCAAAATGTCCAGCCAATCCTCTGCTATGCTTCTCCTTAATGAGATTCTCCCTCATAGAACTTCATGGAATGCACAACTGACTCCCTCTGAATAGCATATCATCCTGGATGATGAAATCCAACCATTTTGTCCTGTCTAGAGTAACAGGTTCTGTACAAGCTTTCCAAGCTTCACCAAAATCAGGATCCTCTGGATACAAATTCTTGAGTTCCTTGAACCCAACCACTTCAATCTGCATTTTTGTTAGTAATAGTTGCCTTCTGCTAAGAGCATCTGCAACCCTGTTAGACTTTCCACTTCTGTTTTCAAAACAAATGTATAACTCTGCAAAAACTCAACCCATTTCAAATGCCTTTGATTCAATTTTCCTTGACTATTCAAATATTGCAAAGCCTGATGATCAGTATACAAAAAAAACTCCTTAGAAAGTAGATAGTGCCTCCACTTTTTCAATGCCTGAACTATAGCATAAAATTCCTGATCATAAATAGAATATTTTCTCTTGGCATCATTTAACTTCTCACTGAAATAAGCAACAGGTTTACCTTCTTGGCTCATAACAGCTCCTATTGCAGTACCACTAGCATCACAATCTACTTGAAACACCTTATTAAAATCTGGAAGTGCTAAAACAAGTTGTTCTGTAACTTTGTGTTTCAACAATTGAAAACTCTTTTCTGCCCCATTACTCCACTTAAACTCTTTTCTATCCCCTCTCATTGTTTCAGTCAAGGGTCCACAAATACTGCTAAAATTTCTGATAAAATTTCTGTAAAAGCTAGCTAGACCATGAAAAGATCTTACCTCAATAGCACTCCTTGGAGTAGGCCATTCAAGGATAGCCTGTACCTTCTCTAGGTCCATTTTTAGACCTTCTCCTGAAACTACAAACCCCAAATACACCAACTCTTTCTTCACAAAACTACACTTTTTCAAATTAATCAACAATTTCTCTTCTCTTAACTTCTCAAATACCATATGAATATGCATCATATGCTCATCTAATGTCTTACTAAAGATCAAAATATCATCTAGGTAAAAAATGACAAACTTACCCAGAAATTCTTTCAGAACCTCGTTCATGAGCCGCATGAAAGTGCTCGGTGCATTGGTTAGCCCAAAAGGTATGAATAACCACTCATATAGTCCTTCCTTTGTCTTGAAGGTAGTCTTCCATTCATCTCCTTCTCTGATCTGAATCTGATGATATCCACTCTTCAGATCTATCTTTGAGAAATACACAGCTCCACTTAAACAGTCCATAATATCATCCATTCATGGTAATGGAAATATGTACTTGATTATGATCTTGTTTATTGCCCTAGAATCTGTACACATCCTCTATTCTCCATTCTTCTTTGGTGTTAATACTGCTGGTACAACACAGGGACTTAGACTCTCATGAATCAATCTTTTCTGTAACAGTTCATGTACTTGTCTATTCAACTCCTCACTTTCTGCAGGTGTCATTCTGTGTGCTGCCTTATTCGACAAACTCACTCTTGGGATCAAGTCCATCTGATGACTGATCTTCCTGACTGGTGGTAATCCATCAGGCATGTTATCAGATACAATATCCTGAAACTCATTCAACAAATCTACAACTTCTACAAGAACATCTTCTACTTCCTCTTTACCAGCTTTTGAAATTAAAGAAAAACATACATGCTCATGCCTCATACCATCTAGGAAATTTCATCCATCAACAAAAGTTATCCTTTCATTACCACATATCTTTTCTTCAGTCTCCTTCAATGGTTTTAGCTTATGTCACACTCCATCCTTTGTCAGGGAATAGGTATTCGCATGACCATCATGTACAGCACATCTATCAAACTGCCATAGTCTACCCAACAACATATGACATGCATCCATAGATATGATATCACACAATACCTCATCTTGGTATCCACCAATCTTGAACTTCACCAAGCATTGTTCATTGACCATGACCTTGTGGTCATCCTGTACCTAGGCAATCCGATATGGATGTGGGTGTTTCTATCTCTTGAGTTTCAACTTTGTCACCATCTCTTCTGACACCAAATTGTCAGTGCTTCCACTATCAATAATCACATCACAACATTTACCTTCACACTTGCACCTAGTGCGAAACAGGCTCCTCCTTTTCTCAGGTTCATTCTCACCACTCAATAGGACTCATCTGTTAATCAACGTTTCTCCTCTTTTAGCATCTTTAGAATTTGATGATCTGGCATCTTCATCTACATGTGCAACTCTGGCCTGGCCTTCATTTCTCATGTCTGTTCTGCCTTGGCACTGAGGACATTCAAATGCCCTATGACCTTCTTCTCCACAGTGAAAACATGTTCCACGGAAGCCACCTCTTCCAGATCCTTATCCTCTTCCTCTTCCTCTCTGATCTCTATTATTCTGATCCTGGAAGTGATTGGAATTATTTCCTCACTGATTCTGACTACTACTGGCCTCATCCTTCTTTTTCGGATCTTCATTTCAGCCACCATATGACCGTCCACCAGATCATCCACCGCGACCTCTTCCATTTTGTCTGCTCTCAAACTTCTTGTTCAGCTTTTCCTCTACTTTTAGGGCAAACTGGTATGCCTCTTCAATACTGTTCATTTGAACCAGATTCAACTCCTCCTGAATGGTTGGCCTTAACCCATTAAGGTATCAGGAAACTTTCTCCTTATCAGCTTCTGCATGGCCTATTCTGATGAGAAGTCGATAGAACTCCTCTATATACTCCTGAACAGATCTTCCTGCTTGCTTCAAACTCTGCATTTTCTTCAATAGGTCTAGCTCATAATCAATAGGAATGAACTGTCATTTCAATTTATCCACCATCCGATCCCATCTCATGATTTTCTCCTTTCCCCTTCTATTTCACTCCAACTGAATCTCTTACCACCATATCTTTGCATGACCTTTCAGTCTAGCCTTCGCAAATTTGACCCTATCAAGATCTTCAACATCTTCATACTCAAAATATTCCTCACATTCATTGATCCAGTCGATCAATTCTTATGGGTTAAGATTTCCAGAAAAATGTAGGAACCTCAATCTTAGGTCTTTTCCCAATCTTAGAAATGGCCCGAAAAAGTCTTTCTTCCTCCTGGTTCACAATTTCAACTTCTCCTTCTTGATATTCTTCTTCAGCTTCATCCTCACTTTCATTTCTAACATTAAGATTTATTCCTCTATGAATCTCTTCTTGCAATGCTTGCACTTGTCTCTGTAGTGCCCTAACCTCAGGTGTCACAGCACCAGCTCTTCCACCACGTTCTCTTCATGGAGGCATTTTCGCGATGTGCACTGAAACCCTAACCACGGTCCTGGTGCAAACTACCTCACAGTCGGTGATCTATTTACACACTCAAAAAAACCTGGCTCTGATACCACTTGATGAAGGGTGCTCCCCTTAATACCACAAACACATAATAGAAATAGAGAAACAACAGCAATATGCAAGAACAGAAAATTGGCTTCTTATTATCTCCACAAATGTGGAATTAAAAACTTTCAGAATTACAATATGCAAAGCCACATGGGCATTCCCTTACAATATTCTGTAGGACAAAGCCTTGAACTATTACCCAGATCTACTACCCAGAACTATTCTGAACTGCCTAAAATAACAATACAACCTTCCTTATATAGGTAATTTTTCACTGCCTGAGAAGGTTCTAGAATTTTAGCCAATAAGGCCGACCAAACTTAGAATTATTTTATTTTACATTTTATTACATCATAGTCGGCTCAAGCTAACCTTTGAAACCCGAACATAAATTTTGAAGAAAATTATTTTCTGCCATTTCAGGTGGTCCAACTTTCGGAGACCATAAGTCATCACCAGTTGACCCGATTGACTATTATAACCGCATTTCGGAAATGCCACAAAGTGCTCTACAAGCATGACTAGTGCAAGTGCCTATCACCCAGATTTTTGACCTCATCTGGGGCCTCTAAAGCCTTCAAAATTGAGCTCAAAGTTTCTGTACCCTGCTGCCAATACTGAAAATCTTCAATATCTTCCAATATACACTTGATCTGACAATGAAACTTTACTGGCAGACTTATATGACCAAAATGAACCTCCAAGAAAGAAATCAGATCATTCTAAGCACATACAAAAATTACCAAAAATAGTAACTTTCCATAAATAGCAGCTCTGCACAAAATAGCCCTTATTGAATATAAAAATAGAAATATTTTTGGGTGATGCAAGATTGCTCTTACACCTAGGATGCTCCTGCATCACTTCTGTACAAAAGAGTATCTTTGTTCATATTCTTCTAAACCTTTGCTGAAGAAAGCAATAGGCTGCTCCAATCCATCTAAATTTTCTTGAGTCAACATTGCAGATATAGCATCATGACCTCCATAAGTATAAAGGATAAAATCCTTACTAAAATTTTGGATTAGGAGAGCAGGGGCTTTTGTTAAGGCCTTTTTGATAGCTTGGAAATTGACTCTCCCTTCTTTGGTCCAACTAAAAGCTGAACTCTTCTTTAACATGGTTGTCAAGGGCTTGAGTAAATCTATAATGTTAGGCAAGAACCTCCTAACAAAATTAATCTTTCCTATGAAAGATTGGAGACTTTTCTTGTGATGTGGTAGGGGTAGCTCTAGGATAGCTACAATTCTTTCATTATCCACTATAATTCCTTCTTTGGATACTACATATCCCAACAATTTTCCTTCATGAACTGCAAACACACATTTCTTGGGATTATGAGATATCCCAAATTCTCTACACCCTTCAAAATTCTTCCTCAAATGTTTGATGTGATCTGCTACATGTTTTGAATAGACAATTATGTCATCTAAATAGACCAGCATAAATTTGTACATTAGGCTCTTAAAGGCCATATCCATTACCTTTTGAAATGTAGCACCTACATTTGACAAACCAAAGGGCATCTTTTGATAGGCCATGGTTCCCCACTTGGTTATAAATGTAGTCTTATATTGATCCTCTTCATTTACTAAGATTTGATTGTATCTTGAATAGCCATCCAATAATGAAAGTCTCTCAGATCCAGAGACACATTGTAAGATTTTTTCCATGGAGGATAGTGGATGGCGGTCCTTTAGTGAGGCCCTGTTAAGATCCCTGAAGTCAACACATAGCCTCAGCTCCCCATTCTTCTTCTTGATAGGAACAAGGTTGGAAACCCAACTAGTATGCTTAATGGGGTAGATGATACCACATTCTACTAATTTGAGCACTTCTTTATGCATGAGTGGCTCAAGCTTGGGATTAATAGGCCTTTGCTTCTGCCTGACTAGTTTGGTATTGGGTTCTAATTCAATAGTGTGCTGAGCAAGGGCAGGATCAAAACCCTTGAGATCTTCATACTGCCATGCAAAAAAATCATTGAATTCTTTGAATAATTGAATGTAAGTTTGCTTTTCCAATTCAGTGTTCACTTTTCCAAATTGTAAGCTCTTACCTGGTTCCAACTCTAGCTCAACACAATGTTCTTGTTGGACTACTAGGCCATCTTTATTTCTCTTGACTTGATCATACTTGTTGAAGACAGTCTCTAAGGTGACAAGACCTCTAGGCATCTTATTAGACTTAAGTTGTATCACCTAATCACGATAGTTTTGTGATAGCCTATCTTGATTGTACTCTGAAAAAACATCTTCTTCAAACAAGAACTATAGAATTTGTTCATCATTGTCAAACACTTGCCAATTGACATCATTATCAGGAATAGATGGTCTAACAATCACCTTGATATGTTGTTGATCCATTTCTTTTGAAATGCTATTTGGAATATCATACTGAGACCCAACAACAGCTAACCTATCTGCATTTTGATTTAGCTTCCTAGGGATAGCAACAATATTGAAAGCATAGAAATCTTCAATTGCATCCCAAACTCTATGCTTGTATGCTTTCAAAGTGTCATTTTTTGTTGCACTTATCCCTCTTACTTGGCTAGCAACTAACTTACTATCACCATAAACTTTTAAGGCCTTAAGCCCTCTTTTTCTAGCCCACTCTAGCTCATTGACTAGACTTTCATACTCTGCAGTGTTGCTAGTGCAAGAGAAACTGAATCTAAAGGCAGTGTAATACCTTTCTCCTTTTGGGGACACTAGCATGGAACCACCTCCAGAACCATGTCTACTTCTAGCTCCATCAAAAAATAGCTCCCAAACCTGACTGCTTTGATCCTCTGAATCAGTGTCCTCTTTGAGAAGGCTTGGCTCTATAGCATCACTCTCTTGTATTAGATAACTTCCCAAACCAAAATCCCAAATAAGACTTTCTTGGGCCTCTAAAGCTCTTTCATCTAGAAAAATATCAAGGATACTTTCTATCTTTGTGTCTTCTTCACTAATGGTTTGGAAGTCACTGCTATCAAATATATGGCAATTTACATTGATGGCATTGGACACATATGGCTCTATATGGTGTGCTGCCAATGGTTCTGACTTAATGGTGACCTTGGTCCCATACCTTGTATGGAATAACATGTGAGACCAATCAGAAGATAGGTAGCCTCCTGTCTTGGCTGTAAACTCCCTTGAAAGACATATAGCAAATAAAGCAGGGATATATATATATATATATATATATATATATATATATATATATATATATATATATATATATATCAAGGAGGATGGAGAAGTCAGAACTAGCATGTAGGAATAAATAGGTATCCTTAGCCACACCTATAGTATTGACTAAGGATCGATCAATTTGGGTAACCTTCTTTTGGAAGGGCTCATATTTTAGTCCTAATTGGTTAGCTACTTTCTTAGGCATTACAGTGCTAGTAGCTCCACTATCTACCATACAATTATGCACTAAAGATTTTCCAATGATTAAAGATACATAAAAGGGAGGTGGCTTTGAATTCCTACCTTGCATGCCAGAATTGCCTTTGGAGCTGCTACTTGGAGCCTCCTTTCCTTGATCAGTGTTAACCAACATTGGCCTTACAACTTCTTTTGTAGGTTAAGGAGTTGTCACTTCTGTCATGGCCTTCTTTAAAATTTCAGGCTGTCCTGGAAGAGCCAAAGAGTCCCACATGGACATGGTGACATTTACCTTCTTCATATTGTCTATAATGTTAAATGGTGTCACAGTGTCTCCATGTCTTGAGCTCTTCTCTTTTCTCTTGTATAGGCAACAAAAGCAGCCTCATCATTGACTCCATTGAAGTCTGGTTGCTCCCAATTGAAAAGAGCAGTCTCATTCTCTTGTGGTTCTTGTTGAGAAATTGACCCGCTGGATGAAGCCTCTGATTGAGCTTGTGAGGCATTTTGAACCATTAGAGCTTGGTTCATCCATCCATTTGAACATGTAGCCTAGTTGTGAGGTTGATAACAAGAAAAACACCATTCATTATCCATAGCCACATTATTTTTACTAGGAACCATATCCGTCATTGGATTTGCAGAATTGAGAGGTGCAGGGTTATATGGTTGGAATGGTCTCTGATTGAAACTTTGTCTTTGTCCTTGATAACCTCCTTGGTATGGTGGCCTATTTTGTTGATAAGGTTGTCCTTGATTTTGATATTTCTTATTAGGACCTTGGCCTTGTGACTGAAATGGTGGTCTAATTCCTTGACCTTGTTTTTAAAAATTTGTGACGTCTTTAGTCAAGGTTTGCAACAAATTGGTCATTTCTTGTTGACTGCTTTGTTGGCTATTCTTTATCTCTTGTAGCTCTTGAGAGAAACTTGTTCTCATCTTTTGACCACTGGTACTAGCCTGAGGTGCTAATATGGTGGGAATAGGGGTAAACGGGGGTACTTGTGTAGGTGCAATGGGTTGAAGGCTAGGAAAAATGGGCATTGGAGGTCTTCTGTCAATCATGCCTGCTTGGATTAAATAATTTTCAGCCTTGATAGCTATGTCAAAAGCTTGAGGTAAGGAAGTACCACCCATAGACTGGATCATGATAGAAATTTGACCATTCAAGCTTTGCAAGTAGTATAGGAAAGCATGGTCAGCTGATGGTCTTACTGATATTGGAATTCTATTCCATGTCTTGAGGAATCTACTATTGTAGTCTATCATCTGCTCTTGAGGGTCTCTCTTAATAGTTGTTAACTGCTCAACTAGAGATAGGTTATCTGATTTATCCTCAAAATGTTTACTTAATGCATCCCCTAATTCATCCCATGAAGTAATAGAACCAATAGTTAGAGTTCTAAACCATTTGAGAGCCTTACCTTTTAGAGAGGCTGCTAATAATTTTGTGGCCACATCCTCTTGAGTTATGTTGTGTATGCTACAGATGGTGGTGATGAAGGGTGCTCCCCTTAATACCACAAACACATAACAGAATAGAGAAACCTTGATGAAAGGTGCTCCCCTTAATACCATAAACACATAATAGAACAAAGAAACAACAACAACAATATGCAAGAATAGAAAATTGGCTTCTTATTATCTCCACAAATGTGGAATTCCAAAATTTTAGAATTACAATATGCAAAGCCACATGGGCATTCCCTTACAATATTCTGTAGTACAAAGCCTTGAATCATTACCCAACTCTACCCAGAACTGCCCTAGACAACATTGCGGGCCTTCTTTATATAGGCATTTTCCAGTGCCCAAGAAGGTTCTAGAAATTTAGCCCTAAGGGCCGACCAAACTTAGAATTATTTTATTTTCAATTTATTACCAAAATAACCTTTGAGACCCAAACAAAAATTTTGAAGAAAAATTATTTTTCACCATTTCAGGTGACCCAACTTCTGGAGACCATAAGTCATCACCAGTTGACCCGATTGACTATTATAACCCCATTTTGGAAACGCCACGAAGCGCTCTACAGGTCTAACTAGTGCAAGCACCCATCACCCAAATTTTCAACCTCATCTGGGGCCTCTAAAGCCTTCAAAACTGAGTTCAAAGTTTTTGTACCCTACTGCCAATACCGAAAATCTTCAATATCTTCAAAACTAGACCTGATCTAGCCATGAAACTTTACTGGCAGGCTGATATGACTGAGATGAACCTCCACATGTAGAAATCAAAACATTCTGAGATTTATGACCAACTTACTAAAAATAGCAAGTTTCCATAAATAGCAGCTCTGCACAAGATAGCCCTTATTGAATACAAAAACATAAATATTTTTGGGTGATGCAAGATTGCTCTTAAACCTAGGATGCTCCTGCATCAGGTGGTCACATCTCTTATGTGTTCAAAAGTAGTTGTCTGCCCTTCATCGGTGAAAACAAGTATACTCTTAAGTGCCACCAAGGGCGCATCATGATGTTGAGAAAAGGCTAATGGGCTACCTTGGTTAAAGGGTGCAAATGCAAACAGCCTAGCCATTGTAGGAGTTGGAATCTGAAGATTAACAACTATGTGAGTTGTATTTGCTCCTAGATCAGAATCCTCTTCTAGATCTCTGGTCAAAGATCTACCTCTTCTTCTGGAATGAAAGGGAGGAGGTCTCGGTTCTGAGGTATCAGGAGGTGTTGACTGAACTCTCCTTACAAGGGATGTTCTTTGAGTTGACCTACCTTTATGACTTCTTCTTGAGGGAAACTTTAAAAATTTAGTGCGCTTTGAGCTCCTAGTCTCAATATTTCTCATAAACGTTAAACAAGGTCAGCCCTGATCCTTGAAATTAGTGGAGTCACTAGATATACTTAATAGAATGACTTCTAAAAGCCTATTTTATGCAATCTGCATATCAAAGATAAAATAATTTTAATTTGAATAAACTTCTTGTGTAGTCCCACCGGGCATGCTAGAATTGTTATACACTAAGTTTGTGCCTTTGTCTCAAGCTCTCGTAGTCTTGATAACCTAGTATAACATGGGAATCATCTCCAGGTTGTGGGACCTATGATAACTGAGATGAGACCTCTAGGTTCTAGGCTGGTTCCTCTTGGATAATCACCTTAATTTGCTTCTAGACATGAAAGTAAAACTTTTGAGGGAAAGGGATAGAAGGAATGCTTAGAAAGGGAAAAGACTAAAAGCAAACTACCTATTAGGTGATACACCAAAATTAGGGTTTGGATCTCAGTATAGAGGAAAGGAATCGATGAAAGGCTTAGGTCTAGTAGGTCACAACTTACTGAATAGGCTTGCATAAGTGCTTCATAGGAGGGCCTGAACAAAAGACACAACTTATGACCTACAAGCAGACATTCACTTCTCCAACTCAGTGTAGGATTGAGACAAGACTATTAGGGGGCTGAAGTATACCCACAAAAGCATCTAAATCAGATCAAACACAATAACATGCACAATTGTAGAAAGTAAAAGGGATCAGGAACCCTAAGATATCACTAAAAATATCATATACTTTGATCCAATAAGAGATAACCCAAACAAGGAAGCATAGGGACATGAAGAATTGTCACAAAATACCTCTGTAATATTTGTATTATCAATGGGAGAAATAAAACTGTATAAGCTAGAGGGCAGAGAAAATGCCACAGATGACCCTTAAGAAAAGGTGAATTTCTTCTACAATTGTCCAACTTTGAGCCCTCAGGCTCCAAAAATACAATATATACATACTCCTTTGCACATAGGCAAGAGTCAAAAACTAACTAGGGTTACATGGTTTTCAATACAATAATCAAACCCTAGCCAATCAAATCTAATCATAAATATATCTCTACAAAAATCATAGCCGATCAGATATTTGTGCCCATCTCTGTATTGGAAATCAACTTGCAGACAAGCAACCTGAACTTATCTACATCTCTACACAAAGTCTCACCATGAATGCACTGATTGGTACCTCCTTGAGATAAGAAATGACCAAAAATGGCTGCCCAGAGCCCTGTCATCATCTTCCTCAATTGTAAAATGTCCTGAAGATATAAATTCCATCCACCAATTCTGTCACAATTGACTAGTGGTTCAAAAAAACCTAGTCAAAACCCTACAGGAATATATTTGAATTTAAATAATAATGGTTAACAGGTGGTGCCAAACTTTTTCTCCATCGATGGTCGATGTTTAAAACTTAATCTCACTTTAAAACGTGACCCTTAGATCTTCTTATTTATCTAGGCTCGACATCTGACTACAAATCTAACCCTAAGTCTACCTTGGGTTACCCTTTTTGTTTAGTCACAGAGTCATTTAAACATTTAGTTGACCCCAGTTAAGTCTGGTGAACATGAAAAAGTTCTTTAGTCACTGATTCATGGAATACCCTTAACCCTGGGCCCTGAACCACCACATGTCATTCCTTTATTTTCCCTTGATTGATCTATAAGCATACACCTGAACAAGTCCTAACATCGGTCCCATTTAAGACAAGATTCTGATCCAATGGTGGGTGCAAGATCTTATATGTCAAAAAGATGCCTTGCGCTTTCATGCTAGCCATAGATCTTCATTAGACCAGGACCCTTCTAACAATGGACCCACTAAGTATCAAGTGATCACCATGCGGACCAATCAAATTTGAGCATGTCAGCACTAGGTAGCACATTAGACCCGCGACCCCCAGATCATCATTGGATGGTTGTCGCATGATCTGATAGGGTCAGAAGATTCTATGAGATCATACAACCATCATAGATCTTTGCCTTTCTGACACATCTACAGACCTTTCTGACATGGTCCCATTGACAGATCCAAGCTGTCAACTGGCCAACCAATAATAAATGACCACGTCATAAACTAAGGACCCACCTAACATAGCCTGGAGATAAAGCAAGATCAATGGCAGGTGCATGATCACATGTGTCAGAAAGATGCCTTTCAGACATGCGCCAGCCATCGATCTTCTACAAATGTCAGAGCCTTTTGAAACACTGGAAACCTTGTCCCACTGAAACATTGCCAAATCACTACCATGTGGACCAATGAGAAGCCACCTCTTGTGTACATGTAGCAGTGGACCTGTCAGGCATGAAGAGTTATGTCACCAAGGATAATTGACAGTCGGCACAAGATCTGATGCTCTGACGCAAAGCCTTTAGATAATTAGACAACCATAGGATTAAAATTGATGCAATCTGTTGGGCCCGCTCTGAAAATTGGAAAAGTCACCACCTCTTAATGAATAGGAAGCCTCCATGTTAGAATACGTGGCATCGAACCCACACAAGTTGAAGCGTTGAGCAACAGGGAAGATCGACAGTCATTGCAAGATCGCATGTGTTAGAAGAACCCCTTGCAATTTCATGACAACCGTCGGATCTTGCTGACTAGGAGCCCACAATCCTAAGACCGCCAAATAACTTAGCAATCACGTGACCAGGGGAAGGCTAACCACTCATTGAATCACTAACCATTGAGGACTTAATCATAAAACACTTAGCGACTATGAGAATCATTCACTCACTAAATTTCTAAGAGGGAAAGATCACCACCAGAGATATATGAGAATCCGCAACCAGCCAATAGGATTAAAGTGCACATGGGCATTTAAGATTTTAAGTGGCTGATAAAGTAACTCAAAAATAGAATGAAGGCTAGGGTCACTTAGGGTTTTAAGCCTACAATGGCTACTTTTATGAATCTTTTTGACCTACAGACCAGAGAGTTAGAAAGCTTGCAGAGACCAGAGAATAGGACATAAATCTATGAAATTTCCTGAGATGCTTGGCAGGGTAAAAATAGAGACCTGGGTATGGAAATTAGTCAAATTAACATGCAATATGAAAATTAGGGTAACACCTAACATGACCCCTTAAGACCTAAAAAGATCTAACATGACCCCTTAAGCCCTAAAAAGACCTAACATGACCCCTTAAGACCTAACAATCAACTAATAAGACCTAATATGACCCCTTTAGACCCAACATGACCTAATAGGACCCCTTAAGCCCTAACACATGACCTAATAGGACCCCTTAAGACCTAACATTCAACTAATAAGACCTGATACATGATATAGATTAAGACCTAAAATTCAAGAAGAAAGTAAATTGAAAGTTCTATCTAATCAATTAAAGTTCAATTTACCTATCTAAACAATCTAATCAATAAATAGAAATTTATAGACTAGAAAGGTATTCAATTAAGGAAATCAATCTATTCTAATCAATTGAAAAAAGAATCAATCTAATTTCAATTTAAATATAGACCTATCTAATCAATCTAAACAAAAAATAGAAATATAGACCTATCTAATATTTATCTAATCAATCTAATCAATAAATTGAAATTAAAATTCAAGTAGAAAGTAATTTGAAAGTTCTAGAAGAGAGAGAGAGAGAGAGAGAGAGAGAGAGAGAGAGAGAGAGAGAGAGAGAGAGAGAGAGAATTAAAATTCAATTTAGGTTTAATCTTGATCCATAAATTCAATCTAATCATAAATTTCAAATCAAATTTAAAGTCTACATATAAGTTTCAAATAGGATTTAAATTAAGTATGCACAAATTAAAATCCTTCAACCTAAAGCTCCTGATACATGTAGTCTGGATCCTCTCTATCCTTTATTATCTCCAAAAAAATTTCATGCTCTTCAATAGGCAACTTCCACTTTTGGTTTTTACTTCACCATCTTTTTGACACAGTTTCAAAATGCAATTTCATCGCTATAAGCAAGTGACTATAATGTAGAACTCTCTCTCCATGCATGTATTCAATAAATTTAATTGCATTTTTGTCGATCTTATCTTGTTGATAATAGGTTCCTTCAATAACAATTGAACCAATCGAATATTTTTGTCCATCACCATCGACAACTTATTCAAGCAGCTTGTGTTTTTCCTTGGTGCAGCTTAGTAGATAATAATCTAACACCTTCTATATTCTCAAGATCCGCAACCACAACAAAAATATCACCTACACAATTTATATTTCTATGTACAAGTAAATGTTAAATTTAAACCTCCAGAATATAATATATATATCACAAATATACCTAGAAATAAAAATATGCACTTGTAACAACTAAATCAAAACACGTTCATAGTCAGCTGAATATAAAGGATCATGGATGTCTATGACATTGTCATCATCTTCATAAGGAGGAATTCTAATTAACACTTTATGATCTCATTTTGAAACATATCCATTTGCAATATTAACACATTGACTCATTGTGTTGTTGTTAGGACAATCTTCAAAAAAAGCATGATTTATCTCTTAGTTGAATTAGTGGAGGTTTGTGTTGTTCCATAGTCATCACTTCATGCAAACTTCTAATTCCAACAATTGATTGACAATTGTAAGGATTTGATTGATCGATATCTGGATTGATATATAGATCTTAGTTTGAAATCATGAAAAATGTGAAATGCAATATATACACATTCATGCATTGTGTAGTTCAAATGAGCTATATATATATATATATATATTGTAATACCCCTCGCAGCTTATTACTGTTTTACTTTAGTTGATTGGACTAGACATATGTTATATTTATATTGTGGTGTGTTATTTGACGATTATGCTTTGGAGGTTAATTATCATGTTTAAACTGGAACAAAACATTATGTGATGGATTTTATATGATGTTTCATATGCATGTATTAGTTGATGTAATTTAGATGATTATTCATATCTGGTACTTACCCCATACCCCGCATGTGTATGGTATCATGTTTGTTCTCATGTATGTCTTCTTTTCTGTTTGACGTGCATGTATGGTAGAGGAGGAGGCGTAGTTACCTACATTGAGTCAGTTCCACACGTCCCAGCCATCCCTACCATTATCTGTTATTATATTTATATATGCACATGTACATGTAGTGGTTTTTTTAATGTAGCTTGCAGGTACCCGGGCATCAACTTCCCTGGCTTGACAGGATGAGTGTGTCCTCATTATGTCTCAATGGCGGAGAAGGGGAGTTAGCACTTAGGCCAATTCCCTAGCCCAACGTAATCATCCTATAGGAATGGATGAAATCTCACTTGATTTACCCGATTCGAATCCGTTCTGGCCTAATGAATTCGATACACTTTCCCTATTGAGCATGATATTGATCCTAGGATTTTTTCCCTTGCATGTGTCATATCTTAACTTTGTGGGTTGATGTGTTAATTCTGTTAGCAATATTTATTATGTCATGTTTGCGTATTAGTAAATATATTTTCATTAGTATGATAAAATATAATTAGATATGTATGTATACTTTATGTCACTTGTAATAATAACATTATTAATTATATATACGTTAATTATATATATATAAATATAAATATAATATATATATATATATATATATATATATGTATGTATGTATGTATGTATGTATATATATATATATATACATATATATATGTATATATATATATATATACATAAATATACATATATATATATATATATATACATATATACACATATATATATATATGTATATATATATATATATATGTATATGTATTATATATATATATGTATATGTATAGATATATATATATGTATATATATATATACATATATATATATATAGATATATATATATGTATATATATATATCTACATATATATACATATATATATATATATATATAGATATATATATATGTATATATATATATATCTATATATATATATATGTATAGATATATATATATATATGTATATATATATCTACATATATATATATGTATATATATATATAGATATATATATATATATCTATACATATATATATATATGTAGATATATATATATTATATATGTAGATATATATATATATATATGTAGATATATATATATATATATATATCACACACACACACACACACACACACACACACACACACACACACACATATATATATATATATACATATACATATACATATACTATACATATACATATACATACACACACACACACACACACACACACACACACACACACACACACACACACACACATATATATATATATATATATATTATTATTTATGTGTATATAGATTCAACTTATTGGATAATTTGAAAATATGAGAGTGACATATTCTAATTTAAATGATGGATAGAAAAAAAGAAATAAAAAGGAAATAAGATGAAATTCCATGTCACTTTAGAAAAAGAATAAAATAATAGGTTGTAGGAGAAAGTGCAATTAATAGAGGTATGGGGAAGAATTGAAAAAGAAAGGGGTCATTATTATTCTTTTCCATATGCCAAAATTGAGAGAAGAAAATAGAGAGAGAAGAGAAGGCTTGGAGAAGAAGAAGAAAGCAAGAAGAGAAGGGATTGAGCTTGTGGGAGCAGATTAGGATAGCAGTAGAGGGGCTGGACTTCATCAACCTGTTTGAGAACTAGGTAGGTTTTGAATTCTTTTATTATGTTTCAATTTAGTTTTAAGTTTTCAACAATTGAGAGCACGTATTTACCTCCTCAAAAATGTAGAGTGAAGAAATTAAACCATGAGAATTTTAGTTTGTAATGGGGAGTTTTAACATCAAAAACTTTCAAACCTCTCAAACTCAACCATTGGTGAAATCCAAGTTTGGAAGGAAAAGAATTTGTTATTTCATGACTCAATGGAGCATAGTTGTGTTTTGATCCAAATACTTGCCATATTATTCATTTAATTGATCATATAATTAATCTGAATTGAAAGAATTAGTATTTTATCTTGGTAAACAAATGTGGAAACAAACCATTCTTGCATGGGATATCAAAAAATAAACTAAGTCCTAAAGTGAGACAAGCACACAAAAATAAAACTAAGTGTTCAAAATATGGCTTCTAACTCTCTGGAATTTGTATGGGAAAAAATTCCCAAACCACAGTCATTATTATAATATTAAACCTGCCACCTTTTTGTGACATAAACTAATAAAATATGAACTTTATTCAAGCAACCCCCTTACTTCATTTAATACTATCCCTTGCCTAGGCGTGTATGGTAGAAGTCATGTCATGTATTAATATGAAACCATTTTATTTGGTCAAGGTGTGATGTCTATTGTTGACTACCCATATCTTCTTCTTTTACTAAATGAAAATTTACCTTCTTGCTTTAACCTACGTATGCCTTTTGCCATCCCATACTTAGCTTTTAAAAACAAAATTTAATGGGCCTGCATTTGCATTAATGGCTTGTCACTTTCATCAGGAGGTTTAGGAAGAGGAGAGGCTAAGATTTTTTTTTACCTTAGATGTGAGGGGGACCCACATTTAACTTTTCTTTTTCAACACCCATTTCCCCATGCCCAAGATTGGACGCAGCTTTTGTATGGCATTAAAACTTGTTTCAATATTTTTGTTTCCTTTCAACATCCCTTCAAGTAGCGTACCACCTCCCTTGTCCTTGCATTGGATATGGTGAGAGGGAGATTTGATGGGTTTATAGGGAACTTTTAATATTTGTTTTTATGTCTTACTTTATTTATATTTAAGAGGGTTATAGGTTGAGTACGTTGATGATGAGTGCTAAGAGTAGGGGTTTTATTCTAAAATTAGATTAGGATGTTAAGTGAAGTAATGAGTAACATGAGTTGTCTTAATTAATTATCTATTTTGTTATTTTCTTAGAGCAAGGTAAATTGGAATGGTTATATGAATGAATTGGCATCAATAATTATAGTATTAATATTAGTGAAATTATTGGGTTTATCATTTAGTTATGAACTAAGGGTATGTAACTATAAATAATACTTCTAATATATTGTGTAATCAATATTTAGATTAATTATTAGATATATTGTAATTAGCTTGGGCTCCTTTAACTTTAGGTATTACTTTCATAACCAATATGTTTGCATCGTCATCTTTTATAGATTAACGAAGACATTATTCAATTAATGCCCTTGAAATATTCTTCACATAATAGTAAACCTCAGGATTAATTAAATGTTCTCATTAATTAAAGTTATAATAGGCATTGTTAGTGTTAACAATATGTGATTTTATTGTAGACGTGGATGTTCTGATTGGTGTGATTAATTAGTGTGAGAAAATTACATGTTAACATGATCCTTATGTCCTTTCTTATCTTACACCTTGTTAATTACTTGTGTAAGATGTTCTCTTTGCGTATATTGTTTGTGCAAGTTAAATTTACTGTTGTTGTAGTGGTTTTGCATACGGGATTAGATGACCAACTAGGGGGTGAAATCCAGAGGTCAGGTATGTGTCATGGATGTAAGTTGATCTTTATGATTGTTGATGTTAATGATGATTTGCATATCTCTGATCTATTGTTGTTTGATTTTGAGATGTTTCGATGTGAGATTTTGATTGGGATGTCAAATTGATCCTTGTTACTATTTTCCTCCTGGTGGATTAAATTTAAATTAGTGGCCAAGTGGATTTTTATTTTGAAATGGGAATATGTTTTACTTGTTTATCGGTTTACTTGGAACTTAATATGATTTATGTGGCCACAAACCAGGATGGGTATTGATTGGGAAACTAGGGTAGGTTATCTAGATGTGATGTAGGGGGTGGCTTGCAATGGATCATCGAGGCCCACAAGTGGCTGACAGATCATCCATTGACAATTTTCTTAATTCCAGTGATAACATTATAAAAAAAATTGATCTAGTTATGATAACATTAAAAAGATAATTTGGGATACTTTGTCCATGCCTTGAGTGACGTCGGTTCAGTGAGGAACCTTCAAGACTAAACTCAAGGGTGGATCTACATGATGACACCTTCCTACTCACACCCCTAGATATCCTACATAGGTCAGTGCCTCTGGTAACTCGTTTACCCCTCTTGTTCTAGAGATATCTTTCTAGGTGGTGATTGGGATTGGTCCTTAGTATGTGTGTGGGCCTGGTGTTATCCCCTAGCATGGTGGGGTGGACCTCTGGGTTCCACATGGTCGGGAGGTAGTGTACTTCTCTATTGAGACTATTGTGGTTATTCTCCTTCACCTGATTGTTGTTGGGACTAGATTATCTCCTTTGTTGCAGACTCATGTACCAGTTGTTAGAAGATATTGTCTTGTACTTGTAGGAGAATTTATTTGATTATTTATGATCCTTGCATGGATCCATGTTGGAAATTGATAATTGTAATTGTATTAAATATCACCACATACCCTACGACATGTGTAGTGGATGTAGGTGATCTTATGATGTAATGTAGTTTGATTTAAAGAGATGTACTCACTTTCATTATGTACCTTAATGTTCTTTACCATTGAATCATGCGAGTGTAGTGTTAGTTAGACAATGTAATACTACATCAGGGATGAAAATGGAATGATATGTTGTATTCAAATTCATGAATGTAAATCATTGTGATTCTATGTTCAATGTGCTTGTTAACTTTAGTAAAAAAAAATAAAAAATTGTTGCATAACTTAGCATAACTTTTAGTGTTAATCTCTTGGGTTCCCTGGTAGGGCGTTACACACACACACACACACACACATATATCTATGTATCTATGTATATGTATATATATATATGTATATACATATACATACATACATATATATATATATATGATGCAGGAGCATCCTGGGTGTAAGAGCAATCTTGCATCACCCAAAAACATTTCTATTTTTTTTTGAATTCAATAAGGGCTATCTTGTGCAGAGCTGCTATTTATGGAAAGTTACTATTTTTGGTAATTTTTGTATGTGCTCAGAATGATCTGATTTCTTTCTTGGAGGTTCATTTTGGTCATATAAGTCTACCAGTAAAGTTTCATTGCCAGATCAAGTGTATATTGGAAGATATTGAAGATTTTCGGTATTGGCAGCAGGGGACAAAAACTTTGAACTCAGTTTTGAAGGCTTTAGAGGCCCCGGATGAGGTTGAATTTTGGGCTGAATGAAGCTTGCTTAATTCAGGCATTGTAGAGCTCCTCGCGCCCTTTCCGAAATGGGGTTACAATAGTCAATCGGGTCAACTGGTGATGACTTATGGCCTTCGGAAGTTGGGTCACCTGAAATGGCGGAAAATGATTTTTCTTCAAAATTTCTGTTCGGGTTTCAAAATTTATTTTGAGCCGACTATGATGTAATGAAATGTAAAATAAAAATAATTCTAAGTTTGGTCGGCCTTATTGGCTAAAATTCTGGAACCTTCCCAGGCGGTGGAAAATTGCCTATATAAGGAAGGCTGTATTATTGTCTTAGGCAGTTCAGAATAGTTCTGGGTAGTAGATCTGGGTATTGATTCGAGGCTTTATCCTACAGAATATTGTAAGGGAATGCCCATGTGGCTTTGCATATTGTAATTCTGAAAGTTTGTAATTCCACATTTGTGGAGATAATAAGAAGCCAATTTTCTGTTCTTGCATATTATTGTTGTTGTTTCCCTATTTCTCTTATGTGGTTGTGGTATTAAGGGGAGCACCCTTCATCAATATATATATATATATATATATATATATATATATATATATATATATATA
>BSBK01012245.1:2500-80637 GCA_027943335.1 Chamaecyparis obtusa | reverse complement strand
GCCAAATTTGATTAGCACAACCCAAAAGGATGAAGGGGTGTTAATGCATGATCTCGCAAAAGGGGTGATTTTGGGGTGTTCCCTGTATAGACAAAAATGTATGTATAGTATGACAAACACTTTTTGATTGATAAATAAAATGATAACCAACAATGTATGATATCAGATCCAATGTACAAAAGTAAGTGCTAAAGGCAAATAAGAATGATGTACTCACCTTGAGGGCTAGGATATGACAAGTAACGCTCAAATCTAGAAAAACTTAACAGATAGCTTTTGGAATCTAAAACCATTTTGGATTTGGGATCCTAGGACCTATAACTACCAACTATAAAAAGTTTAGAGCCCAAGGAAAATGTGAAATTGGGATCCAATTTGACCTAGTCTTAGAAGTACAAATACTATTGAATTCCGTGAAGGATCAATCACTAGTTTCGAAACTCAGAAAATATGAATCTATAACTTTTTCACCTATTCTTGTACACAAGGAAAAGGGGAAAATATTGTAGAAATTATCTTGCCTTGGTCAAGCCCCTATATAGGAATTACCTTGAAATGAGATGAGGACAACATGTAAACAAGATAAATGTAAGTATTCATCTTTCTTGTAAAACCCTCAATAAACCATGAAGATGTATGATTGATTGAGATTTGTTTTAGAATAAAGGATGTCCTCCCAAATACATTTGATCTACACTTTCCCAATCCTAGACCTTTAACTAATTTATGCTTGACCACTTCAATGTAGAAGACAAGGAAAGAAGAATGGATGTGGATATTCTTTCTTGTTTGTGAGTTCCTCTACTTGGATATCATGGACAAGAGAAACTTGCATCAGTGAGATATATTTTCCTTTGAATGGATCTTGAATGGAAGAAGACTTGGAGATCTATAATTGGGATCCTTACCTTCAAATACTAAATCCAAAAAAGCACTTAAAATCACCAATAATTGCTTGCACATAGATTTGAGTGCATGAATATGGTATATGAATTGTGTATATCAAAATGATGATCTTTCATGTCCTTTTATACTTATTTCGAGGTTAAATCATGGAAAAATCATAGTATAATAGGAAAACACACAAAATATACCAGACAAGAGGATCTAGTCAAGTGTATCACCTTCCCCCCTATCTTGGTCGATCATGTTTAGGGAAGGTTGGAAACTCTCAGGAGGAGCAATATCAAGCACGACAGATGAAAAAATATCCAGTTCCAAATAAGGACCATGTTGTGAAGATAGGTCACTATGTTTGTTACTAGGAATGATAGATAATTATTGTGAAAGAATAGCTAGTAAATCATGATCAATAACAATAGTCTTACACATGTCATCAATATCGCTAGCATAAATATAATTGTTAGTATCATGAGAATCATCACCAAGAGTATCTTAATCATCAAGATTAATTATAATAGAGTCTAATATACAAATAGAATTGTCATGTTTGTTCATTTTTACTTTGTTAAAAGTCACTTCCTCCATAGGATCAAGCATGGGTTGGTAAAAGGGAGGTGAAGTATGATGAGGTGTATGAGGTGAAGTAAGCTTAAATAGAGAAGAGAAGGAAAGAAGAATGGATGTGGATCTTTTTTCTTGCATGTGAAATCCTCTACATGGCCATCATGGAAGAGAGAAACTTCCATTAATAAGAGAAGATTTCCTTTGAATGGAAGAAGACTTGGAGATATTGACTTGGAAGACTTGCCTTCAAATATTGAATCTAAAATATAACTTGAAATCACCAATAATTTATTGGACATAGATTTGATGACATGAAGATGTTATATGAATTGTGGATGTAAAAATCAATAGCTTTCATGTCCTTTTATACTCATTTTGGGGTTCAAGATTGACAAGATGACCATGATTGAGAGAAGGAAAATAAACACCCCTGCATTAGTTTCAGATCTCAATAAAAAAAAAACTCCTAAGGAAATGATAAATTTGACCCACTCCTTACGACAAGGCCAATGTCGACCTAGTCTCGAAGAGGAATTTTTTTTAAAATGGTCTCTATGTTTGGGAAGAGTTTCAGGGAAAGAAGATAAGAGGTGCAAAAAATAAAGCATAACTACATTCGGATCTTTGAAATCACTAAAATGAGCTATAATAGGTCCTAGAGCTTCAAAATAACTAGGTGCTATCTTTTTAGGATGGTATACACACACACACACACACACACACACACACACCTTTTTCATACTTGACAATAATGTCCAATCTTTCAAAATAAATGTGATTAGTGGTATAAAGATAATTTCTTTGTCAATGTCCTCCATGTCTATGCTAAAACAAAGGTCCTATGCTATCCTAGTAGAATTTATACACCAAAGTAATTAGGAAGTGTAGACGAGGCATGTGAGGTAGAAACAATCCTTCAAGAAATGTGCTTTCTTCACTAACATATTTTTCAGCTGCCCTCAAGTGGATTTTTTTAAAAGTCTTAAAAAAGTCAAATGAATGTCATGGGATTGTGTACAAGCCACACCTCCTACTCTCATGCTAAATCCCTTTAGATATTACCCCATGATCTCATCTACTACCATGAAGAAAAATGTCATTTGTGTGTTTGATGTGTACAAATATGATTGAAAATAAAAGTTTTATTGTTGCATCTTTTGTTCAAAATTATGTAGGTTTTCTTTTAATGCATTGCATGATCCAAAGTACAAGTGAGTGGGGACTTAGATTGCAGTTATCCGTAACTTAGTATAATTTCAAAACCATGATCCAAAAACTATTTGTTGGTAGGTTTTTATTGGTGTGAGACAAATTCTAGCTGCAAACAACTCCAAATGAGAAGCATGTTAGCAAATAAGTTGACAATAGTGATTTATAAATGATAGCATAGAATATCATTTGAAAATACAAAAATATCAAGAGAACAAAGAGGAAACTTTGAGATATGAGGAGAGACATACAATAGTGTTATCCTATTTGTGGTTACCAAAAATAGGATGTCATTTGTTTGTAATCTAGTGGTAAATTTTATCATTGATCTATCTGTTGATGTATAACTATATTTGTTTCTGATGGGATGTTTGTTTTTGTCTTCACCTATCGATATTTAACGATGAGTTCTAGATTGTTCTAATCTTTTTTATTATGGGTTCCTTTTATCAACCTGCATTAGAGTGATTAATTCTTGTGTTCAACACTTTATGGTCTCTTCAAGAATTTTATGCACCTATTATTCTAGTTGGTGGCGATAGCCTTACTATGTGAATAGATTTATATTCTCCTGCTTCATTTCATGATATGGTGAAGAACTATTTTTTGGATGGTTTCTATCCTTCAAGTACTATGGATGTTAAGGGAGCTATTATGTGTAAGGTTTTAAAAAATGATTTCCTTTCCATTGTGTTATTATTCCTCTTATAGCTTCTATCGGGTAAGAAGTGATCTATTGTGGTAAGTTCATCAAGAGAAAGGGTTTGGTTTATATATTTTTTTGCTTATGGAATTCCTAGTTTTATCTATATTAATACACTTTCAAGAATTAAAATCCTCTTGGTGAGGGAAAGTTATAAAACTATCATTTTACAAAAGGTTTTTGTCATTTTTTAATTCTTTTGATGATAGATATGTTGTGTTAGATGGTCTAGATACTATATGTATGATTTTATTCCTTTCTTGATTTGCTTATGTAGTATTATAAATTTAAACCCCTTGCACTTTTATACTAATGTCTGAGCCCTTTCTTTAGTGTTTCTCCCTTTTACATATTTTAAAGCCTATTTTGGTGTTACCTCATCTAAATTGTCATCATATATTCATAATGTAACCTAATCCAAAGTCATATACTTGTGAAATCTAAAAGAACCATTATTTTTCTATATTTTAGACTGACTATGGAAGCTACCAACATAGTCTTGGTGGAATAGGGAACCTAACACTATATTGTTTGCAAAATAGGCCCAATTTTGAATGTATCAATGTGTTGATTCTTCCTATTCATGATTAAACCCTGATATTTTATAATGTTTACTAGAAGTTACATTAAATAAAAAAGTAACATTAGAATCCTATATAAAGGGAATCATCTCTAATTGATTTGAACATCATTACATATTAAATGATTCTATCATTCTAATGTAGGAGAAAATATTCCTTCCCTCAAGAGAAGATCTGAGTACAAAGAGCATTAAGATACAAAAATTTATCTTCAAGTATGTTTTTATGATGGATTTTGTTATGAATTACCATGCAAATCCATCAAAACTTGGAGGAATTGTGTAAAGAGAATTACACCACAACCAGTATCAATCTAAAGGTATAAGCTTGTGAATATATCATTTCATTTCAGATTTAGCCTCAATGCTACCAAGAGTAAGTTTAACATTCTAATCATCATCACAACAATGGAGGTTTATTTCTTTTATTGAAACAACTGAATCCCCTCCCATTTTCAGCTCAAGTGTGGGACAAAAGTTTAATTCCTAAAATTAATATTTTCTTTTGGCTGGTTTTGCAGAATAAAATCCTTACTATAGACAAACTCCAGAAATGGGGCATGACTTTGAGCAATAAATGTTTCTTATGTAAAAAAGATAAGGAATCGGTCTTTCATCTTGCTATAGACTGTTGTTATGCTTGGGAAGTTTGGAACCTTTTATTACAATGCTGGCAAATTAACTAGTTTTTTTCCCAACAACATGGATAGTTTCTATAAGAAGTGGAGAAAAGTGGAGGTCCCTATAGATCAGCATCTATGGAACATCATAGCCCCCCATGTGATATGGCAGTTATGGAGAGAACACAATGATAGAGTTTTTAGAAATATAGAACTTCTGCCTAAGGTGATTGCTGAGAAGATTAAAAGAAGTATCAAGGAAAACTATAAATTATTGACTAGCAGGATGTTGGACTTCAATGCTGGTGATTTGAGCACGGGAACTACTAATAAAAAACCAAATCTTAGGGAGAATGCCATCTGGCTTTCTCCTCCGCCAGGATGGATAAAAATAAATTTTGATGGCGCTGCGAAGGGAAACCTGGGCCTAGCAGGTTGTGGTGGTCTTGTTTGCGATGACATGGCTAATTGCCTGGCTACGGTGGTGATGCCTATTGGGGTGCAAAGCAACCACGTGGTAGAGCCTATGGCCCTTCTTCCTGGACTCTTAAAATTGTCAAGAAGAATATGGCACAGAATGTTTGGATTGAGGGAGATTCAACGAATATATTAAAATGCATCAATGACATGACTAAACCATCATGGTCCATTAAGGAGATAATCAAGGAAGCTAGGGTTATCATTATATCCTTTAAGCATATCATTATATCTCATGTTTTCCAGGAAGAAAATTGTACCACTGATGAGTTGGCTAACTTTGTGGTGAAATCCAAGGATACCATGATTTGGCATGGTAGCGGCAATCTCACCGTCGATATGAAAGCCAAGTTGGCCTTTGATAGGTCCCAAAGCAAAAGGGTGGGTTGGTCGTATCTTAAGAAGTTATGATGATTAGACACATATTAGAGAAACATGGTAATATGATTACGGAAAGTGGTGCCTTTCCCAAGAGAACTAATTGCAGACACGAGTTAACTTTTGTTAATATCAAAGTTGCATGTAACCTCAGCATTTGGTTTTTCTCTACTATTATGACTCTCACTATTAGCTTAGAGATCATGGGTGGAGGGCTTAATCGTAAAGAGCCTCAGGACTGTGTGAAATGGAAAAACATGCCAGAGGTCTGGGATATTCTTACTAAGGGGTCTTACAACTTACATGGAGTGGCTGCATGGGACTAAAGAAAGTGCCACGAAGCTGTTTGTTGATTCCTAGAAAGATGGGGTTGTCACTATTGCTGGTATCACTATGAAAATTATAGAGGAGCTCATTGTGGAGGTGGCTGGGATGAGTACTAAGGGCATCAAATTTTACAATGACAAGAAAATCTCGTAAAAGGCCATTCGGTGCTTTCCCAAAAGCAAGGAGGAAAAGAAAAGTCTGGTGAAAGAGCCTAGAGGATGCTATGATGTTGCTGTGTTCAAAGAAATTTGGGTGATGATTATGATGGCATTTATGGAATACATTTCCCTAGACGGTAGGTTCAAATGCACCCATTCCTACCATTTTGTGCTGCTCTGTCATTTTTGTCATAAAATTGGGGTGTCCCTGCCTTACTATATTTTTTAGTCCCTCTATCTTAGTATTTCCCAGCATGGGAAGAAGGAGAAGAAACCCATTCTTCGTGAAGGGTTAATTCTTCTAATTGTTGAACATATTAAGAAGACTGCCAGTGCCAACCCTGTCATTTCTTCACCCAAAATTGGTTCAGGAAAGAAAAGAATTAGGGAGGTGGTCGCTAAAGAGGAAAGTCCTTCAGGTAAAAAGATAAGAAAGGATAAGGAAGTTGGAATGGAAATGGAAACCTCTGCTAATAGTGCAAAAGGTTATGATGATATGGCCAATTCCACTGAGGAAGATAGTTATTCTTCGACCTCAGTCTCGAATATGGCTTCAAGGGCTAATGATAATTCTAAAGAGGAAGTGACTGAGACTATGGAGATGGGTAACACCTCCAGAATCAAGAGTAACAATGAGGAAGATAAAAATGAGGAGGATGTTGGTGGTCAACAGGTGCCCATTTTAGTGGACTATGATAGTTTTGAAGATCATGATGTGCCCATCTCCCCTAAACTGGAAGTGGTCATGGAGGTTGGGTCAGATATTCAGAAAGATGCCATGGATGTGGAGAAAAATTCCCCTGATGTGGAGATGGTTTCTCCTGGAGCAAAGAAAATGAAATTTCCTAACAACTCTCCAAACATTCCCTTCATAAAAATGGTGGATATGTAGGAACGAAATGTTCAATTGCTTAAGGAAGACATGGACGATAAAATCGATCCACCCTTTGGGGTTCTCCAAACTGCTAAGGCTACTTCCATGTATTCTTTTCATCTTCTAAAATGGGTTTTTCAAGAGATCAAGAATTTAAACTTAAAATATCACTCCATTTTTGCTAAGGTGGATTCCCCACAGGAGAAGCTGGAGACTGGTTCAAAAACTATGGAAGGAAACATGAACA
Organism: Chamaecyparis obtusa; assembly: GCA_027943335.1. Classification (NCBI taxonomy): domain Eukaryota; kingdom Viridiplantae; phylum Streptophyta; class Pinopsida; order Cupressales; family Cupressaceae; genus Chamaecyparis; species Chamaecyparis obtusa. Next base: position 73,597 of record BSBK01012245.1, on the reverse strand, counting down.
TTGATGGGGATAAAAAATCTATAGTAAATACAAGCTAGAATTGAAACGATGGAGAACACCATGAAAAAACACATGCATAACAACAACAAATTTATGGGTTCGACCGTGGACTGCTTCATGACCATTAAAGTAGAGCTCGATGTTGGCTCCCCTAGCAAGAAACTGGATGAGAACACTGAGGATATGGAAGAGGAAGGCCCCAAAAAATGCACCAGGTCTACGAAAAGGAGGAAGATTCAAGAAAGAATCCAGGAGCTCTCTAACTTCAACGCTACAATAAAGAAAATATCTGAGGTGAAGCAGGAAGCTAATGAAACTTGTAAGGAGTTTGTCTAGTGCCCTGGGTCCCTAGTGTTGGTCTTTTGTCAGTTTTTTGCTAGTATCTAGTTTTTTTGGTTTTTTGTTGGTTATGGTTATGGTGGACTGGTCCCCAGTCCTATTTCTTTTTAGTTTCCCTTAAATGTTAAACTTTATTTATAGCTTGTACGGGGTTTCAATTTCCCTTTAAAACCTATTTTTTCCTACAATAAAAAACAATGGAGGTTTATTTCTACTTGAGTGTTGAGTTAGGAAGGATCCTCTACAACACAACTATTTTATCCTCCTTTTCATGTGCAGATGTTAGATCTAATAATGTACTAGAGTTTTAAATTTAATGGGAGAAGAAAAAAACCTATAGCTCCATATTTTAAATCAGTGGAAACTCATAGTCTATGGACCTCACTCCAGAGACTGACACTTCTCTACAAAATGTTTAGGAAAAAATATGCATAGAGTGCCTTGATTCAATGTCTAAAGAACAAAGTTAATAAATATATCTTTGTGTAGGATTCGTGAGTCCATAACCTACCACTTTCAAGCTCAAATTTTAGTGATAGGTTCCTTTTGTATCTCATTTCCAGATCTTAGTCTTCAATTTATGTTACAATTCACTATATATATCCTTTTATGTTGATTCTTGTCAATTTACTAGAATTATTCCTAGTTCTTGCATCATTTCTTAATTTTACATATCAAATAAACATTCAAGAGGGAAAATGTAATCATTGGTGCCCACCTATATTCATGGCTGAATTTGGGTCTAGTTTATTATTGTCCAAGAAAAGAGATCCTTCAACCCTTAAATTTTATTTTCACTATTCCAACCTTTAGTCTAGTTCCTATAACCCTTTAAAGGAGTTTACCAACATGAAATTTTTTTTTTAAAAAAAAATTGTGATCTTGTCCCATATTTTCGTATAGTTTTTCATGTACATTAACCTATAAACCCATTGGTTATATCATTGGTTGATTCCTAGGCATACAATTTATCAATAAAAAAGGTGGATAAACTTTGTAAAGATAACTAAAACTATGTTTTTTGTAAATATAAACCTTACATATTAACCCTTTAATGAGTTATTGTAGAATGAAAAAAATAAAAAAGAATGAGAACATAGTCAAAACTAGATTCAAATTGAGAAATTCTTTTGGGGAAAAACTCCACCAAAGAAAAAGATGTAAGTATATTAATAATTTGATCACATAATATAGAAATAAAATTCTCTAGAATACGCTATATATCAATCAATAGATAGGAAGTAAAGATAAAAATTTACTTCTAAACTATTCTACTAGGGGAGATAATGTAAATATTATTTACAAGATTAAACAATTATCTGAATAGAAGCACATTCAGGAGGAGATAATGAATATGCATGCAAAAAAAACTGTGATATTCATAGGGTGGATTCTTTTAGAATAAAAACCACACTCCATAAGTACAATAATTTTTATTAGTAAAAAAATAGTTATAATATAATAGATGTACAATGCCTCTTCAACACGAGTTTACAACTAACAACCCACAATTTGTATTAATTCTGAGAACATAATAATTATATAGATAACATAACATAAACAAATCTCTCCAAGACCACTATATATATAGAAATACACTAAGCATGAATCCACTAGACTAGGGTATAACAAAGGTTCATGCCAAAACACTTTGTATATTTTTTCAAAAAATATATAAATATGCAACTAGCACATGTAGATCACTAAATATATCATCATTCAAATATCCAAATTTGAATGCCTAAGATTTAATATCTTTATTTATGATAGGTTCTCTTATGCTTAATAAAGTTATCATAAATTGATAATTGCTAAAAATTCTTAAATTTATAAGAGAATTAATCATAACTAAGTAAGAATATAATAATTTGTCTTGTAGCAGGTTTCATTACCCAACTTTGTCCCCCCCCCTTCTCCATGCAATTGTGTTTATTGACATCTTTCCAATCTATCACAGATTCTATCATAAATTATCATAAGGTTGTGTGTCCTAAATCTCATCATAAGTCATTATAAGTAGGTGTGTTATAAATTCTATCCTAAGTTATCATAATTTTATCTTAAAGTGAATACCATAATTAAAGGACCTAATTAATTAAATAATTACATGGTATTCTTATCACACCAACCACCCTCCTTAATATTAACTTAAGCATAAAATAAAAAGAAACATCAACACAAAAAACAATAATGAATGGGTCAAAAAAAGGCTTGATTACATAACTTTGTAAAAAATTTAATGAAAGTCTCATAATTGGAAAAAAAAAAAAAGAGGAAAAAATATTGGGAGAAAATTCTTCTACAAATGAGAGAAAAAAAAACCAAAAAAGTGTAAATATGACAACAATGAATGTTTCAATATGTCTCTCCATACATAAGCACAATGAAATTCCCCTCATAAGAGAAAAAAAATAAGGATAAGAGTCCCCCCAATGAACAAGTAGCTATTGTGTCAATGATAAATGCTTGACAATAAAATATAATCCACTATCTTTAAGAAAACTATCTCTCCTTAGGGACTATTTAAAAATTACTAGAGATATGAAAGTTCACTCCCAAAAATAGGAAGAAGTAGCAATCCAAAGACAAAATCTGTATGCCTATAGAAGCTTCTCAAATGTGTCTATGTCTATGAAGGAGGAAGATGCCACAAATCAATGAGGTAGATACCCAATCAATGTAGAGGTTGAAATCCAAGACTCTACAAAGTATAATGTAGAAGAATCTACATGGGCATTGAAGACGGTTTGACTATACTAATGAGTCTTTCAACAAAAAAGAGATGAATTTCCTCTAGATAACACTCCAGATTTGTAATATGAGTCTAAAAACATAAGGATGATATGTATGCAAGATATAAAACCCAAGTAGACATGTCTTGAAGAATAATGGATTGAACTAATGAAGCCCATCCATTTTCCAATGTAGATTTTATTTTAGATAATAGAAGATGACGATGATTGAGACGGAGTCTCAAAATGAAGAGAGAAAAATGAGAGGTGAGTCTTGGAGCCATTAGGACATGAAATACTTGTGATATACTTGAGCATCTCAAAAGTACCAAAATCATAGGGTATATAATCTACATGTGCAAGGGGAAAGAGGCAACCTATTATAGGATCATTTAGAAATAGAGATACATGAGGATCTCCATAGGCTCCCCAAAGAAAAATCCAAAGTGTGTGGTGATGATCAATGTCTAGTAAAGTACACCTAGTGCCATTATAAACACTAAAACCAATTACTCCTACAATTTAGTCATTAATCAATGTCTAAGAATAATTACCCCTCTCCTAGATTGGTTGATGGATGATATCATATGAAAAAGAAAAAAATTTAAGGCACTTGAGATGTATCAAGATGCCCTTTCTCTAAGACTCATAATAACCCTTTGCTAGATTGATAATAGAAGGATGAATAGAAAAAACCCATTATATATATCTTGAAAATAAAATAATCAAATCCCAAAAACCTCAATACATATAAAGTAGATTAAATAGAGTTATCTCCAACAAAAAAATCTATTCCAAGTGCTAGAACACTGAAGGAGTTGACTACATAGTGAAAACATAAAAATATTAATATAATATGATGAGTGAAAATTTGGAAAAATTCCATGTATAGATCTGAAGACATCTAAATCACCTTTCCAACACCAAAAGAATCATGAAAATCAAAGATACAGGTGAAAATATATTAGCTGAAAAGTTGAAACTAAAGATACAAATTTGACTAAAAATAATAAAACAATATATACAAATTTTAAGATGAGACCACTACCAATACAAAAGGATCACAAATAGCTTTCCAGTGATATCTCATTTTCCCAATTTAAATACCATATGTTAAAGTTATGGAAAAATAAAGAACATGCTAAATTTAACTATTGGACAACTAGTGACATGGCCATTTGCAACTTGATTTCTACAAAACCTACTCACTTGGTAAAACATATACCTAGATAGTTTTGGGGGGTATAGAATACAACCTAGATACATTTATTCTAAAAAAATTGGAGAAAAAATTATATGGATAAATCTTAATTTTCTATTTTTTGTGTTATTTTTAGTTTTTCATTTTCTCACAATATATAATGAATCTTGGAAAACTAAAAGAAGCCCAGATGATTTACTATTCTCAAAGCTAGGCCATTTGTTTTTTTCTTCGATATTGGATCTCTTAGAATATAGATTAGTTCTTAGTAGATTTGTTACTATGGTTCCATATTGGATTTCTTTGTTCAACCCCACAAGAACTTGAATCACTTGAAAAAGGATACCCATCACATTTAAAGAGAAAAATCATGATTAATAATATACAAATTTGAAGGATAATTGACCCAAAGAGGAATCTGATATTGAGATTAACATATCAATTAATTATATTAAATACGATGAATGAATGATTTTCTCACTTGAGAAACCTATTCTAAAATTACGAGACTAAAATTATCTCAAAGAGCTAAAGATTAGAACAACTAAATGAAGCTATTATTACCATTTTCTAATAAAATAAAAAAACACCTAAGTTTAGCTTAAGTGAATAAAATAATTAAAGGACCTAATTAATTAAATAGTTAGATAATGTCCTAATTACTCCAACAATGTTCCTACTACAATATTACATATTTTCTTCATCTACATGTGCCAAGTCACTCCATGTGAAATCCTCATATTTATGCATGTAACTTTGTTTTGTATTGTGGCTCTGTGTTGCTACAATTCAATCAACACACCTTCTTTTGATGCAAGCTATTAGACCTATCATTCCAAGTTGTTAGGTTTCTTTCAAGTACCTCTTGCACTATGAGAACTCCATTACATGAACACAAGTTAAAATATTTTATTCCCTACCTTTACTTTATGCTAACCACCAAGTCCTGAGTTGACATTATATCAGTACTTTATAGTGTGACACATGTGCATATTTAAATCTTTTCACAAACAGGCTATGATACAAAAATTTTCAATTATAGATAGACTAGATCCAAGTTTAGAAAAAGTATTCATATAGCTAAAACATACAAAATAATACAGCATCACAATTATACATAAAAAAATTAAATTTATAACATGTGTAAAATGATGCAAATCATATTATTGTCAACTACTATGATACAATAAATGTTCTTTAAAACCCAATAATAATTATACATGCCACAACAAATGATCTAATACTTTGTGTCATTATAGAATTCAAGAATAAGAATCATTATTACAACCTTAAATGCTTGCAATTGACATCTTTAAAAAATCTTTCAATTAGATCTATCTCATATGTGCTCCACTCCTTTTTAAATAAATGTTTCTTTTACTTAACATGAATTCTTCAAATTATAGGTTATAAACTAACCAAAGGCCATGAGAATTCTTCTACAAATTTTATTCAAATTAACATGAGATATTAGAATCAATCCACCATCCATAATTTATTAGAAGGTTTATAACAAATTCTCATTAGACATGATAAAATGCCACAATGTTTTGCAATACTGAATGTCTTAGTATCAAATTCTGATTAAAAGTTGTTTATCCCAATGATCCTTCCTCTACTGATGTTTGTTCTGCTTCTATTCCCTCTTGTGTTGCTCTTCCCGATCTAATTTCCTTGATAGATGTTCATCCTACTATTGTTCCCTTAGGTAAACTTGTTGCTTCTAGTGATCATGCTTAGTAGGAGATTATCCAAAACATGCAAAATAATACACCATCACAATCATACCAAAACAAGGATTTATAACATGTGTAAAATGATGCCAATCATATTATTGTCAACTATTCTGATATGATAAATGGTCTCTAAAAATCAATAATAACTATACATGCCTAAACAAATGATCTAACACATTGTGTCATTGTAGAATTAAAGAATAAGAATCATTGTTACAACATTAAATGTTTGTAATTGACATATTGAAAAAATCCTTCAGTTAAATCTATCTCATGAGTGCTCCACTTCTTTCTAAAGAACTTTTTCTTCTACTTAAAATGAAGTCTTCAAATTATAGGATATAATCTGACCAAAGGCCATGACCATTATTCTACAACTCTTTTACAAACTAACATTAGATATTAGAGTCAATGCACCATCCAAAATTTATCTCAAAATTTATAACAAATTCTTAATAGACATGATGAAATGCTACAATGTTTTGCAATACTGAATGTCTTATATCAAATTCTTGCTAAATGTTATTTATCCTAATGATGCTTCCTCTATTGATGTTTGTCCTGCTACTAGTCCCTCTAGTGTTGTTCATTATGATCTTGTTGCGTTGATAGATGTTCATCCCACTATTGTTCCCTTTGATACAGTTCTTGCTTCTTGTAATCTACTAACAACGAATAATATTTTGTATTCAATTAGCAAAGATTTTTTATTTAAGTTTTTGTCAATTTTTTAAAAGATCATCTTTAGAACTCTTCACTCTAGATGCACTATTTTGATGAATTGCATGATTAGTAACACCACTAAACTTTAGTTATAGAAATATAAAATGCCCATTATACATTTAAAAAAAAATATTAATCTTACATATTCTCTGTTTCCAAAATTAGCCTGGATGACTTGTGGTCCCTCTCGGAAACGACTATCCGATTTCCAAAATGAACCAAGATAACTATACCCTCAAAGACCATAATAAACACATCGTGCATTCTAATAACTGATTAGACATTTCCATCTCTCCCATAGAGGACTTCATTCAAATCGTTACAAAGTGCTGCAATTTTAATTCCTCCCAATCTGTGGGTCTAAAAGTGTCCGACCGTCCCATATCAGCCGGCTACTTTCATGCCACCAAAGATCATCCTTTGGAGTTTTCTTCCGAGTCAATGAAATTATTTTTTAATGAAGCGGCCGATGCCCCTCGCCTCGATTAGCAAAACTAAGCTCACGCTCATGCCGGAGTGAGAGTCAACGAATAAGCCGGCAGTTTTGCTCTACAGCGCTTATAAATTCCAACCTCTACTCTCAAAACATTTAACAAGTAAAGCTCGATATAGTCCAGAATTCTTGCTTATTCCCCCTTATCGTTGCCCTCACTCACCATTCACAGAGCAAAATGAAAATTCTTATAACTCTGTTATGCTTGCTTACTGCTGGATTGGAGGTAAGTAGCGCGGCGAGGATGATGGTCAGGAGAGCTGTTGGATCAGAGGAGAATTATGACTTGTTTATCGTCCCAGAGAAGCTGTTGGAGCCCAACGATGACTTGAACATCAGCTTTAATGAGGCTCAAAATGGGGCAGAACCAAGCAATCCAAGAATAGCCTGACAGAAGGTAAAATGCGGCAGAAAAATGTCACCAAGGAACGCATCCTGCAGTCTGCTCCAAGCCCAGGAAATGGCCATTAGAGAATACACTACTAATGCCCAAAGCAAAGAAATTTAATTGATAGGAAGCTTTTAGTAGCTTGATAGTATGATGGGATCGCATCTTCTCGTTGTGTGGAGATTGTGTTGGAGTCATTAAAGTAGTTGTTTGTGCCAAATGAAATTCTACATTAAATAATCAGCTGGTGGAATAACTTATATAAATGTTGACACTGGTAGCCAACATAATCAAATTCATGTTAGATTAATATTCTATGAATGAATCTATATACATTCAAGTCCTAGCGAGTTTACCCTTCGAGGAAATAGCTTTCGACTGCTAGAGACATGGAAATTACATATCAAAAAGGATAGTTTAAGAATTAGAAGATAAAAGAATAGAGATACAATTTAATATCCAAAACAAGGAAATAATAACTCATACAATGGTGTTGCTTATTGAGGATGGTATAGTTGGAAGCTTATATTATTTGAATATATTTCAAATTAATGTGAATAATAAATATTATCAAGAATTAGTTTATGTTGAAATGTAATATGTTTATAAAATAATGGTAAATTTTTATTATTGTAATATCATTGAATGTTGGTATATGATTAATACATATGTTATTAGTTTAATTGAATTAAATGTGTTGAAGTTTTGATGATTAAATTTATTTAATTTTTTCTTAAGATAAGTTTTATTTTTGAAATGGTTCAAAGTTATAGATAAGTAAAATTATCAAAGGGGCAATCAATAAACTTAGAGATGGAACAAAAAAGAAAAGAAAATGAGGAAAACAAAGTTCTAATAGGATAAAACAATAGAACATGACAAAAAGGAACAGAGAAAATTGTCACTAAAAATCTATATTGGGCCTCACTTTAAGATACAATAGGACAATTTGCACCTAAGGAAAGGTAAAGGATTGACATTTTTTCTTACATCAAGTAATATTACATGAAGCTTCACCATTACTTGTAGTATCTTCTAGGTTAGGGGAGGATTCCCCATCTGAACATATAGAACCCCCATGGAGAGAACCATGTATTAAAGGGGGGCTTGCAATTTGAAGATAATGATTCTATAGCCATTGAAGGAATGCAACATAAACCTGACTCCCATAGTAAGGGAAAAACAAAAGTATTATGAGAAGATGAATTTCTCAAAGAAATAGGAGATGGAGGCACGAAATTGTCAGAGAACTTTGAGACAAATCCCAAAGAAACAAGACAAATAGATCAAGATGAAAATTATTAGCATCCTTCGAAAAATTGAAGTAAAAACATTTATGAGATTCACAAGAGAAAGAAGAGGCCAAATGACCTATAGAAAGATAGTGTCTAAAACATAAAGGGATCCCCTAGAAGTCAATCATCTCCATGCAGTGTTTCTCTCTTGCCTCAAAAACTATATTGGTAGGAAGTGGTCCCTATAGATCAATATCCACTAGAACTTGAGTGTAGGAGGTGTATGGGAAGTCACTAGTCTTAAAATCTACTTTGAGGAAACTCCCTACCATGTTCCTACAACCTCATTTGCAGAGTTGCACTTGAAATAGAGAAGGGAATAATGCATGCTTACCCATACTAGAGAGGTATTCATAGATTCAGTTAGGGGATTGAAGAAGAGAAACTAGAAGAAAATAGAAAGAGGGTAAGAGCCCCATTTTTAGTCACCCATAGTAAAAAAACCTTCCTGAACATTAGCAAAGTCAATACAAATAATATAAAAAGTACAACTATTGTGGTAATTATCAACCTTACCTATTTTATTTTATTTTTAAAGGAGGGGTGAAAATTTATTCAAAATGAAAGAGAAACAAGAACAAACAAAGAAAGGGCATCAAACAACCCTATCAAGATTAACCAAGTGATCAAATTGATGGGACAAGCCCATTAGAAGTTGAGTCTTATCAACAATGTTCCAATTACACATATGGTCAGAAGCCCACTTCGCCAGACAATCAGCAACACTATTCCATTCACTGGGAATATGAGTAAAAGTAACAGACTCCAAAGAAGTACACAAATTATGAATCTGGTCCACAATCAAAGCTAACTTTCAACTAACAACTTTAGAATGTTGCTGATTCAAAAGACATATCACCACTTGAGAGTCAGATTCACAAATAAGCCTTCTCCAACCAAGGTCACAAGCATTCGTCACAGCATACAAAACAGATATGGCCTCCATCGGGTTGTTTGTGTGATGACCTTTATAAATTGAAAATAGAAATTGAACAACCCCCGCACTATCTCTGCCAACACCACCAATACCAGCAAGGCCTGGATTGCCCTTGGAAGACCCATCTGTGTTGATTTTAAGAACACCCTGCAGAGGGGCACTCCACTTCCCCACCCTATTTACCTTTCACAAGGGATGTCTACACATATTTCTTAGTAGTTTTCCATGTGAGGGGGGAATATTCGAGTGATTATTGAAAACATCCTCCCCTCTTTCCATAGCCTCAGAAGTGTCACATTTTGCAGAAATAGTTTCCCTCAAAGAATGGAGAATTTTCCACCATAAGTGAGGAACCTCCAAAAACTCATCCTTAAAGATACGATGGTTCCTCTCCAACCAGATATGCCAAATAATAAAGGAGGGTCCAAGATTCTAGGAAACTTGGCAACCTTGCCTATGAACACCTGGTTCTAGTTCTCATAAATCCATGTGTTTAGATTTAGAAGTGAGGGCCACAAGTGATTGAATCTATAGACCAAACCCTTCCTCTGAAAGTAGGAAATGCACTCTAACACCTTATGGCCTAACACAACCTTTGGATTAGAGGAGGCATAGGGGAGGGAATTATAAGAAACACCCAAAGGAACATCATGTGGGACTATGTATAAAACTTCTATAAAGGAATATTTGTTTGGTAAAATAAAATATTTCACCACAAACTCAAGAACATTAGAGATAGTATAAGTGTTTGTTTCATGATCGCAAGAGGGTGCAATAGATCTTGTATGTGAAATAACCACCAATATTTTTTAGGCATGACATTTGTTAACACCAATGGATATGATTAAGAATATAAAATTTCAAATTAGGAAAGTGCAAGGAAGGTTGGAGGCCACCTTAGCAAGACTTATTAAGTGTTAGTGAATAGATTGGTTCTTTAGAGATAACTATTAAAAATGACTCAATATTCCTAGAAGGAAGGACTAATTAGCACTAGTAGTTGGAGAAATTTATTATTTGGTTAGAAATTTTCCTTCAAAGTTTAGAGGTACAACTCCTTCATATGATCTAACACTAGTTAAAAGGGGGTATGCTTTTAACTAGAAAGTAGGAAATTTAAACTAACATCCACACATCACCATGGAATGAATGGGAATAGAGATTCAAAAATAAAGAAATGAAAACTAATGACTCAAAGGAAATTTAACCCCACACCCACAAGAGATAAACAAATGGAAAGATTATAATTCCCCTTAATGCATGTGCATAACTGAAAACTCATAGATTTGACTACATACATGGACATGATCCAATTAACATGAAATCATGAGATAAAATTACACCAAATCAAAGATTAATTACAATAAAAAATGAAAATACTTATACTCAAATATTAATATACATACCTTTCGCTCATGAAAGATAACAACTCATAGATTACCATACCCCTATACATAGAAGATCATGTCTGAACACAAAATTTACTCCATTTCCAATTACAGATCTAAAAAATGTAAAGGTTTTTATTAACTCTTTCTCATGAATCAAAGAACAACAGGTATCAAATTTTCAACCCTCATAATGTCATTGGATTATAATATAATTATAAATTTCACCCAATAGGCCTAAAGTTTGTATAACTAAATATGTAATACATTACAAAAATTAAATTAAATACATCTTCCTCAAATGGATCCTCTATTCAAATTATATCCAACTATCTAAGGATATGCATTAGTGCTATTGTCCAATATTTAAAATGATCTCCCCTTTAAGTGATCATATTTTCATATTTGCACAATCTAGACACAACTACTATAGATATTGAGTTAGTCAAAGTCAGAGAATCTCCAACGATAAATATTTCTTGTCACCATGTCATCGACAAGTTCACTACACCTAAAGATATTGATCCTTATTTAACTTATACCTACCACCAATATGGGTGATGATGTGGTATTGAATTTATTTTTATCATGGATAATATCTTTATGCTAGACTTCAAATGACAGAATATTACACTTTTCCCCTTCTGAACATTGTAATGAAAGTTCAATTTTCATTATCTATCCCCAATAAGTTGTCATGAACTTAATCATACCCATGTCCACTCTTCCTTTCTTTTTCTTTAGTTTATCTCTCTTTAAGTAGAAGTTTCCATTTGATTATCGGGCTTTGACTCTCTCTCTAGAAACTATCTCTAGCCTTAATTTCTATTTTCTTATCTCACTTTTTGTTGAAGTGAGAAGTTTAGAAGAAACAGTTACAAAACTACTATTGAGTTCCATAACATATTTTGGAATTAATAAAATGTGCCACTACAATTCTTCAAAAGAAGTTCTAACTGATATATCAGGCTTCAAAGTTTATCATTGAAATACCTCCAACCATTGAAATATTATGTACTAACCCATTTTATTTTATATTTTGGTTCAAAATACCCCATTGGGTTTCACCGTTTGGATAGGAACTCACTTAATGTTTTCCAACCTTTCTAGGATATTGATGTTTAGACAACCAATCCACAAAAAATTGAAATTTGACCTTTCCATCTTTCCACCAATTTCACTTAGCCTGTTGAGGAGTGACCATCATTTTAGAAACAAAAAATTAGAACATTTGTAGAAAAAAAAGTTCCACTTTTGCCACTTAGTTTTAACAAGAAAAAGAAAACATCATAGTTAAAACTGAAGTATCAAGACATGCTGCATAAAATGAAGTAGCTCAAAATGACTTTTTTGATTCCAACAAAGGTTTCAACATTAAGTTTAATTATTAGAGGTAGATGTTCTGTTCATATTTGATTACAAAATGTGATAATAAACAATAAATATTTATATGATTAAATTTGGGTTAGATATTAAAATAAAATATTTTATAATTAATTAATTTATATAAATCTATTTTAAAAAATACATTAATGATAGGATTGTGAATTATCTTATAATTAGTAGAAAATTATAAAGTGTATATTTAAAGAAATAATTTTGTTTACATTACAAATATGTGTAGTGTTGAGAAAAATAGATTTCACTAGTTTTGGTATGGAAACTAGGAAACTAGGCCTATTTTCTCTCTAATTACTTCAAAGAAAACAAGAACCACAAGGATTGAGAATTCAAATCTAATTGAAAATGATTGAGCACAAGGTGAGGCTAGAAATCCTTGTCAGAGAGTTTAAAATGATACTAAAATGGTGTGAGTTGGATTATATGTCTAAATCTGAAGGTGGAATATTAAAGATGTTTGACATGCACAATAAGTTTATGAACATATGTATAGACAAAAAATATATATTTTTAAAGAGAACATAGAGAACAACATGTGCCTAAAATTTTAAGTTAAATTAAGAGGACAATGTCACTTGGGGTGACATCAACCTATGAATTTTGGATACAAATAGAACTAGTATTTCTCAAATTATTATACAGCTCATACATCTCCCAAAAAAAAGTTAGAAATATTTGGGACTATATTTCTCAAAGTGACATCGAATCTAATTTTTTGGATATGTGAAAGCATAATGTATCTAGGCCTTTGTTTTCTTGATCTAATCCTAAATTTCTGCCCTCTAAACCTACCACCTACAAACACAAAGAGAATAAAATACTGGATTTATTGGGGTTTTGCAAAGGTCAAGCCCTAATTATTAAATAACCATGAAATATAATTGAAAGTGTTTTTTAATGTAGAAGAGACAATATATTACATTAAAATATTTGAATCTTGTACCTTGTTGATGAAATAATCTTTAAATGTGATCACAAAGGTTGATGCAAAAAGATGACTTGAGAAGATATAAAGGAAAACAATCATAAATACATTCTTATATGTATTTTTTTGTAACATTGGTACGATGCTTAGATTTGAATAATATGGTCTCATGAAATGTGACCTTGAATTCTTGAACTTGAATGATTCTTGAATGCTCATGATGATATAAAATGGATCAGAATAATTCTATTATATAGGGTTGTCATGGTATTTTTCCAAATAAAGCGAACTTCCAATGGCCATATAGAGGGATTAGGATTGAGGAATAAATAGCGAGAACTTGAAACTAAAATACTTAATTTTTTTCTTGACTTGGATGGTTAAGGGTGTCCCAGACACTATTGACATGAAAAATCTTGGAAATGAACCTAGATATGAAGTGGGTTGAGTATAAGATATGCACTCTAATAACCATGAAGTCATATGAAATTAGAATTTTAGTCTTTCAACCAAAAAAGACATTGGCTAAATGCTAATACACCACACAGTAAGGCAGGGGGAAGAAATGCAATGCAAAATCTAAAATGTTACAATTTACAATGATATAATTGTTACTCCAATTTCCATGTGCATGAAAATTTGGCTAAAACCTATTACAAAAACCAATTTTTTCACCTTGCCAAGCATCCCTAAAAATTTCATGGCTTTATCTATTTCCCTCTGGTCTCTGCAACTATTTCTAAGTCCCTGGCTAGGTGAAAAGTCCTAAAAATATTCATAAAACTAGCTGTTATAGGCCAAACCTTGAAAACCCTAAGCCTTCATTCTATTTCCTTGTTACTTTATTCAGCGACTTAAGTCCCTTCATTTCACATGTGCATTTTAAAACCCTTCAGTTGCCAAATCTCTGATTCCTGATGGTTAACCCCTTAACATTTAGCGATCCTACGAACGTTTACCATTTCGGTTCACGGTCTCGATTTAGCGGCCAAGTCAAGATTCTAGATTTGATGGTTGTCACATGATCTCATGGCCTCAGAAGATTCCATGAGATCTTGCGATGATCATCGATCTTCTTGCCTGGAGTAAGTTCATTTGTCAGTGGGTCCTGCCATGTAGTTCTAGCTATGCATTTGTGATTGGTCAGGACTCGTGATTCAACGCCATGTCAGCGTGGGCCCAACGGTTGTCAATTGATGATGATCTAATGGCTGGCACATGATCTAAAGGAGATTTTTTGACACATGAGATCATGCGCCCGCCATTGATCTTACTTTATCTCCGGGCTTTGTCAGGTGGGTCCTCAGTTTCTGACATGCTCGTTCTTCATTGGTCGGTCAGATGATAGCTAGGCTTTTTTGGTAGGACCGTGTCAGAGTATCTATAGGGATGTTAGTAGACTGAAGATCTATGGTTGTCGCTTGATCGCAAGGAATCTTCCAAGACCTTGCGATCTTGCGACAATAGTCTGATGCTCTTTCTGCAGGTCGTGGGTCTGTGTTGTCAGATGGGCTGATGTGTGAAGCATTTGATTGATCCATGTGGTGATGATTGGATTTTTTTGTGGGTCCGTTTGTCAAAGGGTTCTTGGTCTCATAAAGATCTACAGCTGGCGCATGATCTGAAGGGATCTTTCTGACATATGAGATCATGCACCTGCCATTAGATTGGAATCTCAACTGGAGTGGGACCGTGTCAGAACTTGCCAAGGTTTATGCCTACGGAGCAATTAGGGGTGAATAAAAGAATGACATGTGGTGGTTCTGGGCCCAGGGTTAAGAGTATTCCATGAATTTGTGACTAAAGAGTTTTCCATGTTCGCTAGACTTAACCGGGGTCAACTAAAGGTTTAAATGACTCTACGAATGAAAGGAAAAGGTAACTCAAAGTGAACTTGAGGTTATTTCTGTAGACGAACGGTTCCCGGGTAAATAAGAAGATCTAACGGTCATGTTTTAAAAGGAGATTGAGATTTAAACATGAGCCATCGATGGAGGAAAAGTATGGCGCCACCTGCTAGCCGTTAATTTTTAAATTCAAATTTATTTCTTTGCAGGGTTTTGGCTAGGTTTTGATCCAATGGTCGGTTGCGACAAAATGGGTAGCTAAAATTTATGTTTCAAGGATGATTGCAATTGGAGAGGATGATGACAGGGGTCTGGGCAGTCATCTTTGGTCATTTCTCATTTTCTGAGAGTACCAATTTGTGCATTCATGGAAAGACTTTGTGCAAGAGAGGTAGATGAGTCTGGGTTACTTGTCTGCAGGCTGATTATAGAGTACAGGGAGGGGCACTCAAAGAAATATCTGATCGGCTTTGATTTTGCAGAGATATATTTATGATCAGACTTGACTGAACTAGAGTTTATCATTATTCTAATGCAAAATTCTCTAACCCTAGTTAGATTTTTGACTCTTTCCTGCGTGCAAGGAGATGTATATATTGTATTTTTGGAGCTTTTGATCTCAGAGTTGGACAATTGTAAAAGATTTTCATTTTTCTTAAGGGTCATCTGTGGTATCATTTCTACCATCTGGCTTATACAGTTGTAAAGTTCCCATTGATAATAAAAACATTGCAGAGGTATTTTGTGACAATCCTTCATGTCCCTATGCTTTCTTGTTTGAATTATCTCTTATTGGATTAAAGTATATGATGTTTTTAATGATATCTTGGGGTTCCTGATCCCTCTTACTTTCTACAATTGTGTGTGTTATTGTGTTTGATTTGATTTAGATGTTTTTGTGGGTATACTTCAGCCCCCTAGCAGTCTTGTCTCAATCCTACACTGAGTTGCAGAAATGAATGTCTGCTTGCAGGTCATAAGTTGTGTCTTATGTTCAGGCCCTCCTATGAAACACTTATGCAAGCCTATTCAGTAAGTTGTGACCTACTAGACCTAAGCCTTTCATTGATTCCTTTCCTCTATACTGAGATCCAAACCCTAATTTTGGTGTATCACCTAGTAGGTAGTTTGCTTTCAGTCATTTCCCTTTCCAAGCACTCCTTCTATCCCTTTCCCTCAAAAGATTTACTTTTCATGTCTAGAAGCAAATTAAGGTGATTATCCAAGAGGAACCAGCCTAAAACCTAGAGGTTTCATCTTAGTTAGCATAGGTCCCACACCTGGAGATGATTCCCATGTTATACTAGGTTATCAAGACTATGAGAGCTTGAGACAAGGGTGCAAACTTAGTGTATAACAATAATATGTAAAAATTTAAATACTAATAATTAATGTACTATCATAGATCTTTATGTTAAGTTTGACATAAAATTTAATTTAATGTTTTCATTAACTAGGCTAGTGGGATAGAGAGCCTAGACCCATACAGTTCAAAAATCAAGGAAAAGGAGATATGGAAAATCATCAAAATAGTGAGAATAATGAGACTTAGAAGGAGTGACACTTGCAAAACTAGAATATTTTGACTAGAGTAGCTATTATAAGGAAATAGGGGTCTCAAAAATAATCTAATACTACATTCACACAAGTATTAGGTTGTGATAGGGACCTTAAACCATAAAAAAAAGAATCTTTAGTTATATTAAGAAAGACCAAAGAAGGGGAAAAAATAAGCACCAAAACAAATGAGGCATGAAGTAGATTGGAATTATAGTTAAATATGATTGAGGATAATAAAGGGTCAAGAAAAATAATCTTTCTTTATGAGATATTGCATTGCATTACCTTAAATGGTTTTGTAGGAAGGGCACATATTGCATAATGATATTCTTCATAAGTTGTACTTAAGGTGGGTAGTTAGTGTGAATGAGATAATTTCATATCCAGTCATTAGTGGGAACCCTTTCACTTATTAATTTTACTTAGGTCCTGGGTAGCATCCTAAGCTAGTTGTATTTATATCTAAGGTGACCATCTATAAGTCAGGTAATGAGACCATATTCACCTCATTTACTTTTAATTCTAGGCATATAGTATTTATATAATATATTCAATGTTTATATCAAGTTTAATTTTCATACCACATAGAACCTTTTCCTCATAGGTAATGCCTCTCATGTCTAATTATTTTATTAAATCAATCTTACACTATTGAAGAAAGCTATTCTTGGCATTCTATGATGTGATAGTTATTTTGTTCCTGGATGGATATTGGAAGTATTGTGGAAATACCTATGTACTCAGACACAAATAAAATAAATTAATACTTCATTTACACGTTTTCAAAAATGCACTAAATAAGTTATTAGAATGTTTTCCCCAATGTTATTTTAAAGATTTTGGAAAAATTGATCTATGAATAATAAAAACAAAATTAATTGAATAATTATTCACTAAGAAAGACCAATCTAGGGAAATTTATGTCAAGGATCTAGGGAAAAATTTTGCAAGAAGGGAATCATTGAAAAAAAACAAATACATAAAATGGTAAATGCCAATACATGAGTATTAGGATAATATTTTATATTATATTTTTCAAAATGTCGTATTTCTAGGTGTTGTAGGATTCTTGTATAATATGATGGGAGAGTTATTTTTTATTGATTTATTCTATGAAATTGTGTTGTAATGATGATACATTTTATAGTAAATGATTTAAGTTGGATGTTGTAGGTTAATTATCTTGTGATTTAGATTATGATTATCAGATTCAAGGATATTATGATAAGTATGTGCAACCGTTTGAAAAGTTATAGGAAGAGAAGGTTGATGGTTAATTTCATAAATAAAATAAAGATTGAATGAAGGTGGCACACATGTATATTAATTTATTGGATTATTTCTATTAATGTTACATGAATGACATAGTCATTTTGTACAACTATATAGACATAATAAAGGATGAAAATTTAGGAAGAGTGGAGATCATGTAGGAATGGGCATTCATGTCTCAACTTGGTTTTTAGGACTATTATATCCAAGTACTTGTGTGAAATCATCCATTGTGATAGATTTCACATTCATTATGTGAGGTATCCTATTTATAACATCTACAGTGTTTGAATTGCCTCTTAGAAACTTCCTTACACACTAACCATGAGGAAAACTAATTAAACCAAGTATCCTCGGCTCACAAATTGGTAAAAAGAATAGGATTTCTTATCAAGATTCAATATTTTTTTCCTAAAAAATTGTATTGAAGGGTCATCCTCATCATGATAAACATGAGGGGAACAATTTTAAGGTATATTGGGAAATAGTTTGTTGTATTAAGAGAATGTTGGTCTCTTAAGTTTCTTGGCATAAATGTGTTTACATTCAACCTAGGCT
Source organism: Chamaecyparis obtusa (assembly GCA_027943335.1). Taxonomy (NCBI): domain Eukaryota; kingdom Viridiplantae; phylum Streptophyta; class Pinopsida; order Cupressales; family Cupressaceae; genus Chamaecyparis; species Chamaecyparis obtusa. Next base: position 54,802 of record BSBK01012245.1, on the reverse strand, counting down.
CAATATTATAAATACATGGGAAGCTATGAGTTGTTAACTTGTTCTCATAGGAATACTAGAGTCAAATTGATAGCTTATGGAACTTGTAAAAAAACTTAAGATAAAAAAAAAAACACTTTTTCTTACTAATAAATAAAAGAAACTAAATGCAAAGATAATGAAATTGGTTTTTACTTTGAATGTTTGATTTATCTCAAAAGGTTTATAGAAAAAGTAAATTTAAATTAAAATAATTTAATTAATTAATTAATTCTTTGAGTGATATACATTAATAGCAATAATTTAGTTCATTAACAAATTGATGAAATTATGTGAAATTCCACTATGATCAATTAAAAACTTAATTAAGTAAAATAGTGGTGCAATATCATGATTAATTAAAGAATGGAAAATATAGGACATAAAATTTAGAAAAAATGTAAGTGCAAAGTAATTAAATGAATATTAATCAGACCTATAAATCAAAACTAGAAGTTGTCTAAAAATTGGAAATGTCAAGTTCACCAAAGTAATATGCATAGAAACAAGATCCTAGATTATGAATGTAAACTAAGATCTAAAGTTTCCATAAAATAAAATTTGACAATCATATGATCAACTACTTCCTACATTAGAGACGTTAACACTTGTGCTTATGATTACATTATTATGTAGATTTAATGGATTTAGGATTATGTATTTTTTATAAATAAACTAAGAAAAATGATATGAAATTTTAACATCTTTCTATAATAACAATATAATTTAAAAGATAAAACCAACCCATTAGCATAAATACGGAAAGTAGTGATAGAGAGGAGCTTGTCATTGTAATATAGATGTAAAAATACATGAATAGTTTGTTAGGGGCGTGGGGGGTGTCTTAAATAATAGTATGTTTTAGAATATGGATCAAGATTTTCTAGAGACGTCTCTTCAAAAATGCCACACACAGTTTGATAGTGACTTAGTCAATGTGTTCTTTCTTATTTGACATTTTTTATCATCTAACACTATCTTCCCTATGAACTTGTGAAACTCTATATGGTTGGATCTTACCCCGCACACACAAAAATGGGGAATATTTTATTTTTTATAAAGTCTCACCTAATTCAAACTTTATGATGATGCTCCCATCACTATTATAATAATATTTGATGAAAAGAGAGCTTATCCTTATAAATTAGAGATATTGAAACCTTAATGGAAATTCTTGAATTTACAAATTTTACCTTAGTTATGAAACCCTTATCTTGAAGCCTCACATAATGGTTGATATTTCATTAATCAGGTTAATGCATTCTTTTATCATAGAGTAACACATTTTTTTATCATGATTATTGAAACATAAATTCTTGACTCCTTCATGGTAGACCTATAATCAACCGTACTTGATTAAAATCTCAATTATCTCACTTATAAGTTAAAAATTGATAGATTAGAGCTATAAATGAGAGAGGAAGATGTATTTATATGAAACTTAAAACTTTTAAAATTTATTTTTTGTGGTAGAGAAAATTTGAGAATTTATTTCCTAATACTTGCAAAGGTGACTATCATAATATAAAACTTGGGGCCAAAATTCTTGGCCATGGGTGCTTGGCATCCTAGTTCACCATGAAAGGGGCATTGGGTAACCTAGTCTGAGAAATTTGAGCTAGAAAAAAGGCTATGAGTAGGAGACTACACCAAATTTAAAGAAATTATCTTGAACCCTAGACAATTCAAACATGAACTAGAGACATTGCGCACATCCACCAAAGTGGGTCCAAAATGACTTTGAAAATAATAAAGGGAAAAAATTTCATATAGCACAAAATTACATTTAATATTTGATGATTTCCATCAGAGAATTGCATCATAACAATTAAGATTATCTTTATTTGAAACTCCATAATAGGCCCTAGGTATTATCATTTTTTATGAAGGGTGCTCCACTTAATACCACAAACACATAATAGAAACAAAGAAACAACAACAATTTGCAAGAACGGAAAATGGGCTTCTTATTATCTCCACAAATGTGCAATTACAAATTTCAGAATTACAATATGCAAAGCCACATGGGCATTTTCCCTTACAATATTTTGTAGGAAAAAGCCTCGAATCATTACCTAGATCTACCCAGAACTGACCTAGACAACACTACGGGCCTTCTTTATATAGGCAATTTCCATCGTCCAAGAAGGTTCCAGAAATTTAGCCCCTAAGGCTGACTTACCTAAGAATTTTTTTATTTTCATTTTATTTTACATAGGGTCGGCTCCAAATAATTACAAAAATATGTTTTTAGGTACCCCAACTTCCGGAGGCCATAACTTTCTAACTGTGGCTCCATTTTTCTATTATAACCACTTTTCAAAAATGGCAGGACTTGATCTATAGTGCTTAATTGGCGCAAGCTCCAGTCAGTCAGGGGTCGATAACGATCCAGAGCCTCTAAGCTTTTCAAAGTTGAGCTCAAAGATTTCATACCCAAAAACCTCAGTAACTTCACTGATACAAATCATATTGCAATGAAACTCAATTGGTAGGCTGATATGACTAAGATGAACCTCCACCTATGAAATCAGAATATTTTGAGATTGTATGACCAACTTACTAAAAATAGTAAGTTTCCATCAATAAAAGCTCTACACAAGATTGCTCTTATTGAAAAGAAACCAGAAATATTTTTGGGTGATGCAAGATTGCTCTTACACCTAGGATGCTCTTGCATCAGACACCCAGGATAATTTGAGAAGAAACCCTGTCACGACTCAGGTGTGAAGAGGAAAACCAAGATGGTTAACCTCCTCCCTTGTCAGCCATGATGAATATTCAATAGGTCATCCTTTCCATTTGACCAAATATTTTTTATATGTCTTGTTCCTTGTGCTTCTACCAACATGACTATCTAGTATGTCCTCAATCTCTTTGGTAATTGAACCAGTTGCTTGAATACTTCATTGTGCTTCTGTGACCTCATCTTCAACATCTGCTTCATGATACTCTATTAGATCTAAAATGTTAAATACTGGTGAAATATTTAGATTAGTAGGCAACTTGACCTCATAGGCATTTCCTGAATCATGCTTCTTCAGTATCTTACATGGTCCAAACTTCTTCATTTTCAGCTTGTTATATGTACCAACTAGAAATATCTCCTTCCACAAATGAACCATGACTTCATCCCCAACCTGATATTCCTTATGCCCTCTTTTCTCATCTACCTTAGCCTTATACTATGCATTCATCTTGGTAATGTGCTTCCTCACCTCCTCATGGATGTTCTTCAAAATCCTCATGTTTAGCACTACTTATTTCTCCTTTATCTATCTTCCTCAACTCATATGCATTTCTAGGAATAATTCCTTATACAATCTAGAATGGTGATTTACCAGTGCTCCTGTTGACATAATTATTGTATGAAAATTCTACCTATGGTAAAATAAATCCCATCTTGTTGGCTTATCTCCAACCAAACATCTCATCAAATTCCTCAAAATCCTATGCACCACCTCTATCTCTCCATCAGTCTGTGGATGATGTGATAAACTGAACTTCAAATATACCTTTAATTTCTTCCACAATGTGTGCTAGAAATATCCAACAAACTTAGTGTCCCAATTTGAAACTATACTCTTTGGAAAACCATGTAGTCTCACCACTTCTTTGAAAAACAATTTTGCTACATGAAGAGTATCATTAGTCTTCTTGCAATGAATGAAATGTGCCATCTTTGAAAATTTGTCAACCACCACAAAAATTGAACCATGTCCCCACTGAGTCCTTGGAAAACCATGAATAAAATCCATACTGATATCCTCCCAAGCCTTGTCTGGTACAGGTAATGTCTGATACAACCCTGTATTATACTTTACTCCCTTTTCCATCTGACATACTCTGCAACACTATACAAACTTCTTGACATCTTCTTGAAAGGGTTTTATCTCAACCAAAATGTCCAGCCAATCCTCCACCATGATTCTCCTTGATGAGATTCTCCCTCATAGAACTTCATGGAATGCACAACTGACTCCCTCTGAATAGCATATCATCCTAAATGATGAAATCCAACCACTTCATTCTATTTAGAGTAATAGGTTCTTTACAAGCTTTCCAAGCTTCACCAAAATTAGGATCCTCTGAATACAAACTCTTGAGTTCCTTGAACCCAAGCACCTCACTGTCATCAAAATTTGTCTTCTACTTAGAGCATCTGCAACCTTGTTAGACTTTCCACTCTTGTGTTTCAAAACAAATGTATAACTCTACAAAAACTCAACCCATTTCAAATGCCTTTGATTCAAATTTTCTTTACTATTCAAATATTCCAAAGCTTGATAATCAGTATACAAAACAAACTCCCTAGGAAGAAGATAGTGTCTCCACTTCTTCAATGCTTGAACTATAGCATAAAATTCTTGATCATAAATAGAATATTTTCTCTTGGAATCATTTAATTTCTCACTGAAATAAGCAATAGGTTTACCTTCTTGGCTTATAACAACTCCTATTGCAGTACCACTAGCATCACAATCTACTTGAAAAACTTTATTGAAATTTGGAAGTGCTAAAATGGGTTGTTCTGTAACTTTCTATTTCAATAGTTTAAAACTCTTATCTGCCCCAATAGTCCACTTAAACTCTTTTGTATCCCTTATCATTGTTTTAGTCAAGGGTCCACAAATACTGCTAAAAATTTTGATAAATTTTCTGTAAAAGCTAGCCAAACCATGAAAAGATCTTACCTTAGTAGCACTCCTTAGAGTAGGCCATTCAAGGATAGCATGCATTTTCTTTGGGTCCATTTTTAGACCTTTTGTTGAAACTACAAATCCTAGATACACTAATTCCTTCATAAAAATGCACTTCTTCAAATTAATCAACAATTTCTCTTGCCTTAACTTCTCAAACACCATACAAATATGCATCATATGCTCCTCCAATGTCTTACTAAAGATCAAAATATCATCTAGGTAAACAATGACAAACTTACCTAGAAATTCTTTTACAACCTCGTTCATGAGTTGCATGAAAGTGCTCAGTGCATTGGTTAGCCCAAAAGGCATGACTAACCACTCATACAATCCTTCCTTTATCTTGAAAGAATTCTTCCATTCATCTCATTCTCTGATTTAAATCTGATGATATCCACTCTTCAGATCTATTTTTGAAAAATACATAGCTCCACTCAAACAGTCCATAATATCATCCATCCGTGGAAATGGAAACCTATACTTGATTGTGATCTTGTTTATAGCCCTCGAATCTGTACACATCCTCTATTTTACATTCTTTTTTGGTGATAATACTGCTGATACAACACATGAACTCAAGCTCTACTGAATCAACCCCTTGTGTAACAACTCATTTACTTGTGTGTTCAACTCTTCACTTTTTGCTGGTGTCATTATGTGTGCTACCTTATTTGGAAAACTAGTTCCTGGAATCAAGTGCATCTGATCACTGATCTTCCTTACTAGTGGTAATCCATTAGGAACATTATCAGATACAATATCTTGAGACTCATTCAACAGGTCTTCAACTTCTATAGGTACATCTTCTACTTCCTCTTTACCAACTTTTGGAGTTAAAGAAAAACACACATGCTCATGCCTCATGTACTCTCTAGGAATTTTCTTCCATCAACAAAACTTATTCTTGCATTACCACATACCTTTTCTTCACTGTCCTTCAATGGATTTAGCTTATTTCGTACTCCATCCTTTGTCAGGGAATAGGTATTTGCATGACCATCATGTACATCATATCTGTCAAACTGTCATGGTCTACCCAACAACATATGAAATGCATCCATAAGTATGATATCACATAGTACCTCATCATGGTATTCACAAATCTTGAACTTCACGAGGCATTGTTCACTGACCATGACCTTGTGGTCATCCTATACCCAGAAAATCCGGTATGGATGTGGGTTTTTCTATCTCTTGAGCTTCAACTTTGTGACCATCTCTTCTAACATTGAATTTTCAGTGCTTCCAATATTGATAATCACATCACAACACTTATCCTCACACTTCAACTAGTGCGAAACAGACTCATTTTCTCACGTTTATTCTCACCACTCAGTAGGACTCTTCTGTTAATTAGTATTTCTCCTCTTTCAGCATCTTTAGAATGTGATGATCTGACATCTTCATCTACATGCACAACTCTAGCCTGACCTTTAGTTCTCCTATCTATCCTTCCTTGGTGTTGAGGACATTCATATGCCCTATGACCTTCTTCTCCAGAGTGAAAACATGTTCCATGGAAGCCTCCTCTTCCTGATCCTTTTCCTCTTCCTCTTCCTCTTTGATCTCTATTATTCTGATCATTGAAACAATTGAAACTTTTTTTTTTGTAATTTTGACTGCTACTAGCCTCATCCTTCTTTTTTGAATCTTCATTTCAGCTTCCATATGACCGTCCACCAGATCTTCGACCACGACCTCTTCCATTTTATCTACTCTCAAACTTCTTGTTCAACTTTTCCTCTACTTTTAGGGAAAACTGATATGCCTCTTCACTATTGTTCATTTGAACTAAATTCAACTCCTCTTGAATTCTTGGCCTCAATGCATTAAGGTAACGTGCAAATCTCTCCTTATCAACTTGTGCATGGCCTATTTTAATGATAATTCGATAGAACTCCTCTGTATACTCCTGGACAGATCTTCTTACTTGCTTCAAACTTTGCATTTTCTTCAATAGGTCAAGCTCATAATCAATAGGAATGAACTGTCGCTTCAATTTATCCACCATCTAATCCTATCTTGTGATTTTATCATTTCCTCTTCTATTTCGCTCCAATTGAATCTCTTGCCACCAGATCTTCACATGACCCTTCAGTCTAGCCCTGGAAAACTTGGCCTGATCAGGATCCTCGATATCTTCATACTCAAAATATTCTTCTAATTCATTGATCCAGTCAATCAAATCTTCTGGCTTAACATTTCTCGAATATGTAGGAACCTCAATCTTAGGTCTTTTTCTGATCTTGGAAATGGCCTCAAAAAGTCTTTCTTCCTCCTGGTTTAGAATTTCGCCTTCTCCTCCTTGATCAAAATTTCCTTCTTCTTCGGCTTCATCCTCACTTTTGTCTCTAACATTAAGATTCATTCCTCTACAAATCTCTTCTTGTAATGCGCACACTTTTCTCTAGAGCGCTCTAACCTCAGGTGTCATACCACCAGCTCTTCCACCATGTTCTCTTTGTGGAGGCATTTTTGCACTGCTCGCTGAAACCCTAAACCACAGTCCTGGTGCAAACTACTTCACAGTCGGTGATCTATAAATACACACTCAAGAACTCTCTCTCTAATACCACTTGATGAAGGGTTCTCCCCTTAATACCACAAACACATAATAGAATTAGAGAAACAACAACAATTTGCAAGAACATAAAATGAGCTTCTTATTATCTCCACAAATGTGGAATTACAAATTTCAGAATTACAATATGCAAAGCCACATGGGCATTTTTCCCTTACAATATTCTATAGGATAAAGCCTTGAATCATTACCCAGATCTACCCAGAGCCGCCCTAGACAACACTACGGGCCTTCTTTATATACACAATTTCCACTGCTTGAGAAGGTTCTAGAAATTTAGCCCCTAAGGCCGACTTCCCTAAGAATTATTTTATTTTCATTTTGTTTTACATGGGGTCAGCTCCAAATAATTACAAAAATATGTTTTCAGGTACCCCAACTTCTGGAGGCCATAACCTTTTAACCGTAGCTCTATTTTTCTATTATAACCACTTTTTAGAAATGGCAGAACGTGATCTATAGTGCTTGACTCATGCAAGCTTCACTCAATTGGGGGTTGATCATGATTCAGAGCCTCTAAGGCCTTTAAAATTGAGCTCAAATATTTGATACTCGAAAACCTCAATAACTTCACTGATACAAATGATATGGCAATGAAACTCAACTGGTAGGCTGATATGACTAAGATGAACCTCCACCTATGAAATCGAAACATTCTTAGATCGTATGACCAACTTGCTAAAAATAGTAAGTCTCCATAAATAGCAGCTCTATAGAAGATAGCCCTTATTGAAAAGAAACCATAAATATTTCTGGGTGATGCAAGATTGCTCTTACACCCAGGATGCTCCTGCATCAATTTCATTTCAACATTTTGTTATTATTTAGGTTCTATCTTTACAATGATAGAAACTATATTTCATCATCATAGATTTTGTGGAGGTAGGAACATGAATATAGGGCTTGACTTAGCCCAACCCCTATGCAACATAATCATTGTTCCTACTTTTTATGTGTGTAAGTTTAGGTTTGATAGTTCTAAAGTTGTTAATGAGCATAGACTAGACTATTACATGTTGTGAAAAGTGTCATATAAGTTAAAAACCATGGATTATATCATTGGGAACCCATGTCTTGCAGTTCTAGAATGAACATATTAGAAATAATATTTAAAAGCCTAATGACTTCACTCCAAATCACATATGCTAGTTTTTGACATGTTAAAATTAGGGCATACAACACCCATATTTAACATTTTTAACTCTAATTTTTAGATTTGAGAACCTCTTTGTTTCCTCTCTTTCGGATCTATCTCATTGTGTCTATTATATTCCCTATAATTTACTATTACTTATAAATTTTATAAGTGTTTTAGACAATATCATAAACATAGTTCACAATCTCAATTCCATTGCAATAATGGAATAGAATAAAAATTCCTAGCTCCTCTTTTGTTATTAGACCTATACCTATTAATATTCCAATGCTATGTAATGGAGAAATCAATTGACCTAGTATCTCATTTGTTCACATGTTATTTGACTGAACTCGACATGTCATATATTTTTATATAGTCATATTTTATTCATGCACTTGGAACAATTTGATTTTATTATGTACTTGTATTTGATTAAATTATTAATTAATTGCACCATTCAAACATTTTTTTAAATTTTAATATCTCATTTCAAACTATATGAATTTATCCATGGCAACTATATTTATTATGTAATAGAACTTTTAGAAAAAAATGACACACTTCTATTTTCTAAGATTTGGTAGTTGTTTCATGTTTTACCATTGGAACTCCTCCTAAAGGAAATGATTAGATTAACCATTCTTTTCTCTCTCCAAAAGTATATGTCATTCATGTGAGAATATATTGACACAAGAAAATGGAATAATTAACACTTTTACCAACGATCTTTCTCCAAGAGATGAAGAATTAAAGAGTGATTATGATTCTTACCCAAAACATTGCCTCGCCCATAAGTATAGTTTGGTGTAAGAGGAACATGTTTTAAACACTGAAAACCCAAACTTTAACCTATTAATGAATAAATATGTGCATTAATATCTTAGAGACTATGTTACTATTAAAATATTTTAATACAAGAGAATTTCATTCACTTGCTGAATGAAATTTTGCCTAAAATAACATTAAGTAGAGATAAAATATTGAATGATGAAGACTTTTTGTGTGCACGAAACACTTGTGATACCCATAAATATAAACTAACAAAAGATGCCCCCCTTATAGGAAATACCACCCAATTAGATAGGAATGACATTTATAAAGATTTGTATCAAGCAAAAAGGATCAAATCTTATTCATTTGTTCATCATTTTAGTGTTTTAAAACATGATCCTAAATTATTATTTTATATGAGGTTTACCATCCTTCTCAGTCTACACACTTTATAATATTGGTATTAACATAATCTCTAAACAAGGATATAATATAAATTTCCTTGGATGCACGAAACACATAATTAAAGTCCAAGTAGACATCACAACTCATTATTATAGAGAGGGCATAGGATTCCCTACTTATCCTTTACCTCCACTCCTTCCTCCATCATCTCCTATCATATAAACTTTTTCCTTCAAATGAGATAAGAATAGTGCCTAACCATTTTACTTTATCTACAAAAGAGAAAAATATGTAAAGAATCTTAAAAAACCACTTGATCACCCTTCTACCTATAAAAGATAATGAATCTAGACAAAGTGACAATACACATATATTTTCCTCTACTTATCATATCACATGTATTGTCATAATGGTACTAATTTGAGACTCTTTGAGAGATAAGTTATAAAACTCCTTAGAATGATACTACTCCTATAACAAGTGACATTTAGTTCCTTTTTCTCTAGTTTCTAACAAAAGAAAATAAATTTTTTATCTATAATGTTTGTCCTCACTATATAATATTTGTAGTGTATTATTCGAGTGGATCAATGCCATTCATGGTGATACAATTTCATGTGCGGTCATACTTGGATAGCCACAAAGTTGTTTATGGTGCAATTACTCTTTCTTGCACTCTCAAAGACAAGAATATTTAAGATATACACCTCTTCAATAAGGATCCCTTTCCTATTGTTGAAGATGTATATTTTCATAATTATATTTTTCCTTGCATAACAATTGTATGTCCTTCACAATGATCCCCTTCTTCCTTGGAGTTGTGCATCCTTGATTAAGACCTCTTCCTTGCTTCAATGTCTATATTTTTTATGGTATCTCTCATTGGAGTTGAAACTATGCATCCTTGATTCAGAATCTCCTCTCCTAGTTCTTGTGAAGCTGTGTATTACAATTGAAGATCTTCTTCCCCCTCAATCTTAAAGATGCATCATTGTTTGAGATTCTCCTTTCTTTGTGGACGTAGATATCCTTAGACAATGACTCTCTCTCTCTCTCTCTCTCTCTCTCTCTCTCTCTAGTAGCTATGTATGCTTGATAAGGATATTTTACACTTTTTACAAGGTGTTTCCTTTACAATGATATCTTTGTTGCTTAAAGATTTGTATCCTTTATAAGAACCTTCATCCTATCTTTGACACATAATCTTCTTAAGGATATCTCCTTGGTGTTCAAGGTGTGTATCCTCGATCTAGACATCTCTCTTATTCATAAGATATCAATATAGTAATATGTGAACATCTTAAGAAGAGTATAAAATCTTCTTATTACTTGTTGTGTTGATTGACATACTCTCAGAATGGTAGATTTGATAGATTTGTATTGCACAATGCCCTAATTACCAATCTACCGGTAAAAAAAATTCTAAGGTGTAATAATTTTACAGGAAAAAAAATTAATTTAACAAACATACAAAAATATTAAAATACATCTAAAATAAATCTTTAAAGTCCTCGTCCCTAAAATTCTTGTACATAGTCCATATATAATAGAGTACAAGCCACGACAAATATCTTCTACTTTCTCCTCAAAAGACAATCAAGCACGGACCATGGGATGACAAAAGAGATGGCGGAGAGGATGTCTTCAGGTAAGAGAGCGGGAGATCCCATAGCAGCCGGACCAAACATTGACATTCCTATCAATACTATAAAACTCACTTCACGCGGTATAGTTATTGACTCAATCAAATCTGATCTCGACCTGGGCAATTCCTTTTCTCAAGTGCTGCCGTTGGGCATTAGGAAAAAAAATCTCAAAGTCCACCTTACGTCCGCAAGAAATTTTCTAAGAACACACCGAGCAATAAATAATATCCAAGATAGTGAGCTTCATTCTTTTCCTTCCAAGTGCCACGATCTCAGTTCCTACTGCTCAAAAAGTCTAATTATCCTCGACCGTCCCATTTCGGCTGCCTACGTTTATGGCATCAACTAATTCTCTTTGGAGTTATCTTCACAGTCAATGAAATTCATTCTATATCAGACAGCCAAGACCCCGTGCGAGATGTCAATTCTCCAGCCTAACTTTGCGCTGTCAAATGCGGGTATGAGAATCATGAATGAGCCGGCAATTGTACTCTTCTTAACTCATCGCTTATATATTCCAGTCCCTAGTCTCAAAACATTTATCCACTAAAACTCCATATCGTCCATATTTCTTATTCATAGATCTCCTTGCCTTAAGTGAGTATTCAAAGGGCAAAATGAAAATGATTATAGCTCTGCTGTTCTTGGTCCTTGCTGGATTGGGGACAAGCAATGGAGCGAGGCTAATGCTCAAGAAAGCTGTGGGAACAGAAGAAAATTCTGACTCGCTCATCGCCATAGAAAAGCTCTCGGAGCATGGCCTCAACTTGAACATTAGATTGAATGAGAATCCAAGTGGGGACAAAACGGTAACAAATGGGTTGTCCAACTCTGCGGAGATGCTGTCCCTTTTGCAGTCGAAGTCCACCAATGAACGCATTCTGCAGTCTACTCCAAGCCCCGGAGATGGCCATTAGATCAGACACCTCTACTGCAAAAGCAATGAAATTTGAATTATAGGTAGTTACTAGTTTGATGGTATCATTAATAATGGGTCTCGTTATGTTGGAGTCCATAAGCTTGGTTTAGTTTTTAAGTGTAGTACTGATTTCCATAATTTACGTAAATTCTTTTAATCAATTAGAAGAGTATAATAATGCCCAGCGTAAAAGTTATTCCATGTCAACAAGCTATAATGTTTTAAACAGATTCGTTGTTACAATTCTTCCCTAATTAAAGTCTGAATTTTGTTCTGAATTTTGTTGGAAAGAGTGAATGTCATTGACACATGGTCTGACTTCGAGTTTTCTTTTCTTAAGCACAGACATAGCTCCCAAGAAGGGGCATTACCAAGGTCAATATTAGATTTGACTAGGCAACTTAAACTATAGCAATTTTTAATTTCAAACTTCAACCACACACGTACATAACATTAAGAAAGACTAATACCTTCAACTTATTAAAAGATAATTGACATAATTTAATAGCATCTTATTTATTTGTTCATTTCAATAAGTCAAAATGGCTGTAATTGTTTATGATAAGGTGCTTTGCAGCTGCATTAGATTCTTTTAATGCAATTATCTTGGTCTCGTATATCTTAACTAGACCATGTATAGTGAATTTTCTAATATTGGTAGGAAAGTTTTCGAGGAGAAAGTTGATTACCTTATCATTAACTATTTTGTGAGCCTTCAAATCTTACCAAGATACTTTTGTTGATGAAGTTATGGGCCAGCTTAAGAGTACTTCCTTTAATTGGGATTTCTTTCACTCATCTAGTGTCATTTCCCATATTTTAATCAATTTAAGTATGTAATTAATAGGTATATATTTGTGTTTCTCTTTTTTTTCATCTTCTTTATGTTTCTCTTTTTTAATATATTTTTACTTATAATTCTATTTTTCTCTACTTTTTATCATAGTTTTGAACTTTTCCATTTTGTCATGCCTTCCATTTGTCATTTGTCTCATTATTGTGCTTGTCAAACTTTCCTATAACATGAAGTCATTGCTTGACCTTTAACACATCATCTTTTAGTTGAACATTGTGTCATCATTTATCTTCAATTCTCAATATTTTCACTTAGGTTTTTGTTTCTCTTCTAACATTCAAACAAATGATATATTTTTTTAGTAGTTTATTTTTGGTGCAATTATTTTGTAGTGGACTACTTATCATCTATCATAAGTCTTGAAGTTTGATGTTGTAGTTATTCATAGTAACTGACTTGTCTAATCATTATCGATATAAAAAAGTGGATATTTTCATCTAAAATAATCATTTACAGTTATCAACAATTTTAATAAGACAATAATCCTAGAATAAAAGCACTATAAATTTAGTAGGCGATCTCATATAGAATTCTTATTTGAACCTTGTTAGACACATTGAACTTTGACAACATTAAATTTATTTGATTTTTCATTATTGTTTGTTATAGTTATTGATTTTTTTGGACTTATTTGAATGCAATATATTCAATATTATATTATATTAGGAAAGAGATAAATATTTCTACATGCTATTTTCTTATCATTTTAATAAAAAGGATCAATAATAATTTCTATCATTTACCACTTAAAAGGTAAACGTAGATTTGATGCATAAATACTACTTTTAAATACAGTTGTCTATTACCTGGGAAAATACTAGGACAAATAGTGTTGTTATTTAAATAGTTAATGTTTGTGGAATTTTAAGAATCAAATTAACATTTTTATTTTAGTTGAAGATATTATAGTGACATTAGAACTTGTGATTTTATTAACATGTGTATTAAAGGTTGAGCTTTGCACTTATTTATTTAGCTTAATGAAGTGTAGTCATTAAACAACTAGATATCTCTTAAGAGATATTAAGAAATGAGACTAATTTATAAAAACTATGAATAGATGGTCATCTCCTAATTTAAATATTGTTAGTTTCATATTTTTACCACTTAACACTTTAATAAACTGTATCTAGTAACAAGTGGAAATTTGGACCAACTATTCAGTTAGGTGCGCTAATTTTCTACACCAACTCTCTACTTATTATGGAAGGCACACATACCTTCTTATAATTAAAAAAGTTATAACTAAAAACCTATGTGCTTTTAAGTGGAAACTAAATAAGGAAGGGAACTTTTAACTAGAAATTTTCAAATCATTTGAAACTATAGAAAATGCGACTAACTATCATCTTCAAACCAAAGAACATAAATCATTTTAAACTATAGAAAATGCTACTAACTATCATCTTCAAACCAAAGAACATAAATCATTTTCAACTATAGAAAATGCTATTAACTATCAATGCCTTGTCATTTAATCCCACACAATGTTGATCATTAAAAAACACTCCATAATTCATATCCATAAAATATTTCAATCGTGGACATATAAAATAATAGCCTGCAATAATGCATTCAACATAAGATGAATGAACAACCCATAAATTGTAACACACAAAATGCAATTTGTAGGATCACTTCCAGATGCTATTTCATAAAATCTTTAATGTCCTCTTCTATTTTCTCTAACTCTTAACACAATTTTTTTTTAGCAATATTTATGCATCAAGTATCAAAACTTACTATAGTAACCAAAGGTTTTTGAAGATAACCTCCCCAAAGGTCAACCAAATTTTTAACAAATAAATGAAGATAGATGGCTCTCCAAAGCCTATAGTTTTTTATTAGCATCTTAGAAAGATAAGACCATAAGAAACTAGTCTATCAACATGGGTTCTCTCTCTCCAATCTTTCACACTACATTTTTTTGGTCCATGTGTGCCACCTATTCCTCTACATTTTCTACCTAAACTTGAGCATATTGCTCTTATAATCTCATTTTGTAAAGCCTATACGTAGTAATGTCTTCAAGAAATGTGTCAGATTTAATTTTTCCCAATATGGTCCAGATTAAGTAACAATAGGTTTTACAAGGACCCAAAACCTATAATAGAGAGTTAAAAGTATAGCAATAAAGTTTTACAGAAACTATTTCGTAACATTGAGGAATAGAAGCCAAAAAACAAAAGTAAACAACAATAACAACAAGTGGGAAACAAAAAATCCCATACAGGGACAAAAAAAAGACATGACAACGAAGAGAAAGAAATCTATATGCACTTCATAGGGTCTTCATCCTAGAACATCATAAGCTGCATCTATCTAGGAGAGTTCTTGAGCTTTTCTAGGTCATTACCATCTTTTTCCTCTTTGATATGAGATTTTCTTGTGCTAGCCCATGTATGCTTTCCCAGCTCCATAGTGTCTTTCGACTCATTAACCTCTTTACTGCCCTTCTCCCATTCCATCTTGTCAACCAGGACCTTGGCATGTTCAGTGTAGGCTCTCAGACTAACAAGGCATTGCTCACTAATTTTTCTCATGGAGTCTTCTAAGTTATCCACTCTATTATTCAGCTTATGGAGCCTACCCTCAAAGTCCCCATCCATATCTCTTTCCTCCTTCTGTTTGAATCTTTTTTCTATCTCACAAACCTTGTCAACCATTTTAGCAAAAGCCTCCACCCTACCCATAACATCTTTCATTTTATAAAGGCACACAACAACTGGTTTTTCCCCTAAACTAGTGTTCTTAATGATGTTCACCTCACAACCCATCACCCACATTTCCTTTTTAATATTGCCTATATCATCTATCATTTTACCAAGTGTGCAGGTAAAATCTACCAAGCAACTCTTGTGTTTAGGAAAATCTTTTACACCACTTTTTTCCTTTTCAGTATTCTCATTGGCAATATTCTTCGCCACCTTGGTTCCTATAATGTCTTTGTCAATACTATCTACAATCTCCTCCATAACCTACTAGGGATTTTGTAGATTATCCTTCTCCTTCTCCAAAGGAATTTGGCCTCACCTAGATTACCGATGTCGACCTCCAATCTACCATCTTCATCTATCTCCTCCCTAATATTTTCCCCAAAAATATTCTCCTACTCCTGATTCTCATCATCCTCCAAAGAAAGAACAATTATCCTCTTACTGGTACTTATCTCTCTTTTTTTCTTTTTCTTTCTACCAGTGGTCTCACCTCTTTTCCTCTTGTTCCCTTGTTTCCCCTTTTCCTCTTCATAACCCTCATCTTTAGTGCCCTTATCAGTATCAGACTGTTCAATAGAAGCCCTTTTAACATTTTTCTTAGAAGATGATCCTTTAAACTTATTATTTTTCAAGGAAAAGGCCCCAAAGGGCTCCTCCTCCTCATCCTCTATTTCCTCAACAAACATATCCTCCTCATTGCCCTCTATTTCTTCATCATCCCTGGTATATTTCTTCAAAAAGGGTTTTTCCACTTTTTTTGTTTTGACAAGATCATACATTAGAACCATGACGCCCTGATGAATGGCATGGTCCCCTTTTAGATCCTTCTAAAGACTAATAATGGTGGAATCAAATGAACTCAACAAATAAAAAGGAAGACTAATATTCACACTATGTCTAAAGTGATTTAACAACATAAAATGATGCCCATAAGCTTTCGTAAATCTACCATCGAGTGTGATATAGTTGATGACAACATATAACACATACCTCCATGACTGAGAAATGCACTTAGGGTTATAGTAAGAGGCATCCTCCTTCACCAGTCTCAACTTTTCCAGCTTTGTAACATGGAACTTCTCTGGAGCTTTGTCAGAGATACTTCTATCTCTGTAAAACTTTAACCCTTCCATGCTCATACTAGTAGCTTCCGCAATGATGTCCTCTATAACCTTTACTAACCGATTTTCCACAAGAACCATGCCATTCTTCCAAGTTTTGAAGAACTACTTTGACACAGTAGGGTTTCTTCCATGCAATCTTTTCATAAAGCTCGCCATCCCACCTTTCTTCAAAATATCCCACACCTCCTTGTTTTGTTTCCAGTCCTCGCAATTCACCGGTTTGAATCTATTCTTAGTAGCACCCATGTGATCTCTCTGATAGACCTTCACATTATCATTGTAAAAACTCTAAATATTGTTGTAAATAAAACTGACTTCGCTAAACTTAGCAAATATTACCCAGAATCTATGCCAAATTAGAAGCATCGTCACCAAGTTGTACTTCCCATAGAAAAATAAATAATGAAACCTCACCTTGTAATCAATAGTCATCATTTAAAATACCATTTAACACACTTTCTGCGTGCTCTGTAAACGGTCACTATTTATTAATGATTTTTCCTCAAAAGGTAGATCACTCTCGTCACCCCATGTCGTCATCTTCTCCAACTTGCAAGCCATGTTAGCAGCCCAGTCAGCAAGGACATTTGTTTCTCTAAAATTATATGTGATGACACATTCTTCAAATGATATAATTAAGATTTGAGCCTTTTTCATAACATTATGAATAGTGTATGAGGGGTTAGAGTCCTTATTTAAATATTTAATAATATTTAAAGAATCACTTTCAATCCAAAGTATCCTACAACCCTTCTCCTTAACCAGAATTAAGCCATGGAGGGTCACATTAGCCTCTGCAACATGATTACTTTGAGAGCCTAAAGGAATGAATCTTAGACCTTTGCAAATACCATGCTCATCTCTTATCACCATTCCACAACCAACCACCCCTAGGTTCCCTTTCGAGGCACCATCAAAGTTAACCTTCATCCACCCATTAGGAGGGCAATCCCAACTAGTTTCATTTCTCAAAGATTGTTTCTTACAGTGATTCAAATTTCCTTTAATCTTCTACTTATCAAATAAAATAGTGTCCTTCATATTAGAAGGTTCAAACATGTTCCCCTTAAGATAAATATTCTCAAGAATAGCTTTTTGATCTTATGGAAGATCACCTTCTCATTGGAAACCTTATTTCTGAAGATTCTATCATTTCTTTCTTTCCAAACCCCCCAAAAAATATAGGGTAAAATGAAATTTCAAACATTAATCACAGCTTCATTCCTTGAACGAGTCAAAGAAATGAATAGGCTATTTAAATTCTCTAGCAAGATGCAGTCCACATTTAGAAGTTTTAAGCATTTTTCCCAAATATCGCGGACATAAGGGAAATAGATGGTTATTTGATTAACAGTTTCCTCATCTTGATTGCACAAGTAACAAATATTAGCCATAGTCACTCCTCTTCTTCTCAAGTTATCATTAGTAAGGATCTTATTTTGGAGCATAATCCAAAAGAAAACATCGATTTTCATGGTTACCTACCTTTAATCCAAGATTTATCCCAACAAGGCTTAGTTTGATTATGAAAATATTGATGATATGAAGAAGAGATAGAGAAATTACCATTACTATTATATTTCCAAATAAATTTTTCCTCTTCCTCAATGAAGGTCAAATAATTCATGGTTTTATTAAGCTACCCAAAAGATTAATGAATAACTTATAGGTCAACCCAGTGGTCTTTGTCCCAATAATCATAAACTTTGATACCAAACTTTCGATTGGCCAATATAGTTACCTTAAACTTATGATTGGCTATTTTTTATTTATTTTTAACAACTTTATGGTAAAGTTCTTCAAATTCCTCCTTAAAGCTAGGGATATTCTATGCTAAGTGCAATAGATTATCTATTGCCTCTTCATTTATTTTTGAGCTTCTAAAAGGATTTGTCATATCTTGTCTCTAAACTAATGAATTATTGTAGTACTATTTCTTATTTTTTCTTCCCTTTTTTCAAATATTTCAATCTCTATCTATATAAAATGAGACACCAAGTTGAGAATCATGTTGAAATTGAGCTAGCGCCTTCCTTATATATTTCTCTAACTCCTCATAGACAAAAAAATTTCTATTCCAATGCATCATCCAAGTCATAAACTTGAGATCAACTATTTTTCTTATTATTTCATCTCCTATTGCAGTTGTTGAGGACGGGTGACCCCACAATAGTGGGTTACACTTTTTTAGACATGCTATTTTTTGCTAAAATAACACATTTTTAATCAAATATGATGATTTAAGCCTTAAGAGGTTTGATTTGAAGAAATTAATTACAAATGCTTAGCTCAAAGCCTCTTAGATAAAAAAACATTGATATAACATCTATACTCCTCATTTACACGTGAAATGGAGTCTCCCTCACACATATTAAAATGCTGACAAAAAATCACTTTAACTTTATCTTTTGGCAAATCAAATGAATTCATTTGAAAAACCTATCTATGTAGTAAGGTACTACTAAGAAAAATCTTTCCAATGCTTATAATGTTAATATATATTAAGTTTATTATGACTTTGTATTTTTAGTTTTACTAAACATAGATATTTCACCGTATGTCTACCTCTATGTTTGATGCTTATAGAAAAATAGTAAATGAGAGAAAAAAATTATAAAAAATATCTATGCCCTAGGTATTGAAGTTATCTTTCTATTAAAAAAAATGAAATTGGACAAATACACAAGTTATAAGCTATGTAGTCAATGTATGTCAAAATTATGGTTTAGTCAACTTCAAATTTTATTAAAATATGCAATAATCATTTTAATGTCATCAAACCAATTGCATGCCCTCCGTATGGATGTTACAAAACTAAATTCTAAAGAATCACATTGATATCTATTTTAGGAAAAAGTTATGCTCTATAAAAACAATGTAACTCTTTGAAAATGACGTTTTCAAAAACATATTAGTTTTCATGGGAGAAAGAAAAAACCATTAAAAAAATAATAATTAAAATTTAGTTAGAACCTAGATAGAAAATCCTAAAAGACTCTAATTTAATTAATCTTTTGATTTCAAATAGTTTAACGATAATATGCATCCAAATCTGAAAGTTTTTTTCAAAATGTAGAGTTCAGTGTCCATTCAGGAAAAAAAATGTAGCCCGCTATTGTGGGTTCAACAGGGCATATTGGCTATTTCAAGAGCCTCAATAAAATAATAGGTAAATTATTAGTTTTTAATGAGTTCATTCTCATATCTTCTTTCCTAAAAGTGTTGGAACTATAACTGATGAACTACTAATAGAAAAAAATGGAAGAATTTGATCATGATCACCAAGATAATAAGGTATATGTGAGACATTATATCAATTGTTATATTGTCATCGATGTCAACTAACTTTGACTTTACTTATCATGATAGTTGCAAACATCTGAAGGAGGCGATGTTGGTTAAGGAAAGGAGATATTAGAATGAAGGTGAGGTGTATGAGAAATTTATGAGTAAGGTATTCATTGGAAAACTTATTGATGAGTCCATGATAGTATGATAGTGATTTTATTGACTTACATGATTCTGTTAACTGTTGAAGATCAAGAATGTACAAGTTACTTTGGTTGGTACATGAAGAACTTAGTGTATATTGAGAAGATGTAGTGTACACCAAGTGCATTATTAATTGAGTAGGAATAAATTGACATATCACGGTATTGACCGAGCGGGAGAAATAAGGAGGAACATGTGATTGCCGACATGTGATGATGCGCTGAACAAATTTGGAAGATTCCATGGATAAAAATGTTTTTTTTATGAAGATGTACGACTGGAAAAATTCAAGGATGATCAAATGATGAACATTGAAAATGGTTTAGGACACAATTTCTAAGGAAGATTAAAGAGGAAAAACCAATGATGGAGATTAAGAGGCAAAATCTATGGCTGAAATGAAATGGTTTATCATGTCCGTGTAAGGAGAAAAGAAATTCAAATATAGGAGAGAGAAGATCACATCCATATGCAAATTGTTCCTACATACATGTGAAGCTGGTTAGACTAGTTGAAGTGAGAACCAAGTGATTCTACAGACAAAACTAAGTGAGATAAGGAGATAATCGAGCAGAACAAAGTTAGATGAAGAAGGAGAATGAAGAGATTATGATGACCAGAATGATATTGAGCTTAGCATAAATCTAAAAATGAGAAAAGGAAGTTGCATATGAATCAGTTGATATTCTTTTTCTTTCTAACCATTGCTACATTAAAAATCTCTTAAGCGAGTGAGACTTAACTGTCTTTTTCTATTGGCATTCTATGAATGTTACTTCTTTTCTTGTTGACCCAAGTGAATGTATGGTCATAGAGAACTGTTAGTGATAAATCCTCTAAAAAGGTCACACCTTACAGTGTGTTTTTAACCTTTAATAGGGTTGACTCTTAATCAAGTTGACTTTAGAAGAGTGAAAATATTTTGGGTTACCGGTCTGAGGTGGTTTTTTCCTTAACAGGGTTTCCATGTTAAAAATCAAGTTCTAAATGTTTATGAATGTGATTTTTTGATATTTTACTTTACGCATTAAAGTAACTGGTTAGATCCGTATATGTTAACTAATAGCTGGTTTACATTATTTGACAGTTGATTAATTAATCAGAAAGTCAGAATCAAGTTATTACCTAGATGTTTAGTTTATTTGTTGAAGTTGATATTATACATCGAAAAGGAATTTGGGACTATAGGATAACTTA
Organism: Chamaecyparis obtusa; assembly: GCA_027943335.1. Lineage (NCBI taxonomy): Eukaryota > Viridiplantae > Streptophyta > Pinopsida > Cupressales > Cupressaceae > Chamaecyparis > Chamaecyparis obtusa. The sequence goes on along the minus strand of BSBK01012245.1, from coordinate 33,235 downwards.
ACATAACTGAGTCACCCCCCTCTTAGTTATCTAACAATTGGTGTCAAAGAAAGAGTACTTGAAGGAAGAATTTTGAAATAATTAATTTAAAGATCGAAAGATGTATAAGATAGAGGTACCGAATCTGAACATATATAATTTATCAACATGGAAAAATAGGATGAAGCTATATCTATTAGGCATTAGGGATTAAACACTATACTATTTGGAAAATCTTGATGCACAACGTCTGCTAGTCCACATAGAAGAAAGAAAAACAAGAGCATAACACAATGATGATTGAGATTGCTTTGTCTTTACGAGATGCTGAATTTGAAGAAATTAAGAAATGTACAACTACAAAATAAATATGGGATAAACTGACACTAGTTCATGGTGGATATCAAAATGTGCTCAAGGAAAAGGCATTAAACTTAAGAGGAAAATTTGATGATATGAAGATGAAAGAAGGTGAAAACATAAATCAGTACAATAGATGAGTCAAGGAGGTGGTGAATTCTATCCGAAGAGCATGTGGAACTATTGAAGAAGAAATTGTGGTAAGAAAAATTCTCAGAACACTATTGTCTGCCTATGCTATTAGAGTCTCTGCAATACATGAAATGAGAGCCTTACCTGGTAAAGATATTTCCCTTCATAGTATAATTGGTAGATTGACTACATTTGAGCTTAGCAACTTTGATAATAGTGTAGTACGTAAGGTAGAATCTATATTTCTGTCATCTTTAAATATTGGGAAATCAAGCAATAGACATTAGATAAAAAATGAAAGTGATTATGAAGCTGAAGAAGATGAGCTTGAGGAACTTGAAGCATTAATTTGGCCAGAAGAATACCCAAAGGAAAAGGAAAATATAGAGGTAAACTACCCTTAATATGTTTTAAATATAAAGAGATTGGTCATATTACTACAAGAAGTCCTGACAGGAATGATAATGAGACGACAAGTGAAAGATCAAATGAAAGAAATATTGATAGAAGATATTACCAAGATCACAAAGGCAACCAACGACAAGGAAATAGAGAAAACTGAGACTACAAAGATAAAGGAAAAAAGGCATTATGGGTCTATTTGATGAAGATGATGATACTGAGTCTGAGACTGATGAATAGGAAGTGGTGTGTGGTGAAATGAAGGAATATTCTAAAGAAAAAGAAAGGTATGTAAAAAAGGAACTTATTTCTAAAGTAAGAAATAATTATACTTGGATTATTGATAGTAGCTGCACACATCATATGACTGGTGATGATGATAAGTTTGACTATCTTAAACATTATAATTGAGGATTTGTAAAAATGTGAAATGATACATGTTGTAAAATGAAAGGCAAAGGATCAATACTACTAAATAACAAGATTAGATGTGAAAATGCTTATTGGGTGAAAGGACTTAACTATAATCTATTGAGTCTAGCACAGTTGAATAATACAAGTCACTGAGTTGCATTTGAGAATAGAAAAAAAAATATCTATGATGATGTTGGAAGACTGATCAGTACTGGTGAACAATGAAAAGGTAACCTATTTTATTTGGATAATGTTGAAACTTCATATTTAATGGCTAAGAATGATGATGTTTGGTTATGGCACAAGAGGTTATGTCATGTGAATTTTGACAACATGGTAAATATTAGTAAGAAAAGGAAAGTTAGAGGTTTACCAAGTATATCTAAGCCTGACCATGTGATGTGCAACCAATGTCAAATGTGTAAAATGGAAAAGTTTAGTGTCAAGAGCAAACAATATTCATCTAATGCAGTTTTGGATTTAGTTCATACTGACTTATGTGGTCTAATGATAATTCAGACCTATTATGGAGATAGATATTTTATCTTATTTGTTGATGAATTCTCTACAATTATGTCAGTTATGTTTCTAAAAGAAAAATTAGAATCTTTCTAAATATTTAAGTGGTACAAAGAAAAAGTAGAGAAATAAATTGGTAAGAACTTGAAATGCTTGAGATCAAATAGAGGAGGTGAATATATTTTTGATGAATTTATTAAATTTTGTAATGAGCACTGAATCAAGATACATGTATCTGTACCGAGGACTCCATAATAGAATGGAATTACTGAAAGAAGGAACACATCCATTGTTGATTGTGCTAGAACACTGCTAATTGAAAAAGAAGTTGCACAAATTTACTAGAGAGAAGCTCTCTGTACTATTTTCTATACACTAAATTGGGTACAACTGAAGAAAGAATCAAACAAGACATTGTATGAGCTATTCTATGGTCATACACCTAATGTGAGCTATTTCAAGATATTTGGAAGTAGATGTTACATTTTGAAAGATAATAGAAATGGAAAGTTTGATTCTAAAGGAGATCAAGGAATATTTCTAGGATACTCTACTAGAAGTAAGGCATATAAATGTTTGAACAATAATAAGTTAACAAAATGATTGAAAGTTCTTATTTCTACAGGAAGAACGGGCGAGGACCCTGCTGTCTAAGCAGTTGGGTGGGAAAAATTAATTATGTTTCCCATGTGCTAGTTATTTTTGCCTGGGCCTGACCCGAGGACCCCCTTGTTTTTTTGATGGGGTCAATGTTAATTTCTATAGCTTTTTGTTCAACCGTGTGTGGCTTTTAACTGATACTTTACTTGCTACTGCTCGGTCTAGATACTCTATTTTTGTGGTTTATGTTTCTGATAGGGGCAGATTTAGATAGGTGATTATACTGTTAAACTATTTATCTGTTGTGACTGGTTACATTAATGTGTTGTTAATGCGTTACTAGTCCTTTTTTGTTCAGGCCAGCACCCTCTTGCTGCTTTATCTATCAAAAACAAAATGATTGAAAGTGAAAATGTGAGAGTTGATGAGTTTTATGAGATCAATGATGAAGAAAGAAAGAACCCAAAGACTACAAAATATTTATTTACATGGAAAAAGAAGATACTAACACTTTAACTAAGAAAAAATGTGGTGTCACTAAGAAATGGAATTCTGTTACTATGCAAAAAATCTTTACAGATCGAGAAACAACAAATAGTTACCGAGGAAAATGATGATCATGCACCAAGTGGAGAAAACATTAAAGAATAGAGAATTAACCCAGTGTTATCAAAATATGTGATAAGGAAGCATCCACAAGATAAGGTAATTGGTGACAAAGGAATAGGAATGATGAAAATAAGTAAGTTGAGGAACAATACATGTTTGATTTGTGAATTTGAACCTATAATTGTTAAGGATGCATTGGTAAATGATGAATGGATTAAATAAATTAATGAAGAGACCAAGAAAATATAGAAAAATAAGACATGGACATTAGTACCAATGCCTAAAAACAAAAATGTGATTGGCACCAAATGAATTTTTAGAAAAAAAATTGAATGAGATTGAAGATCTTATAAGAAACAAGGAAATATTAGTCTGCAAAAGTTATGCACAAGAAGAAGGAATTGACCATGGAGAAACTTTTACACCTATTGATAGACTAGAAGTAGTGATAATTCTAATAAGAATTGGATTTGTTAGAAAAAGCAATAATAATAATCTATATTTGAAAGGTGAATCTGATGATAAGATCCTTATTCCTGAAATATTTGTTGATGATATCATTTTTACATATGTCATGACACTTTATGTAAATATTTTGTTGATGAAATGAGAAATGATTTTGAAATGTCAATTTTTGGAGACATCAAATTCTTTATTGGTTTAAAAATTCAACAACTGAAGGAAGGTATCTACATAACACAGTCAAAATATATTAAAGAGATCTTGAAGACATTCGATATGAAAGACTCAAAGCCAGTCGATACAACTATGCTAACTGAATGCAAGCTAGCCAAGGATGACAAGTCAATAGAGGTAAATCAAGCCTTATACATATATATGATTGGAAAATTGATGTATGTTGTGCATAGTAGACCAGATATTGCACATGGTGTTGGAATTGTAGCTAGATTTTATGCAAATCCTAAAGAGACACATAATTATTGTAAAAGGAATCTTGAGATATTAGAAGAACATCAAGAACTATGGACTATGGTATAAGAAAGAAGGTAATTTTGAACTTTAAGTCTATATAGATGCTGATTGGGTAGGAAATATTGAGGATAGAAAAATCACTACTTGAGGAGCTTTCTTTTTAGGTGAAATATTAGTAACTTGGATAAGAAAGAAAAAAAGTTGGATTTCTCATTCCACTATTGAAGCCAAATATGTAGCTTTTGCTACCAAATGCTCTAATATTGCATGGATAAACCAAGTGTTGGAAGGTATGAATCAGGAAGTAACAAATCTAGTGACAATCTAATGTGACAACACAAGCTCTATCAACATTTCAAAGAATCCAATGATGCATGCAAAGACAAAGAACGCATCTATCAAATATCATTACTTAAGGGAGAAGGTTCCAGAGAAATAGGTCACATTGGAATATGTGAAGTCATAAGAGAAACTTGTAGATATATTCGCAAAAACCTTACTGAAAGATATATTTGAGTACTTCAAAAGTAGAATAGGAGTCCTTCCCCTATCTAATAGTCACTAAGGTGATATGGGTCTTCATCAACCTATTCTTTATTAGAAGATCTAATTATGTTGATGCAAGATGTTCATACTTTGGGATTCCTAAGGTTTTGAAGAAGATAAAAGACAAGATAAAACCAAGAACATGTGTACATTGAAGGTACAAGAATTTGTAAAGGAATAACAAAGACACTTATTTTTCTACTGAAGAGCTTCTTTCTAGCACTACTGTCAAAGGGAGAGAATATGACATGAAATATTTAGTTAGGAAAGAATCTAATTGAAAGGGAGAGTGTGCATAGTGATTAAACATATTAAAAGCATAATCTAAGGGAAAGAAAACCGATTCAGAGCATAAAGACCTAGATGGTATATTTCATATTGTGTTTCCATCAATGCCAAAGGGAGAGATTGTTGGAACTACAATTGATGAACTAGTACTTGGAGAACAAAATGGGAGAGTATGATGATGATCACCAAGCTACTAAGGTATATGTGAGACATTAGATGAGTTATTATATTGGCATTGATGTCAACTAGATTTGACTTTACGTATCATGATAGATGAAAATATCTGAAGGAGGTTATGTTGGTTAAGGAAAGGAGATATTAACATGAAGATGAAATGTATGAGTAAGTTATGAATAAGTTATTCATTGACTTACATGATTCCAATAAGTGTTGAAGATAAAGAATGTACAAGTTACTTTGGTCAGTATATGAAGAACTTAGTGAACACAAAGAAGATGTAGTGTACACTGAGTATGGTATTAACCGAGTAGGAATAAATTGACATATCACAATATTGACTGAGTGGGAAAAATAAGGAGGAACATCTGATTACTAACATGTGATGATGAGTTGGAGGAATATGGAAGATTTCAAGGATAAAGAAAAAGTTTATTATGAAGATCTACGGCTGGTAAAATTTAAGGAAGCTTATTGGTGAGTCCATGACAATATGATAGTGCTTTGATTGACTTACATGATTCCAATAAGTGTTGAAGATAAAGAATGTACAAGTTACTTTGGTCAGTATATGAAGAACTTAGTGAACACAAAGAAGATGTAGTGTACACTGAGTATGGTATTAACCGAGTAGGAATAAATTGACATATCACAATATTGACTGAGTGGGAAAAATAAGGAGGAACATCTGATTACTAACATGTGATGATGAGTTGGAGGAATATGGAAGATTTCAAGGATAAAGAAAAAGTTTATTATGAAGATCTACGGCTGGTAAAATTTAAGGAAGCTTATTGGTGAGTCCATGACAATATGATAGTGCTTTGATTGACTTACATGATTCCAATAAGTGTTGAAGATAAAGAATGTACAAGTTACTTTGGTCAGTATATGAAGAACTTAGTGAACACAAAGAAGATGTAGTGTACACTGAGTATGGTATTAACCGAGTAGGAATAAATTGACATATCACAATATTGACTGAGTGGGAAAAATAAGGAGGAACATCTGATTACTAACATGTGATGATGAGTTGGAGGAATATGGAAGATTTCAAGGATAAAGAAAAAGTTTATTATGAAGATCTACGGCTGGTAAAATTTAAGGATGATCGAATGATGAAGATTAATAATGTGTTAAGGCACAAGTTCTGAGGAAGTTTAAAGAGGCCTAACCAATGATGGAGATTAAGAGGCAAAATCTATGGCTAAAATGAAAATGGTTTATCATGTCTATATAAGGAGACAAGAAATTAAAATATAGGAGAGAGAAGATTCAATCTATATGAACATTTCTGGTGCATACATGTGAAGCTGGTCAGACAGGTTGAAGTGAGAACCAAGTGATTTTGTAGACCAAACCAAGTGATAGAATAAGATAACCGAGCAGAACAAAGATAGAGGAAGAAGGAGAAGGAAGAGATTATGATGACCAGAATGATATTGAGCTTAGCATAGATCTGAATATAATTAAAGGAATTTTCATTTGGATCAATTCATATAATGTTCCTTTCTAACCATTTCTATAGTCAAAATCTCTTAACCGAGTGAGACTTAATTGTCTTTTTCTAATGGCATTCCATGAATGTTACTTATTTTCTTGTTGACCCAATTGAGTGTATGGTCACAAAGAAATGTTATTGATAAATCCTCTAACAAGGTCACATCTTACAGTGTGTTTTGTAACCTTTAGCAAGGTTGGCTCTTAATCGAGCTCACTTCAAAAGAGTGAAAATATTTCAAGTTACTGGTCCTAGGTGGTTTTTCCCTTAACATGGTTTCCACGTTAAAAATCAAGTGTTAAATGTGTATGAATGTGATTTTTTGATATTTTAATTTACACATTATAGTAACTGGTTAGATCGGAATATGTTAACTAATAGTTGGTTTACATTATCTGACAGTTAGTTAATTAATCAGAAAGTCACAATCAAGTTATTATTGAGTTGTTAAGTTTATTTGTTGAAGTTGATATTATACATCAAAGAGGAATTTGGGCCTGTAGGATAACTGAACATAACTACTTCACCCCCCTCTTAGTTATCTAATAGAAAGAGATCGTATCAAATACAAGTTTCTCTTCCCTTTTATCGATTACCAAAGTAACACTTTGAGCCCTTTTGATTTGCTTTAATTTATTAGAATCTAGTCCATTAATATGGACTAGCATGTTATGCTCAAACTTTTTCCCCCTCATGTAGAACAAATCAAATAAAAGGGAGAAAATAGTTTACCTATCGTAGGAGCTCCAAGTTATTTTTTTCTTCTATATTTACCCTCTAAGTTAGGGCATCGATAGAAGTGGTGGCATGTTAGATGCATCCTTCTAAAGTAGGGATAACTTTAAGAAACCCCCTCTTGGAAAAAGGTGTAAAATCTTAGTAAATCCTACATTATTTTGGGGAGAAAAAAAAAATTTGTGAAATTTTTTAATTTTAAGGAAAAAATATAATTTGTATTGGCGATATTTTTTTAATCGTATGAAAATTCTATAAAATCTTGGTCAATATTTCATTATTGAATAAAATCATGGCCACATGCACACATACCTAACAACCACCATTTCACCATTATTGTTATATGGAGCCTAACCAATTATCAGACCGAAAGGTTAAATTTTCCCCTTCTATTAGTACAATTTCCCCCCAAATTTTCCTAAGTTGATTTTCTATCATCTAAAATATACTAACCATATTTTTTGTAACTATTAGATTATCCTACATCAATGGCATAAATTCTATTTCATGAAAAACTTTTAAAGGAAAAAAAACTCCATAGAAAGTCTCAGAAATAGAGACATGTGTCCATTGTCAAACCTATTTCGAGCCAAAGTTTTAAAGGAAAAAAATATCCATAGAAAGTCTTTGTAATAGAGACACGTGTAAAATATATATACTTAACCCATACCCTAACCTTAAATGTTGACCACATATTGGTGAATATGATCGTCAATTAATACACTCTTCAAAATTTGCAAGCAAACATATTAAATAAATCATTTGGAAAAAAATAAATTCAATTGGAAAAATCCTTAAAATAGATGAAATTAATTAACAAAAATGATGGTGAATTGAATTACATTTGACCAAAAATTTACAAAGTCGGGGTGATCCATCCAAACCATTTGGTGCCACTTATTCGCTAATTTTAAAATCATGGATACTAAATATTCTCTAATTGGAAAATATTCACAATTAAATTTATCCCAATACTAAAGTGTGCAAGTCCATGTAAATTCTACTCAAGGTAAGATTTCTATCTGTAACTTTGTGCTTATTTTTTTTACTAATAGAGTAAAAAATCTCTAGGAACCCTCATTTAGTCATAGCATCTATCACCACCTTGGACATTCTTTTTGTTCTTTTTGGCCTACAAGTTCCTTGAAATAAGTTGGTAATGGCATCCACTTGTGTTTCAACGATAGATGTGTGTCTCTTTTTCTTTCAACAAACTCCTTGACCCAAGGAGACTGAGGTAGTTCTAGTTGAATCAAAATCATTGATAATGGTGTTAGTTTGTGGGGGGTGTTAAATATGGAAAATTTAGGGCCTCCAAGAATATCAAATTCAACAATATCATAAATGGAAGTGGAAATATGATCTCTATCAATCTAGTGGAAGATGAGGTTATCACTTTCTTAAGTACCACCATAAATAAAGGATAGATTAGTAATAGAAGGGGAAGATGAGGTAGAAACCTTTTCATCAAAAAATTATTTTAGCAAAGATGACGTTGTTGTTTCACACCTTTATTTTATCTTTTGTTTTTCCTCTAATTCTTCACCATTTCTGCCTGACTAAGAAGCTTCCCCTAAGGGTGTAGATACCAAGGTAGCAAGATTTTTGGTAGGATTGAGGTCTTGCAATGCATTTTTCTTAGCACTTGTCAAAATTTTAGGGGTTGAAGAACCAACACATTCTTAGAATTTCTTTTTGATCCATCTCTTCATTCTTTCTACCACATGGGAAGTTCTTTTCTCCACATCCATGTCATCTCTATTATCCTAGGTTAGCAACTAGAAGGTGAAGAGGGTGGAATTATTATATGTTTTATCAACCAAATCCAACCAATCCTAGTTAATTAAGTAGGCATCAGTATAGGAAGCTCAAAAAATTTGGCATGTTCTAAGGTCATTGTCACAAGATCTCTTTTATGGATCTCCATTATCTCCACATAGTCTACCCTGTAATCCTGTATATGAGGTTGATGTAGATAATAACTACCCCCATCAAAATTAATATGAACATAATTTTTAATATTAAAGGAAACCCTTGCAGGTATGGAATGGAATTTAAACTTAGAGAGAAGTCTCTTTGTTGTGGCAGAAACACGAAAAATCTTACAAGTAAAAAGGGACAAGGAAAAGTGGAAACAGTAACCTTTGTTCTTCATCTTAGTAATATATATAGCATTGACCCCTATCAACTATATACAAATCTCTGGGAGTAGGAAATAATATAAAATACATTCTTGGATTTTTTATAGGGGGTTTTATTGAATCCTTCAATTTTGAGCTAAGAAAACCTATCAAATTAGATGAAAAAGTTGTCGTAATATATGATAAGGGTGACAGATTAAAAAAGGATCCTTCTTTATAGTAACCCTTCAATTTTATTTATCACTACCCACAAGAAACAATCATTAACATCATAAAATTTATCCATTCTAACATGTTTTGTAATTGAGGGAAGACTTCAAAGACCACTAGGTTTTGAGTATGAGGTTCTTGGGTTTTGAGACCTAACGAAGTAGCTTGGTTTATCACCAACACATAGATTAGTATATAAAATATGTGGTAGGAACTAGCCTACCTAAAATGAGCTAATTAATCATTCAACTATTTAGTTATTCTCTCACCCTAATCAATATATTGACCATCTCTACAGATAAGTGTGAGAAATTGATACATTCAGCCCACAAATTCCTCATCTCCCATGTGCCTCACAATGTAGTACAATAATTTTTTTGCATAAATTCAATTTCTTTTGTAAAATTTTCCCTTTTAAGAATTGAGGGGAGTTGAGATTGGCCCTTCTCTTTTACCTTGAACCAAGCTACAACAATTACGTTCAAACACCATTCATCTTTATCTTAAAAATATTCACAGGCTTTCTCAATAATGTATCCTGAAACACTTCCAACTATGGTAATCTGAGGGCACTAGCTACAATTTCTAAATCTATTTTAACAATGATAGTTCCATGAAAAGATTGGATTTTGTGAGAATATAATTGGTAATGGTTCACAAAGGAAGAGACCAATTCCCAACAATGAATTTCTCTAGGTAAATCAACGGCTTCCATAAGATGATTATAAATAATTTTCCTTTCTATGGGTGATGTATAATTCAATCTTAATCTATCAAGCATTTATTGAATATTTTCCTAGCTCACATATGCGTAAAAAATTCCATCCAAACCATTGTCTATTATTGTAGGCATGATGGGTATTAGGATTTGGGATAGTAGGTGCAAAGAACATACAATGTGGGGTTAGTGCACCAAGCTGGTGGATAGTTTAGTGGCCACATCAAAAAATAAAATGAAATTTTGCATAACCCATATGAATTCCATAAAATTCAAAACCGTGCTAGGATTAGTTTTACTTATGGGTTATGGCTTGGTAAAAGGTTTGGAATAAGACCCTAAGACTTGCAAGCCCATTTTCCTTCCAATTTTTTCCATTCACATATTTTTTCTTCTTTCAGCGTGATTTCTCAACTTCATCGTCATTAGCTTTACAAATGATCAAGTGGGTATCTCTAAAATTACTACCATCATCTCACACGTCTTCTAAGATTTTTGACCATATAAATTTTTCTATTTTTGGACAATATTAGCATAGTAAAGTTTAATTTTCTTTACAAGTGTCTTCACAATCCTCATAGACATATGTCTACCATTTTTTTAAAAACTTTTGATTTACTTGACCAAATTCAAAAAAACTTACATATTATTGTTCTACACTAGATTCTATACACTTTAATAAAAAAAAAATTGCAATTTAGATTCGTTTGATGCAAGTTATGCCCAATGCACAAATAGGTACCATATTTTTAGGATGTGGTCACTTCAAAAAATCATAAAAAATAAAATACTCAATAGAAAATTACAAAAAAAAGATACAACTTATAGATATCTAAAATATATATTTAAAAAATACTAAATCTAACTATATATTTTGTGAAGCGCAAATAAATAGCTATGTTATGTTTTTTTGAAAAAAACAAGAATAATTTTTCGTGCATGAGATGTTTGACCATCGTAATCTTATCCATTTTTTTTTAAAAATTAGTAGTTTAGAAACTAGATTCAAAGTACTACAATTCTTATTATTTACACAACTCATAGTTTTGAGTGCATGACCCTCAAATCTCTCAGTGAAGTTCAGGTTTCCCTCATTTTAGAAAAAAAAGTGGCCACTTATACCTCCCTTTTTGTTCACCATCTTAGTACACTTACCCTATGGTTTTCTAATATTTGGGATGGCTAGGTATAAGAATGTAGTGAAGAACATAAATCTCACTAGAAAACTTGCGAAGAGGAAAACTGGCACCATTTCTCTTTAGACAACAAGATGGGAAACACTTGGATTATGTTTCAAGATACCAAAGAAGAAGAAACACTTTCATAATCTAACCTAGATTTCTTTCATGCAATTTTTTCTTTCTCCAACGCTTAGACGGTATGCACTTCATTCTCTAATTTTTACAAAATTAAATATAACTCTATCAATACCACCTTTTTAAGCGAAGCATTTAATTCTAATTCAAATTGGTGGTGGTAGCACATTTAAATTCACATAAGTTTAATAGGTTTCCTCTATAGCTTAAGAAAATAATTAATGTACCATATGTGTTAACTTTGTGAAAATACAACTCATTGAAAGGCATGAACCCATTTTAGCCAAGAACTTGGTGATCGTCCTAAATGTTTGAATGAATGAGGAAACATTTTTTAGTTAATAACTTGACCCAACTCATTAACTATGAAATCATATAGGGGATCTTAGTTCAACTTGGCATTGTCAGAATAGTTGGTGATTTTGTAAACTTTTATTTCGAAGTAATAAATTAGGATAGTTAAGCAAAATCTCCAAAACATTGACAATAATAGACATGGGGAGGAAGAAACAACACTTACTTTGGTATAGCTGGCTAAGTTGGTGATTTCATGAACTTCACAAATTATAAGGTTAAGTACAAATTCATAGAGAATTGATTGATTGAGTACTTGAGGTAGGTTTAAATAACCAACTTTATTTTTCAAGCTTGATCCCAATGAGGGTGAGACTTGGAGTAAGTATAATTTGGGAAAAACATCATATGTGTATGAGATGCAAATGAGAAAGTTAAAAAATAAAGTAAGAGTTGGCTCTTAAAGGGGGAAAGGACTAAAAATATATGAATAAACTATACTAATGGCTAGAGTTATTATTTATTGGACTATAGAATCAGACCAAGAAATACATACACACAAACCACTAACCTAGCAAAAAATAAAAACTAGAAATATATAAATAGGAGGAAATAATGATATTACCAATTGCACAATTTTGGGTCATGCCCATTATAGGCAAGAGGTAGATGTGTACTATCTAGTTAAACCAGGTAATAATTTTTCTCTCCAATGTCTTTCTTGATGGTAAATGGACTTCTTTAGAGAGAATAAAATTATTGTGTACACTGTTTGTTTCCCTTCTTTGATCCCATAAGAAGACCAAATCTCCAACAATAAACTTTATTTTTTTTATTCTCTTGTCAATAACTCTTTTGAATATTTCTTGATGTTTGGCTATTTTTTCTACTATTCTATCCTTCTTTTTAACCAATTTACTAAGATGTAGGATCCATTTCTCTAGAGAAGACTAGAAATCTTTATCCTCAATATATTTTTTCAAATCTAAAGAAAACAATTCTAAGACAATAGGTAATACGTAGTCAATTCCATATACCAATTTACTGTAGGTGATTCTTTCATCCCATAGAGATTTATAAAGAGCTTTATGTCAATATATTTGATTACCATCTATGAATTTTTTTATGATGGACACAAAGCTTTTATTGCTAGACTCAACTTGTCCATTTCCTTGAGGATAATAGTATGAGGAATATACATGAAGCTAGTCCCATATTCATAACTAAAAATATTGAACTCAAAAGAAGAAAATTTTATTGCATTATTTTCTACCAACTTCTTGGGGACCCAAAAATATTTTCAAAATATTTTCTTTGATGAAATTAATTAGTGCCTCAGATGTGGTTGTTTATAAAGGAGTGGTCTCTATCCATTTAGTAAAGTAGTCAGTAATATTTAGGATATGGTTATGTCTCACACTATAAATAGGGTTGATAGGTTCAATGAAGTATATGCCCCATTTTTGGAAAGGTTATTTAATCACTAGTGGCTTGAGTAGTAAAGAAACTAACTAGGGTTTGCTAGAAAATCTTGCACACTTTTCACATTTATATGCCCAAATGTTAGCATCTTTAAATATTTTGGGCTAGTAAAAATTCTTTACAAAGTATTATATATTAATTGTGATAGAGGAAGATAAATATCCTCCATAAGCTTCATCATATAATACCTTGAGAAACTCATTTTTTTGTTCTTTATCTACACATCTCAGTAAAGTACCATATGCACCTCTTTTGTTTAAATTTACCTCCTATAGGAAATACTTGTTGGCTTTTAACTTCAAATTCCTTTTTACTTACTGAATAAGTGTGACAAAAATCTTCATATGTGAGAAAGTAAGAGATGTTCAAGAATTATTCATCAAATTTTAAGGTGAACATGACCAATGGAAATTTTTGGTCTACTTTAGACTCGCTTTCAGCTATCACCTTGCATAAAACCTTTCCTCTAACCAAGTTTGTACATTTCAGGTGAATGTCATATTTTTTAATTTGGAAACCCATGCACATTCCTTATTGCAATCTATGTCTTTTTGAGTTAATATACTCATGGAAAAAAAGTCAGGGACATAGACCATTGAATGTAAGTAAAGAATCTAGAACTTGAAACTCTTCAAAGCCTTCACTACTGCATATGGATTCTTCTCCATAGGAGAATATTTTAACACATGTTTCTTTAATGGAACACACATGAATGAGGTTGTATCTTCAATACCTTTATCATTTTTTGTAACATGATACATGATATAGTTTGTTCTGGTACATAACAATAATTGATAAAATTATTTTCAAAATATGGGCATGTACCAAAGAAAGATCATTTTCAATGGTTGTTTTTATATTTTGGAAAGTATCTCTAACTTTTGAACTCCATTTAAAAGTTTTTTATTTTTCATCACCTCTACTATATGTCTGGTAAGCTCAACAAAATCCAATCTACAAACATTCTCAATAAGTTTAAAACTAACCAATGAAGGATTTGGTGTTGCTTTAAGATACTGGCAAGGGTTATTTCTAAATAGCCCTAATTTAATCTATATCAATTTTTATTCCTTGTTTAGAAGTGATATGTCTCAATATCTTTCCTTTAGTTACTATAAAAAAAAACATCTTACGGTTCAATGAGATGCCAAAATCTCTACTTCTCTGTAGTGTTATCTCCAAGTCATGTAGATGCCTGGCTCAATTATAGGAGAAAATTTTAAGATAATCCATATAATATATTACTCTCTTTCTTTAAATCTCCAAAGATTAGATCCATATCCCTCTAGAATGTATATCTTTCCTTAACAAGGCTAAAAGACATCCTATTGTAAGCAAAGACACTGATAGGATTTGTGAATACAATTTTGTGTTGATCTTCTAGTGCCACCTCAAATTGATTATAACAAGAGAAACCATATAACATGGACATCATTTTTTATCCTAAAAACATTTACAAAATGTGATCCATCTTGGGAAGAGGAATAGTATTTTTTAGGGATGACCGATTGAGGTTTAAAAAATCTACACAAATTTTGATCGCTTCATTCTTCTTTCCTATGTGAAAAATATTAGAAAACCATATAGACTGGCGAATTTCATTGGATTAATAATCATATCTTTAACCATCAAGTGTCAAGTTAATTGAAAATAGATTGTACAATCTTAGGGTTGTAATTCCTTTTTTTTGTCTAAAAGGAATGGTATTAGGGTGAACCCACAATAGTGGGTTACACTTTTTAGCCTGAACGGACACTGAACTCTACATTTTGAGAAAAACTTTCAGATTCGGATGCATATTGCTGTTGAACTGCTCAAAATCAGAGGATGAAGTAAATTAGAGTCTTTTAGGATTTTCTGTCTAGATTCTAAATTTTTATTTTTTTTGAATTTATTTGAATACTTTTTTCTTTCTCCCATGAAAACTTGTATGGTGCTGAAAACATCATTTTCAAATAGTAACATTGTTTTCATAGAGCATAACTTTTTTTTGTAAAATAGATATGGATGTGATTCTTTCGAATTTAGTTTTGTAACATACATACGGAGGGCATGCAATTGGTTTGATGACATTATCACTATTATTGCATATTTGATTAATGTTTGAAGTTGACTAAACCAAAATTTTGACCTGCCTTGACTACATAGCTTATAACTTATTGTGTATTTATCGAATTTCAATTATTATTATTTTAATAGAAAGTAGACTCGAATACGGAGGGCACTGTTATTTTTCAATTTTTTTTTCCTTGTTTTACTATTTTTCATTGAACGTCAAACTTAGAGGTTTATATTTGATAAAAAACCTACATTCATTTAACGTCAAAAACCATACACATAATAAATTTAAAAATAGTCAAATATATAATCATTAGAAAGCTAGTTGCAAGTACTTGTTGTATGCAAAAGGACATTTTCTTATTCATCCATTTGATCAGTGCGCTTGAGGCCTGAAGCCATGAAATTCTTAGAATTTCTTGAAAACTTGAAACCATGTCCCATTTTAGGCACTTTCGATAGAAAGTACTTTTCCCAAAAATACAAAATTTAGTCATTAATAAGAGACTTTCAATCGAAATTCATCTAGTTTCGATCGAAACTATTTACACCAAAAAAATTGAATTTAGGACTTTCAATCGAAAGTCAAGTACTAAGGACTTTCGATCGAAAGTAACAAAAGACTTTCGATCGAAAGTCAATTTTGATCAAAAGTATCTTGCATGAGAACTTTCGATTGTAAGTTTTGTACTTACAATTGAAAGTACATCTTGGTTTCTATCGAAATTGAGTAAGGTGTTTTACGCTGAATTCACTTTTCGGGCCAAATTTGTTCCTGCGAAAAAGTGTAACCCACTATTGTGGGTTCACCCATTAGGTTGAAGTGAAATATGGTGTTGTACCTTGCTACCCTTGAATTTATTAAAACATCATAGCACCATGCAAAGACATCTTTTTATTAGGTCAGTAGTATAATCAAAGTGTTTTTTTTTTTAAATTTTGGAGGACAAAATTTTCCAATATATACTAGTTTTAGATCATTTTCAGTTATACTGTTAAAACTTGTTTGCATTGAGAAGATACTCTAATGGAATTGTTACCCAAATTTCCCTGTTATTCAATTTTGGCCACAGTCCCTACTACAGCTTGTTTTAGCTTGTGAAGTTGATCCACAAAGTTCTATGATTTGCGCTCTTGGCCCCATGTTCTTTGATGTATTGTCAAGCCCCAGTTCAGATCGCATCACTTAATTTGCAAAACATGCAGAGATATTCAAGTTTGAATGGTTGCAGGAAATATTGTTGCAGGGTTTCAAAAAAAAGGTTCAGTGTCAAAAACCCTCTGTGTTTTCTTTCTTTTGGTCTGAAAGCTCAGGATGTTTTAGACCTTCACCCTGAAAGCCCAGTGTGTTTTTGACCTTCATTTTGAAAACCCTCTATGTTTTCAACCCCTCATCTTTGCACCAATTCTTCCTAACAACAACATTTTTTCACAAGTGCACAACTCTGACAAGTGGGGCCGAGTTGGTTTTCGGCAAGCTGTTATGCAAGTTGTCGCATGATCGCATAAGTCCTTTTCCCCTTATGCGACCATGCGACTACCCGTTGATGCTCCTGTTGAAGCTGCTAGCGGTTTGTCACATGGTCGCATAGCCCCTTTTTAGGCTATGCAAACATGCGACAAACCGTTAGCCGCACAGATAAGGGCCTGCAGTTTGGTGATGTGCCCGAATTTCATTGGTCGGCTGGTGACAAGGTTTTATAGTGGGCCTAGGATGCAAGTGCGGTAAAGATCTATGGTGGTCGCATGTTCGCAAGGGATCTTCTGACCCCATGCGATCATGTGACAACCATCCAATGCAGCGGTCTGTGGGTCCAGGTTGCAGTTTGGTGGCAGTGGAAAGAGATCTACAGTGGTCGTAAGATCTCATGGGATCTTCCGACCCCATGAGATCTTGCACCTGCCATCCGATTAGAATCTCAGTTTGCGGATGGGCCCGGGGTTGGTAAAAAAAATGCGTAGTTGCGCGGTTGATGGTTTTGTGTGGTCCTAAATGTAGTCGGGGTTAAGGAAGGATCTGGTGACTTGGCGACTAAAGGAAAGTGAAGCCTGGGGTTAGATTTGCAGTTGGATCCCAGGCGCAATTTTTGCCAGCAGTTTGAATTTTTAGTGGACCCGAGGTGTCTTGTGGCAGTGACTAGTAGATTCTAAAGGCTTGGCGCATGACTGCATGAAGCCTTTTGGGCTGATGCAATCATGCGACGAACATTCAAATTCAAGTAGTGTGACTTTTGGCGGGTTTCTTCTGCAGAGCACGTTGTGAAGTGGCGGGGTAGCTCAGAATTGATTTTTGAGGACATTTTCTAGTTGCAAGCATGATGATGGATGACTTGATCATTGGCACCATGGATTTTGCAGGGTACAGTGTGGTGTTCTTACGCTGATGAAACATTAAAGAACTAGCGCCATCCGTATTTTTTAAATTCAAATTTCTGCGTAGATCAAACCTGGAGCCTTAATGGCTTAGTGGAGTTGTAGATGAGTTGGTTGATCAGGGATGGTGTGTTTGCAGGTGGTCATGGTATAGAAAGATATGCAATCATGAGATTTTGGACCTGTTTGTCGACTTTTCACAGAACTTTTGAGGGTCAGTCTTGTCTCGACCTAGGATTGATTATTATATTGAAAAATCTATAACCCCTGGTTAGTTTTGACTCCTGCCTACATGTAGTGAGGGATGTATATATTGTTTCTTGGGAGCCTTTAGTGCGGAGAGTTTTTGCAATTTTTAAAAGAGTTTTTCTCTTTCTTGGGGAGTTATCCATGGCATTTGTTCTGCCCTCTGGCTCTTACAGCTTGTAATCTTTCATTGAAATCTCAGGTTTAATAGAGGCTACCATGGCATTTGTTCTGCCCTCTGGTCTTTTCCTTATATGTATTTCTCTTATTGAATGTAATATACTGGCTTTATTGGAGAAGTTTTGGAGTTCCAGAGCCCTTCTTTCTTTCAGCTTATATGTGTACTATTGTGTATGATATGATTTGAGTGAGTTTGTGGGTATTCTTTAGCCCCCTGTCATTCTGTCTCATTCATGTGCCCTTTTGCTGAAGAGAACACTTTCTTGCAAGTCATGTGTTGTGTCTTATGTCCAAGCCCTCCTATGAAATACTTATGCAAGCCTGTTTAGAGAGATTGTGTTCTATTAGATCTGAGAGCCTTCATGCTAGTTTGGTCAGTGTATTGTATTCATTTCTTTTCGATGCATCACCTAGTAGGTAGGTTGCTTTCCTGTCATTTCCCTTTCATGCACTCCTTCTAACACTTTCCCTTCAAAGTTTACTTTCTTGTTTAAGAGAAGACTAAGGTGATAATCCAAGAGGAACCAGCCTAGAACCTAGAGGTTTCATCTCAGTTAGAAAAGGTCCCACAACCTTGAGATGATTCTCATGTTATACTGAGTTATCAAGACCAAGAGAGCTTGAAACAAAGGTGCAAACTTAGAGTATAACATTTCTGGCACGCCCGATGGGACTGAAGTTCAGATTCATGTTCAAAGTATGCTATCTCTGATATGCTGGTAGCTTGCTACAGACCTAGAAGAGGTCATTTTTCTACATATCTGGTGACTCTAGAAAGTCTACTAGTTTCAAAGGTCAAGTGCTGGTATGTTTCAAATCTCCATTTTCAGAATTCTAGCTAAATACATGAGTAGACATGTCAAGTTACTATGGATAGTTAGGTTACCCACCATCCTATTATGAGAGTAGTGCTCAATGGGATGGTCATCAGCCTTATCAAAGCCACCCAAAACCTCCTTTTACCCCAAGCTATTATACTTCTCAAGGGTATCAATATATCCAGTATGCCCCAAATGAGTTTGCCCTCGTGCAAAGTTATGAGAGGGCCCTCCGACAAGATGGATCATGGGCACAAGAGGCACCATAGAAAATGCAAAGCCAGTTGTCCCATCCTATTTACCACCCACCCTCCCTTCTCAGACTATGCAATAGATATGGACTTTGAACTTAGACTTCATGAAAGAGCAAGAAAAGGCAAAGAGTGCATTGCTTGATTTGATTAAGCAAGTGTCTGAGCTCAAGGAGCAGAGAGAGTAGGAGGCTCAAATTTATTATGAAGAGGCAGTTCCATACCAAGTGGCAGAGGTTCTTGTTGATAAGCAGCAAGTAAGACAATTCCAAGAAGAGATCAAACGCCGAGCTGAAATTGAGACAGCAAGGTTAAGATCACAGATTGCTCAACAAGAGGCTCCTAGGCCTAAAATTCCAAGCTGGAGGGCCCATCTGTCTCAAGAACCTACACATGAGGAGCTTGCTAAGAGTCCTTTTCCAAGCATTAAAGTAGCTATGCCTTCTTTGTCTCCCCCCTCTCCCCCTCAGTTTCACATCCCAAGTTTTAAGGCAAAAAATTATTTTCAAGAGCCTTCACTTGAGATTCAGTCCACCACTCTGCAAGAGCAGCCTATTCAGAGAAGTGAGTTATCCCAAGAGGCCCCTCTGGTCTCTCAGGATGATGAGGTGATTTGGATTCCCCAATGGAATCTACCTCCTTGTTGTCAGATGCCAAGTCTTTTCAAAGATACTAGTCTAGTATCAGAGCAAGGGCCTATGGTGAATGAACTTTCATGGGATCAGGAGGAGAGGACATCTAAGGTGTTAGTGCAGAGTGATGACTATGGAGAAATGGAGCAGCAAAATGGGGAGGTGGAGGTTGATGCTCAGCCTGAGCTCTTGGTTGATTTGCTTGATGAGCTCCCTCTCTTTGTTGATGATGAAGAAGAGACCATGCCATTACCTATGGCTGAAGGTCAATTAGAATAGTAAGTTCACCATCAACAAGAGGTTGATATAGAGGAGGATGCCTTGTCTTTGTTTAATGAGCTGCCTGGTTTTGTTGAGAAGGATGAGAAAGATGTGATCATAGCCACCCCTTTGAAGTTGCAGTAGCTAGAAGAGATTGATCTTGAGGATATGTTGATTCATGAGCTTGATCTCATCTTTGAGGAGGAGGCTTCCCAATGTACAGAAGATGACCAGAGCCTTGGGGAGGATTATTTGGGAAGCATCATAGGAGACTTGTGTGTGGAGCCTGATTGTAAAGAGCTAGTCATTCCTGGGGACCTTCAAGATATGGGCAGCTTTGAAGAGCTCTTGGCTAGTTTAAAAGAAGAGGATGATAGTCCCCGGACTATGGATGATGAGTTGACTTGGCTATCCATGATGGAGGGCAACTAGGAAGATAGAGAAGAAACCCTCAAGGAAAGTCCTACCTTCAGAATTTCAAGAGGCTGCCCCATCAGATACTTGGCCCAAAAGGAGTTCACTGAGACACCTCCATATGATGCATTTGAGGTGAGTGAACTTGATCTTGTTTTTGCAGAGGCAGTGCATCCTCATTTGCCAAATCTTTGTATGCCTCTTATCTTCATAGCTATCCTCATGTGCCTGATGCAAAATATCTTATTGAGGAAAGGTAGCTATTTTTCACAACTAGTGAATGGTTTTGTTTAACCATGTTTCTGCACTGGTTAGTTTAGGCTAGGTTAGTTTCCCTGCTTTCTAGCTTAGTTTTCCTATTTTCCAAGAAGTGCTCATGCACAAGTTTGTCTTCCCGACGTAGTTTTTGTCCCTCTCCCTGTCAAAAATTTTTGTGTTCAGAGATGATCCCAAGCCCAATGGATATGTCAAGGTCACTGGTCTAATGTCCACTAGACTGACATCCCACAGAAGTCGCCAAAATGTTA
Source organism: Chamaecyparis obtusa (assembly GCA_027943335.1). Taxonomy (NCBI): domain Eukaryota; kingdom Viridiplantae; phylum Streptophyta; class Pinopsida; order Cupressales; family Cupressaceae; genus Chamaecyparis; species Chamaecyparis obtusa. Next base: position 12,119 of record BSBK01012245.1, on the reverse strand, counting down.
CCCAAATTTCCCTGTTATTCAATTTTGGCCACAGTCCTTGCTGCAACTTGTTTTAGCTTGCAAATTTGATCCACAAAGTTCTATTATTTGTGCTCTTGGCCCCATGTTCTTTGATGTATTGTCAAGCCCCAGTTCAGATTGCATCACTTAATTCACAAAACCTGCAGAGATATTCAAGTTTGAATGGTTGCAGGAAATACTGTTGTAGGGTTTCAAAAAAAAGGTTTAGTGTCGAAAACCCTCTGTGTTTTCTTCCTTTTGGTCTGAAAGCTCAGGATGTTTTCGACCTTCACCCTAAAAGCCCAGTGTGTTTTCAACCTTCAGTTTGAAAACCCTCTGTGTTTTCGACCCCTCATCTTCGCACCAGTTCTTCCTAATGACAACATTTTTTCACAAGCGCGCAACTCTAACAAGTGGGGCCCAGATGGTTTTCGACAAGCTGTTATGCGAGTTGTCGCATGATCACATAATTCTTTTTCCCCTTATGTGACCATGTGACTAACCATTGATGGTCCTGTTGAAGCTACTAGCGGTTTGTCGCATGGTCACATAGCCCCTTTCTAGGCTATGCGAACATGTGACAAACCGTTAGCCACACTGATAAGAGCCTGTAGTTTGGTGATGTGCCTATGTTTCATTGGTTGGCTCGTGACAAGGTTTTACAGTGGGCTCGGGATGCAAGTGCGGTAAAGATCTATGGTGGTCGCATGTTATCATGGGATCTTCTGACCCCATGCGATCATGTGACAACTGTCTGATGTAGCAGTCTATGGGTCTAGGTTGCAGTTTGGTGGTGGTGGAAAGAGATCTACAGTGGTCGTAAGATCTCATGGGATCTTCCGACCCCATGAGATCCTGCACCCACCGTCCGATTGGAATCTCAGTTTGTGGATGGGCCTGGGGTTAGTAAAGAAAATGCGCAGTTGCGCGGTTGATGGTTTCGCATGGTCACTAAATGTAGCCAGGGTTAAGGAAGGATCTAGTGACTTGGTGGCTAAAGGAAAGTGAACCTGAGGTGAAGTCTGGGGTTAGATTTGCAGTCGGATCCTAGGCGCAATTTTTTCCAGTAGTTTGAATTTTTGGCGGACTCGAGGTGTCTTATGGCAGCGACTAGCAGATTCTAAAGGCTTGTCGCATGACCGCATGAAGCCTTTTGGGCTCATGCGATCATGCGACCAACGTTCAAATTCAAGTAGTGTGACTTTTGGTGGGTTTTCTTCTACAGAGGACGTTGCGAAGTGGTGAGGTAGCTCGAAATTGATTTCTGAGGACATTTTCTAGTTGCGAGTGATGATGGATGATCTGATCATCGGTACCATGGATTTTGCAGGGTATAGTGCGGTGTTCTTACGCTGATGAAACATTAAAGAACTGGTGCCATACGTATTTTTTAAATTTAAATTTCTACGTAGATCAAACCTAGAGCCTTAATGGCTTAGTGGAGTTGCAGGTGAGTTGGTTGATCAGGGATGGTGTGTCTGCAGGTGGTCCTAGTACAGAAAGATATGCAATCATGAGATTTTGGACCTGTTTGTCAACTTTTCTCAGAACTTTTGAGGGTCAGTCTTGTCTCGACCTAGGGTTGATTATTATATTGAAAAATCTGTAACCCCTGGTTAGTTTTGACTCTTGCTTGCATGCAGTGAGGGATGTATATATTATTTTTTGGGAGCCTTTAGTATAGAGAGTTTTTGCAATTTGTAAAAGATTTTTTCTCTTTCTTGGGAAGTTATCTGTGGTATTTGTTCTGCCCTCTGGCTCTTACAGCTTGTAATCTTTCATTGAAATCTCAGGTTTAATAGAGGCTATCCGTGGCATTTGTTCTGCCCTCTGGTCTTTTCCTTATCTATATTAAATGTAATATACTGGCTTTATTGGAGAATTTTTGGAGTTCCAGAGCCCTTCTTTCTTTTAGCTTATATGTGTACTACTATGTATGATCAGATTTGAGTGAGTTTGTGGGTATTCTTTAGCCCGCTGTCATTCTGTCTCATTCTTGTGCCCTTTTGCTAAAGAGAACATTTGCTTGCAAGTCATAGGTTGTGTCTTATGTCTAGGCCCTCCTGTGAAATACTTATGCAAGCCTGTTTAGAGAGATTGTGTTCTATTAGGTCTGAGAGCCTTCATGCTAGTTTGGTTAGTGTATTGTATTCATTTCTTTTCGATGCATCACCTAGTAGGTAGTTTGCTTTCCTATCATTTCCCTTTCATGCACTCCTTCTAACCCTTTCCCTTCAAAGTTTACTTTCCTATTTAAGAGCAGACTAAGGTGATAATCCAAGAGGAACTAGCCTAGAACCTGGAGGTTTCATCTTGGTTAGCAAAGGTCCCACAACCTTGAGATGATTCCCATGTTATACTGAGTTATCAAGACCAAGAGAGCTTGAAACAAAGGTGCAAACTCAGTGTATAATAGGAATCTTTTCCTCTATTATACCTAACATGTATCTCTTTCCTTTAAAATATTTTCTCTAGAGAGACTATACCTTTGAGTATTTTATTTCCTTTTAATTGGGTCATTTTAATAGAGAACCTTTTTCACTTGGTGGCATAGGTATTATTATTTTTATTTCCTTCAATTAAATGATTAGCAAAGGAGCTATATTTATTGAGCAATTCTATGATATACCTATCAATATTGAGGATTTACCAATGATTAAAATTATTTGGGACACTTGGTTTGTATACTCATTCTACACTAAGTGTCTTGTCCTAGAAATCCTAATGAGGGAGAAGTGGGGAGGTAGAGATGGCCAAGGAGTTAGTTCTACTATTTTGGTCTCTAGGAACAACTTTAATCCTTAAAGCATCAAAATATTCTATGAAATCCTATACTTTGTTTCTATAGTAGTTCAACATGCTATTATTGGTGGTATAGGTCCTTTTGATTTGTCTTATAATAATTTTTGTATTGTTCTTGACTTTGAAATACTTAACACCTCCTTTTTAGAGACAACAAGCGCCAAAAGTAAAGCTTCATATTTTTCTATCTTATTATTATTTTAAAATTCAACTTTGTACACTAAGGGATAGATATAATCAACTGGGGAAATAAGGACCATGCCTATGCCAAAGCTAGAGGATGAACAAATACCATCAAATGAAATCTAGAGAAAGACTGGTTCCTTATCCATTCTTTTCATCATCATTAGTAGACATATAAGTGTCGAGACTAGTTTTAACATATAATATTTCTAACCTTGGATCTATAGACTTCTTCACAATGAAATTTTCTTTCATCTCAGGTTGGAAGTGAACCCTTTTAACATCCACAAGTATATTATCATAAGAACTTGATCCATTTGAATTTATTCTCTTAACTCTTATAAGAACCTTCTTCTTAGTAACCTATCATAATTTACTAGAATTTAATCTATTAGGATTATAATTTTCAATCTTGGATAGAGGGCCAAAGTCATTTGAGCTTCTTTAATTTGTCCTATAATTGGCACTTGAGTGGAATCTATAGAATATCATTTCCTGTGGGAAGGATTTATTGTCATCCCTCAAGCTTTGGCTACTTTGGCAAACACTACATTGTCTAAGGCCTCCAAATCTATGACACAATTACTCAATTTATACATGTTTACACATTTGAAAATAAAGGGTTCAAATTTTTTGTTTTCCATGTTACGAATAGTAGGCTTTGAGAAAGATGTGGAACTAATATAATCTTTAGCTAGTACAAACACTTCACCAGACACTTAGGCATTCATAGGGGCACTTAAGGGCCTTTTTTGAATAAATTTAACTAGCCTATCTAGCTTTGATGCATTCAAACTAAGGTATTAAGCTTGTGATATTTGAACCTTTATGTTTATGAAGTATTCAATAATATCTAACAAGCTAGGTGCATTTTTTTTAGGGGGAATGTGTAATACCTATAAATGGACCATTTTCATTTCGTGCATTTCTCATTTCTTATGATTAAATCTTCAATTTATTATCAGCGTAAGCCTGGTCAAGATGAAGAACTTAGGTTGACGAGCTTGCAAGGGATGTGGTCTTAGAAAGAAGTAGGGATTTTACAAGATGAGATGGGAGGATTTGTAGGATGTTTGGGCAATGACGGTCTACTTAAAGAAAAAAATTTCCAAGTAGAGGAAAAAGAAGAAAAACCAATCAATTGTAATAGGTCAAAATCTAGGTCTACTATGCCTTTATTTCTACCTCCTATGGTATAATTCTTTGGAGCTAGTTTAATCCAAGAATTAAGTAAATATAATATAGATTTTCCAACCTCTTGCTAATTATGAGAAGAGGATTTTTAATATTTATTGTGGTTTCTAAGTGAAGCTACTATAGGATTCTCTCTTACCCTTTCTAATAACAATCAAGGGTTTTGGGCTATCTCTTCTTCTTCTTCCAATATGCAAGCAACCTCCTATAATCTTAATAATAATGTATAAGCCTCTAATCTATAGTATTTAACTATGAAATAATGTTTTCTTGATCATCTTGGAACTCTAGATTTGGTTGTAACACAATAAAGATATTCTCATGAGGAAGTACAATTATGATACATTTTAAGAAGCTAGTTTAGTCACTCCAAAAGTTCATCACATAAATATATTCATTCAATATACCTAGTACATTGGGCAAAAATTTGTTAGTTTTAGATTTGTACCACTTAACTCTCCAATATATTGTGGCCAACAACTAGAAATCTAGACCAAAAGTTGATTCAGGTGTGGTGATTTTATACACCAACTCTTTTCTTATTTTGAAAGTTTGAACTAACTTCCTATGCTTAAAAATAATGAAAAATGAAAACCTATATTCTTCTAGCCAAAAATAAAATAAGGAAGGGAAATTCTAACTAGAAAGTTTTAAAAGGTGAAAATCTTAAATATCTAAAATGAATCAAAGAACAAAAAGTTTCTTCAAATATAGAAAATGCTAGTAATTATCTTTAACTTGTCATTTAATCCCACACAAAGTTGCTCATTAAACAAAAAATCCACAATTTGTATCCATAAAATATTTTAAATGTACACATATAAAATAACATCCTACAACAATGCATTCAACATAATATGGATGAACAACCCAAAAGTTGAAACACAAAGTCCCCAATTTGTAGGATCACTTTTAGATGGTATTTCATTAAAATCTTTAAGGTATTTTCCTATTTTCTTTAACTCTTAACATAATTTTTTTAGCAATATATATGCATCAAATATCAAATATTATGTGTATATGAGTCAAATATATAATAGAATACATGATCTATTAGAAAGTATTAATGTTATTTTCTTGTGAGCATTATCTAGTGTTTTGTGTGGTAAGCAAACCAGTAATATTCACAATAGAGGTCTTTCTCGAAATTGATAATCATGGCATACGGATCAATAATTTTTACTCAAAAATCAATTAGTTAAATTCTCATAAAAAATGAATAGACACGCATAAAATGTGTCCTACTTAGTTAATGGATGAGCTTATGATTTCTATAATGTATATGTCATATTGTACAAAACCTAGTCAATAATTTTAAATTTAGAAGGAAGAAAATTGACATTGATCTTCACGAAAATTTCATTGTTGAATGTACTTAATCATATTGACGTCACAAATATGGCATTTCTCGATGCAAACATCAATTTGATTCAATGAGTTGTAACTTTATCATTAATAATCCTAAAAAATGAATTCTTATAAATCATCATGTATGAAAGTATGATTTTATAAAATTTACTCACATATATATATATATTAGAAAGAGATTGCATAATTGACACTAGAAAAACCTCCCCTACGTGACCATAACCACGTCTACAATTTAGAAGAAAGCTTATGAATATTTGGACAAGATACATTTTTCCATTAATGAAATGGCCAAATCTCTCATGTTATTTCCAAATATAAGGGGATTCCAATAACATATTTTGATTAAACTTAATCTTTGTAACCCAGGTTGAGGAAATGATGTTTGCTTTTTGATAGTTCTCTGGAATCATTAGACAGGTACAATAGATTAGAAGCTATTGTACATGGAAAGCAAGGGATACCGAAGCAAACAAGATGGGGCGGGGGACAAGAGACGCTTCTTGCCAGGATTCTCTCCTTGTGTCGCCTGCGGTGCCCAGTCATGGCGAGTTGCATAAATCATGTTACTAGGCAGGCGAAAATCAAAGCCAAGAACAGCATCACAATCAGAATCAGCTTCATTAGAGAAGGCAATACCCAATAGAATGAGCATGAGCATTGTCTTACCTTCTCTGTCTCCGCTCTCCTCTCTTGGGGTTGCGATGGCGCTGCACTCTCAACGCAAGCATCACCATAATCGGTCAAAGAGTATGCCCTCAAGCCCAAAAGCATCACCATGTCTCACAGACACACTTCTAGGTGATATGGAAAGATTGGAGGAGTCTTTTTCTTCTTCATAATCTTTTGGAGCAGATTGGTTTGGGCAAGCATTGCAAATAGCTATCAATTGCTATTCCAATTTGTCAAACACGCAGATAGACATGGACGGCGTGGGGAGCAAATGGATGAATGCACATCTGGCTGACATACTTCACCTCCTTGAGGCGTGCAATTTGTTGAGGGACAGCATTAAAGAGATCAGGAAGCATCACGCTAGTATGCAGGTAGCTATTCGAAGCCTTAGCGGTGATCTCACTCCCTCTGCCCACGCTCTTGAAAGGGCACGCATTACCCTCGCCATTTGGCCGAGTAAGAAGGACACAAACACCAAGCTGGAGAAATGCATGTCCATTTTGAGTCGGATGGCGGAGAAGCTCGACGATGAGAATAAAGCAGGAGTAGAAGAAGCTGCCATCAACATCAACCATGCGAAGGCCATAATCATCATGGTCTGCTCCACCCTCGTCACTGCTCTTTCCTTCAAGACATCCCACATGAGGATGCCATCTCCTCCTAGCCCTTTCACTTGTCTGCAACACAAGGTCAAGGTGGCGTGTGAGATGAGAAAGAGATCATCGTCATCATCATCAAGGTCCCTGCACGAGTTAGAAGCAGCAGATATTGCACTGGCAAATCTCAACAATTTTCTTAACTCAGATGTGAATCATCATGATGTAGTATAAGACCCCACGTTAAAAAGAGCACATGTCATTGAAAATATAATTTTTTGCTTCTACAGGGAGTTGATCATTGCCCCCCTAAAAAAATATTATCTTTATAAACACCTAGGTTTGAAAAGTAGTTGGAAAGTTGGTTCCCATCCCTATAGACATGGGATATCAAAAAATCTCCAAGAGTATCAATTATCTCGAAGAAAACGAGAATAATTCCACTTATCGATCAACTAGGATTTTGTTTACTAGTGAAGAAATTCACAATATTGAGGGGGTCACTCTCGAGCCACACCTTCCAAAAACCATTTGAAAGGGCCATGTGGAGACAAATGTAGACCTCTTTAGCTTAAAAAAGTGGATTTTCTTGTTTTGAAAGGGAGGGTCTAGTTGTCAATATGAACAAGTGATTTTATATAATATTTTTAGAATAGAATATTCCTCAAATCCTTTTTTAAGTTTTCTATCTCAATACTTTTATGAATGGAATGACACTTAATACTAGTTTAAAGTGATATCTATGTGTGGGTAGCCCCTTTGATTGATTGGGTTGAAATATTAAGGGGATATAAAATATATTTAAAATAATAAGTACATAGGGTATATGTTAAAGTAGGCAAGTATATTATTATTAGTTACATCTAGGTTATCTAGTAAAAAATAGAATTATTTTATTTCTATTATTATATGTGTAGTCGGTATTACTAATATTAATTTAAAGTGATGAAAATTAATTAGCTATATTTAGGATCATATGAATACACATTATGAAATTTACTAGTAAATTGAATTCTTAGTTAATTTAACATCTAGTTTAGTATGTGCTACTAGTCTTATGTTCTATGGGCCAGCATATTAATATGTTGTTAATGTGCTACTAGTCCTTTGTTCTATGGGCCAGCACCCTTCTGCTGCTTTTATCTATCAAAAACATCTAGTTTAGTATGTAAATTAGGGTTTCTATTTAAATCTCTTATGTCACAACAAACTTGCCTAATTTTATAAAATATTGTACACTATTATATCTTTTTTTCTTGTTATAAAATGAATATCCTTACTAAAACCCAACAAGTAAATTTAGATAACATGTACATGTTTTGTTTTAAGTAGCAACTACCCATTTTTTTTTGAGATAACTGAAATCTAAACCCACTCTCAACATTAGGTTTTACGTTAGGACAAAATGTGGTGGGTCCAAACCTTTGTCTTCGTCTTGCACTTTCAAGACTATGTCATTGACAATGACTAATACTTACTTTATGCATATGCCAACTACCTCTCCTGGCCTAATTTCTCAATGAACTAAAACCTCCTCATACATTTTAGAGTACAACATTAAAAATAAAAATAAAGGATTTGATTAATTTTACTATTGTTTCATTAATTATTAAAATCAAATTGGTGGATAGACTTTAAATATCAAATTTTCTCTTTTTTAAAATAACTTATAATTCATTGAAGGTGAAAAAAATGTAAAATGATAAGCTCAGAAAAGTTATAATTTCCATAAACTAGAGGTTTTCAAACTAGATTTTACAACAAACAAAATTAAATTATGAATATATTCAAAAAAATACTAAAAGGTATAGAAATCAATCTTCAATGTCCTAGACATGTTCTCCCAAAAGTATTTGCAAAAATTATTTTATTTAGGTCACAATATGGCAATCACACACATGCATGGTACAGTCCTCAAACATGCATTTTTAAAAAGTGGTTTTTACACATGCCAAGAGAAAATTATTTTTTACCAAGTGGGTACCCCCAATTACATATATAAAAAGTAGACTTGAAGAACTAAATTACATACTACTAAACTTTTGATTCAATCTTTAAGTGTCCAATTTTTTAAAACTAATTGTGACAAATTTTAAAAATCAAGAAAAATACTTCCACTTTAGGCACTTTTTAGGGACTCGAATTTTTGTAGGAACCCATATATATTTAAACAAGAGAGACATCGTAATGAATGTAAGGCCTTGTGTGGGTTACAAACATTAAAATACCAAAAACACTTATATAAGTTGTCCCATAAACTCTTTCTAAACCATTGTATCGATGAAACACAACTCTATTATGAATGTTGTGGAAGTTGCTTTACAATCAAGCATATAAAAGTTTTTAAACATATCCTTGGAATTTTTTAAATAAATTAAAATTTCATCCTTAGTTTGGAAAACCTACATTCCTATAAATTTTTTCATAAGGCCTAAAAATATCATCTCAAATTTATACAACATGGAAAATTTGAATTTATCTTTCCTTAGTGAACTACTACCAAAAATGCGACAAAATCATCAACATATAAGATGACATTGATAATGCGACCACATTATTTTTATGTTAAGGGGAAGGCTTTTTATTATTTCTATCAAATCTTTCCTCCTAAAATTACCCATTCATCCGTGCACCTCAAAACCTTTTATTTTTTCAACATAAATTTATTCTTTTAAGAACCCATTTAAGAAAGAACTTTCATATCTATATTATGGATGCTATATTTATTTTGGGCTTGAATGGAAATAAAATGTATGGTAGCCTCTTTTTTTCCTACGTGTACAAATTATTCTTCATAATCT
>BSBK01012244.1:2500-141531 GCA_027943335.1 Chamaecyparis obtusa | reverse complement strand
AAGTTTGACAATAGAATTGATATTTGAAAGACAAGTGATTCATGATTACCAAGATACTAAAGTGTATGTAAGATAATTAAATCAGTTAATGTATTGTCATTGATGTCAACTAGTTTTGGCTGTACTTATCATGATGGGTTACAAGACATCTTAAGAAGGAAAAATGGTAAAGGAATGAGATATCTACATAAAGATGAGATGGATAAGAAAGATATGGATATGGTATACATTGGGTAAGTTATTGATGAGTCTATGGAATTGTGTTATTTGATTGTATTACATGAATCTATTATGTATTGAAGATCAAGACTGAACAAGTTTATGTGGTTAGTAAATGAAGAATTTTGTATACAATGAGAAAGTGTAATGTATACCAAGTATAGTATTAACCGAGTTAGTTATCACTGATAAATTATGACATTGACCGAGTGAAAGAAATAAATGTAACTTATGAATTCTGACTAAAGATGATGAGTTGGACAATTGTTTATGATTCCGAGGTAAATGATAATATTTGTTATGATGATTAAATGGAAAATCATTTGTATTTGAATTAGATCATTACTGTATTAGTTTAACTATTGTTACAAATAAATCTCTTAACCGAGTGGGACTTAACAGTCTTTATATTTTAATATGATATTCAATGAATGTTGATTATTTTCTTGTTGACCACATAGTGAATGTTTGGTCAAGGGAGAACTGTTAGTGATATATCCTCTAACCAGGCCACACTCATAGTGTGTTTTTTTAACCTTTAACAGGGTTGGCTCCTAACCGAGGTCACTTCAAAAGAGTGAATTATTTTGGGTAACCGGTCCCAGGTGGTTTTTCCCTTAACGGGTTTTCCATGTTAAAAATATGTGTTATATGTCGTATGGATGTGTTGAATTTTTATTTTACTTTACACATTACTATAACTGGATTGATCGGTAAACACAATATTTAATTTATCGGTAATCGGTATATGAAGAGAAAGGTAAAGTTGATATTTTACCGAGTTGATTAATTGATTTAAAAGTTTTATTATATACATTTGGTAGTGTTTGGGACTATAGGATAACTGGACTTAACTGATTCAATCCCCTCTTAGTTATCTAACAATTGGTATCATAGCATATAATGCTTGAAGGAAAAGTTTGAAGGACTTAAGATAAAGATCACAAGATTTATAAGAGAGAGCTACCAAAGCTAAACAAAGACAACTTCTCAACATGAAAAATTAGAATGAGATTGTACCTATCAAGGATTGGAGAATTTACAATATACTACTTGGATAATGAGGTCATTTTCCCCATTGGACCTTTGATTGTTGATCAGATGAGAGAAAGACATGAACACAATAATACAATGATAGATCTTTCAACTTCCTTATCAAATACCAAATTTGAAGATGTTAAGACATGCACTACTTCCAAACAGCTGTGGGACAAGCTTACACTAGTTCACAAAGGAGATGTGAATGTGCTAAGGGATAAAGCTGAAAGTCATAGAGGAAAGTTTGACGACATGAAAATGAAAGGAGATAACATCTCACAGTACAACAACCGAGTCAAGGAGATTGTGAATTCTATCCGAGGAGCAGGATGTATTATTGAAGAAGACACTATTGTAAGTAAAATTATCAGAACCTTGTTGCCTACTTATGCTATTAGAGTCTCTTCAATTCATTCCAATGAGATTATCTTTGTTAGGAATATTCCCAAGAGATAACTGAGAGGGGGGCGAGGGGGGTGAATCAGTTAGCTAAAAGTTTCAATTCTTTATCCAATTAAGTATACTTAAACATAAAGTATAAACACAATGAGAGAACATTTGAACACAACAACAATATTTTGGTTACGAGGAAACCCAAATAGGTAAAAACCCCGGTGGGAATTGACACCCACTAATATTATGTACTACTGTATTATGATCCTTGTTAGAAGATCCTTAACCCTATTAGGAGTTGCTTTACAATATGTTTAGTAGAGTAGACCTGGTCAAGGGTCAGACCCTATTAGGAGTCTTTTACAATTAACCCTATTAGGGGTGAGGACACACTGCTCAAATGGGCAAAGGCTACAACCTTCTGAATAAAAAATACACACTATATCTAGATCTTGGTGAAATGCGCTTTGACCTACTGTTTGGATCAATTCCAATGTATAGATAAAATACTTTACTTGGTCACATAGACCTTCTGATGGCTCAACACTTCGCACACTTTGCTCTACTCTTCACAAACTATGAACCACACTTTAGCAATCACAAATGACTGTCTATAAATATCTTTCCTCTAAATGATATAATCAAGTTAGCCTATTAGAACTACCTTGAAATCATATTAGAGAATTCATAACAAACTCCAATAATTTAGTCGGCTCTACTAAGAATGCAACACAATTTGGGACCTGTCCAATAAGATGATTATAGACGTACACTACACACTGTCGGCTCTACCAAAATAACTAGATCTTTCTCCTCAAGTTGAATTACATCATGCGCTCTTAACCTAACATTACTAACTCTTCTCCAAGCTCTAATCCAGGGGAACATACCAAAATGATAGGCGCAACTCTTGAACCAATATAATCTATGTCAGCTCTTCTGAACAAACACAGGAAACTGCTACTGGTGAATAGCGACTGCATAAATTCACTTCTACTGATCATCATACTCTGCGTCCATGAATGTAACATCACTAACATGTCTCCATCACATATCTAAGTGCATAAGGCTCCATGATAAATGTACATACAATCATTCATAGAACACTGTCTGTAACTCTGCCAGGGACACTACTGCAACAAGATGCTATATAACTGTCTGTACTAACAGTTAACCTCTACGCCCATGATATCATGCTAATAACATGTCCATGCCACATATACTAAAAGCTTACTACATAAGTCTTCCACGCATGCTACTTACCATATGTTGTCATCAATGACAAACATACAGTCAAGCACTGGCTTGCTGGCAAATCTCCAACAATCTCCCCCTTGGCATTGATGGCAACATATGGAATGAAAAACTCCACCAATCCAAATGAATAGTTATTTTTATAACATTCTCCATTTCCTCTTCAAAAATCCCCCGAGGATGAATCCTCCATCTGCTGCAATATTCTTCAACATTCTCCATTTCCTCAACGAAACTACTGCCATAACTGAATACTACTCCCCCTTAGTATATTACTCCTCCTTTTACTTCTATTTTTCATGACTATATATTACTCCCCCTTTGACATTTTTGGTGCTCTGAAAAATCTATCAAGTTTTGAGCCCATAATCAGAGAATTTTCCTAAGGCAAGGTTTGTGCCCTTCAAAGAACAGTAAAAAAGGCTAAAGTTTAAATGCATATAACAAAAGGCCTATTGATTTTCATCACATAGTGCTTGGAAAATGTGTTCCTCACATTTAATTTGGCATATAAAGTTGGTCACAACTTTCAGAATTCAATTCCAACAAGTTTTGACGTTACCCATTTGGAGGCCAGTGTTCAAATCTGCACTTTGCATTCCGTCTAGTCTTAACTAAATGGCCTATTTCGAAGGTTTGCATTTGATGTCTGGTTAATGGTTGTGATATGAAGGTCATGGAATCATGCTATAGGCATGAGAAAGAAATAAAACACCAATTTTTAGCCCCCCATGTGCCTGTTTGACATGTTTTTCAGAGCCATTTCGTTTGTAGATTGCTATGTTTCTCCAAAAGTGCATTATTCAATTTTCTGAGTGGCTTACTTCGGGGCCTTTCCATTTGCACTGAGTTTGGGATCAAAAATAATTGAAGGATATTCCATACTATAGACCTGGAAGTGTACTTTCTTGGGAATTTTCAAGTCTCTACCAATCCGATTGATCACTTTGCTCGATCAATTCCAAATGCAATTTCTATGAATCTGATTATTTTCGGTTCAGAATGTTCTAAGTGGCCAACTATAAAGATTAATAATTGATAATCGGTTGATCACTTTTGGAATAGATTATACTCTTGTTTTCTATGTGTGAGAAAGATCATTTATCCATGGTTTCAGGCCGTGAAGTTTTCATTTGATCAGTTTGCAGGATCAGACAAGAGGTGTTCAAAAGATGATAAAAAGTATGGATGGAATAACTCTACAAAGTAACCATTTTTTGAAATTTGTAGCTTTTTACTAGATCCTCATCCCTAGTTAAGGGTTGTTTTTTTGTGTTCCTTTTATATTAATTTTCCACCAGATTCAGTGGCGTGCCCTCAGCTCATTATTTCATATTTTTAGGTCATCTCTTTCCGAGTCAGTCGATAATGATTTTCAGTTTGCATTTGCCAGCAATTCTAAACAGGTTTTTTCAACTTTTAAAATCTCATTCCTCGTTCATTTTTTGGTGAATCCCTTTCACAGGGTGATTATCTATATCAGAAGGATCGTGCCTACCAAGTTTCATCATTTAGTGATATGTTTTGATTGGTGTTTTAATAGCGCGACTGGAGGTATTTTATTAAGAATTGGTGACTGGTGAAGTAAGAAAATTCAAAGCTTTTTAAAAAGTTTCCAGTTGTCTGGATTGGATCCAGTTGTGAATGCCAGTTGTTCTAAAAAAATTTTTAGGTTGGTTGTTTGAGTTTGAAAAAATTTTAGGCCGGACCCGCTTGGGGTCCAACCTGCCTCATCAGGTGACTCATGATCAAATATGAAATTATGAAGAATCCAAATCTTTCAGGGAAGAATTGAGACACTTTCTTCTAAGGAGAAAGTAAGCATGGATAATCATGCGTCCCAACATCTAGTATCATTATTACATTAAGGAACAAACATAAAAAATTAGAAGTCACCATGGATATAATATCGTGAGGAAAGGCACATCATCCCTTTGAGAGAAATAAGTCATGAGAATTCTAGTGATGCTCTCGTTTCTCGCACTGAGGTGTTTAATGGAATTGGAAATGATAAAGGGGCCCCCAAAGGTTCTAAATTTTCTCGTTGGTTTTAAACAAAGGAGGAGAAGCTTAGTGATGACATGCCTGCTCACAATGCATCAGACATGTTGTCATTTATTTTCAAAAAATGGAATGATCAATAAACTCCAATTATTCTCATTGAAGATATGATGCAAGCGGAGGAGCCCCCAAATGGTCCTTTAGGATCTATTTTTCCTCTTAGAGACACATGCAAAGTGTCCCCAAATGTCTTATGGGCTGCACAATCTCCAAGCCTGGCACGCACTTGAAAAAAGACTGAGCACCCCATGCGTTGGTTGTGTGCATTATTTCAACAATGAAGCTTACAAAGTGGCCTGCCTAAGCTTCCATTTTGGTTGTGTGAGCCTCTTTTGATGTTTTGTGTGAACCTCCAGGTAGATTTTAAGTGCAGCATATGGGAATGGATTAAGAGAGAAGGGGCTATGAGCATTAAGAGGCGTACATGAGCCTTCAAGAGGCAACGCAAGGCTTCAAACACACAACGTCTTCTCCCTTTTGATGTGTTGATTATGAGCTTTGAATAAAGGCTTTGAGTTTGTAAAATAGAGGAGTGTTTGCAGACCTCCAGGCATGCACCAAACAAAAAGAACACATCAAATATTTTGTGATGACAACATAAGTGGAGTGCGTGAGTTTTCAATATGTATGCAACATACACCAAATTGAAGAGGAATGAAGTGGGAGCTATGAGTTTTCTAAGGATTTGCGTAAGCATCCCAAATAGGTTGCGTGAGTATCCAAGAGTGAGCTGTTTGTAGCACAAATAAAGAAGATATGGGAGCTTGCATGAGGCTTCCCATAAGCTGCATTTCCCTCCATTTTGGTGTGTTGTTTGCAATGCATTAGGGACGAGTTGCATGAACCTTCTCCTGAGGTTTTGCATGGGTTTTTGGTAGCTTGTATAAATTTTTGTGTGGAGGAAGTGCTACATGAGCCTCCCTCTTGGGGCTATGCCTGTGTCTGAAGGCACATACATAGTGCGCAAGTAAAAATGAAAAGAGGAGGCCAGAGAACGTGCAAGCCCAGCAAGGAAATAGAAAGTGTGTGCAAATGTATATGAGGATGCTAGATTTTGTTTAGCAGTGTGTCAACACTTGTGATACATGCATGAAGAGTTATGTGCAGGTAAGAGGCTGTCGTATGTGGTTGCAGTGTAGAAATATAATCCCACATGTGGCAAGAGTTGGAGGAATGAAGTTTTTAAAATATGTAGTGCTCACTTACATAGTAAAGTGAGAAAGAAGGAAGGCTAGAGGTGGACCTCTCAAATTCTTGTGGGCCCAACTGGGCACCTGTTGTGGAGGGGTAAATTTTGAATGGTAAAGTATTATTCCAAAGAGATATGTAGTCCCACATTGAAGTCGCCAGAGAAGAATTAGATGTTTATAAAGAAAAACATACAATATCATAGTGTCCAAAGCGGATGCCCGGTTGAAGGGCTCTCTCATGCACATGTGGATCGAGGTGCAAGTTGGATGCTGACTTGGTAGTTGGAAAGCCCACATGAAGGTAAGGTGAATTTTGATAAAACACATAGTGAGTAGGATAGAAACATCGAGATACGTGCCCAACATCTAACGGTCATCGTTATAGCGGAGGGATGGAGATGCACGCGAGATACGCTTGCGAATTAGTGACATGATGACACATGGTGCTCCAAGGATGTGGCAATGAAATGCAGTTTGGCTCCAAGTGGATATCGCAGGTGAACCAGAATGTGACATGTGGCGAGGGACTGGTGATGAAGCAAAGAATGGACAGTTGGTTGACCGCCTCAAGATGCATGGAGATATGATGACTGGCACTATTCCGCTAAGATAAAGGTTCTCACTGGTTAACCTTGGAAAAATAGAGACATGTTGACATGTGTCCCAAGGTGAGTTGGTAGATGGATGCCCAGTCAATAGAATAGGCCAATCACAAGGTGATAAGTGGCAGAGGATGTGCAGAGGTCCAACTTGGTAGTGAGGTGGATCCTCAGACCAACAAGATAGTGCCACATGGCATATAGGGCCCACTTTCAAATTCAAATGTCTGTGTAAGGATTAAATTTGAATTTGTATAGTTTGTACTATATAAATAAATCAAAAATTTAAATAATACAGGTTGCTCATGGGAAATGATGTCTGGGACTCATTTTTTATCCAAATATATAAGTATTATATGTTTTCCGAATTGGCGCGAAATGAGGAATCAAATGGCGGTGTTAAAAATCAGATTCGATGAAGTTGCTAAGAGTAGTAATGGACTGTGTATTGTGAGATCAAACTTGGGTAGAGATGCAGATATTTTGTAAAGATATGTTCTAGAATGTAAACTATATCAGATTTATCTGAGATATTTTTGTTAGTCTTAGGGTTGACTATGTTGCCCTAAAAAAGACCTAAATGGTCCTAAGCTTGTTGCAATCCTTTATATGGATTTCCAGGACCATTTACAGAGACTACTGGTTTTCCAGTTCACGAGGTTACATTCTAAACCTTCAGTCAAGGAGTAGGACATGTTCGGTCCAGTTTGTATCAAAACAGAGTAGAAAGTTGCAGATCATTTGCATATTATGTCAAGTGGCTTTGAATCTTCAAGAAAGGTGTATACAGAGGCTTAGGTCCTCATTTTAATTCAAGTTTTATGAGTTTTGAATGTTCTAATTTTTTGTATGGAGTTTATCTATGCATATGTTATTTGTCTTTAGTTCTGATTGTAATTAGATTAAAATATGCTCTAGATGATACACAAGTTCATAGGGTTTGCACAGGGATTTTTGTAAGCAGTATAGTTCTGGGTATTTGTATTTATGACTTGGATCTATGGTGAAGTAATAGTAATCAGTCTCTGTATTCTATAGTGTAATAGATGATTTGCCCAATGGATAAGGCACTGATCTGGAACAAGTAAACTTTATCTTGATATATGTCTGGTTGGGATGTGTTATATTCTACAAAAATTAAATCAAATCCTTTCAATCCTTTCAGTTTTATGTATTTAGGCCTCAGTTATTTCATAGCAATGAAGATTCAATGAATGACTGGTTATCATTTAGTACTTTCTTGCTATTATCTGCTTTGTTGAATCCAGTCTTGGTGTTGTAAAGAAGTGTTCTATTTCACTGGATTCGGTGCACCCACCTTGGTTCTGCAGACCCAGAAGAGAAGAGGGTTGTCTTGTCCCTATAGTTGGTCTAGTTACCTATAGATTTCCCCATATTTGGAACTGACCATTCCCAAAATCAGTCTTAGGTATATTGGTGTCTCATGGAGTGTAAAATCTGTTCCAGGAACGAACAAAATAATGACTCCACTAGGGAGATTATAATCATGAGTAAATAGTGCAGGTTCCAAGTTGAGTTGGACTCCTGACCTACCTATTTCAATCAGTTGATATCTCTAGTGTTATAAATTAGTTATAAATAATACAGGTACAAGTAGAGCTAGACTCTTGATCAGCTTATTTGTTATCTAGTGGTTTCCATTGAAGTGTATAAGAGTTAGATTTTAAAAATTTTGAAATCATCTCACCAAGTTGTGAGTGGTGACTCTGAGATCCTTTGTTTGATCAGTGGAAAGTTTGGAATAAAGATATGATGTATTCATCTCTGATAAATAGTATTTGAAATTCTAGTAAAGTTTTGTGTTGACTGGAAAAAGTATACAGAAATTGAGATAAAGTACTTTTCCTCTTCAAGGAGGTAGCGACTCTATAAGTAAAGATCTTGATGGAGCTATGAAGTGAGCTCCTAAATTTTCCATTCTTTCCAGCAAAAGAAAAATCATAGTATCAAAGAACTTTACCAGGTATTTCTCATTGAATGTTTTGTATTTGTATAATCCTTATTGGGTGAAAAGGTCACCATATAAAAGGGATTTTAGAATTGTGGGTCTGCATGTTTCTCTAGATTTATTAAAAAATTTGGGTTGTATCTTTCAAGAAATATGTATGTGTGAGAATTTTTATGGCTGTATAAGTTTTTTGTGATAAAATCTAAAAGTTTGATTAAGAGGAATTGCAGTCCATAATGGATTCAAGTAGAGGTCTTTCTGTACAGAGGTATGAGCCATTGTGTTTTGATGGCATACATGGTTTCCTGAATGAGATTCCTACTAAGATTAGGAAACATTTGCAAGATTTTAAGGGGAAACGATCAAATTCAGCATGTGAGCATTTGCAAGATTTTTCTGATTTGATGGGAGATTTCAAGATTTGTCATGAAGATATCATCATGAAGTTGCTGGTTCAAACATTAAAGGATGATGCTAGGATCTAGTTTTATTCACTACCAGTGAATTTTATTTCTTCATGGGAGGACTTCAATTCATCTTTCATGGAACAGTTTGCTGAGAGAGTTGATGTTAGAATTCTACTGAACAATTTGATGGAGATTCAAATTGAAGAAGATGAATTGGTCTCACCATTCAACATCAGATTTGCTAAGACATTAAATGATATTCCAAAAGGTTACAGACCCAATGATCAAGTATGTTTAATAATTTATTTGGGTGCTTTCGATAGAAAGATGAGCTTCTTGTTAAGAAATAAAGAGCCAAATAATTTACATCAAGCTTTTATGACATCAATGGACATTGAAAATAATTTGAGATATAAAATTGCTAAAGGGTTTTTATCCACTGGAGTTTGTTGTCATGATGTTCCAATCAAAGAGGATAGGTGTAAATCAGAAAATGAAACTCAGTGTCAAAGTGTCTCCATCTCTGCCCATCTTACTAATCATGTTTCAAGTTATGCTTTTGAACAGAATGTGAATGAAGAAAATTTGCAGCAAACAATGAATGTCCCTGATGTAGAAGTTAACATGGTTAATGAATAATTGCAGCATTTTCTTGATGCAGAGATAGATATATACAAAGGGTATACACCAAGTAGATTTGAAACTAGTTCTTCTAGTTGTGAGGCTATAGAGACTTATTGTTTGTAGTCAAGTAAAGAAAATAAAGAGGGGGTGAATCTTTCATCAAATGATGATAAAGCCCCAAGTGATGAAGTTATGTCAGATTTCAGTAATGTTGATAGTGAAGAAGAAGATTTGAGAAGTCAAAGTGATCCTGATCTTCTTGAAGACAAGGTAATGGTTTATGGACAACCTTGTGAAAAGGATGAGCAATTATCATGTGCTGAAAATGATTGTGAAAAGTTTGATATGAATAGAGAAATCATGAATTCTTGTGTTTTAGATAATAGTGGTGATGAAACTAATTTTTTAGTTTCTATATTTTTAGCTTTTCATTTACCATATGAATTATTGATCATAAGATGGATGAGGGTTTATGTGAACCCAAATAGGAAACCATGGTAACTCGGTTGGCCCTTGAACTAGAAATGGAAGTCAGTTGGTTTGATGTAGGTACTGAAGATTTTGATATTGTCAATAATATGGAATCAGTGTCTTATCAAGAAGAAGTTAGTAATGCTGAAAATCTTCCCTATAACAATGAATTATGTTAGGAAGACATATGCCAAAGGGAGGACATGTGGAAAGGGCTGCCTAGTGATTTGTTTGAACCACAATTTGAAACATTTGATGGAAAGCTGGAAGAGGTTTCAAAATTTATATCAGATTGTTTGCTTCAACCAGAGGTGTGTTCTTTCTTCCAAGATTTGGATCTAAAAAGTGTTGATGCTCTATTTTTTGAAGGAGTTGAAATAAGCTAGCAAGGACATATTAGTTACCAATTAGAAAATGAATCTTTCATTTTGCCAATTCATCATGATGATGCCTCCCAGAATCAATTTAATTTGAAGCCACAAGTTGCAGTCCAAAGTGATTTTCTTGAACACTTGTTTGACATGCACACAGTTGAATTTCAAGGGTTTTCTTTTGATGATCATGCATATAGTAAAGGTGTTGATTGCTTTCCGTATACAGTGCTGAAAAATTAGGACAGTACTTCTAATGATTCCAAATTTTATATTGATTATGATTTTGTGTCGGATACAGAAGTGTGTTCTTCTAGTGATTCAAAATCAGATTCTCGGGACATAATAGAAAGGTTTTCTTGTGAGGACCCTTGTCCAAATGAAAATGATGTTGTTTCCTTTTGTACCGATGGTGCTGATTATAATGCTGATAATGAATTCAGTGAATATGAAGATGATGAGGAAAGGTTCACAGTTGATAAGGTTTCTATTAAAAAGTTTGTAAACCTCTCCTTTTATCAGCATAAGAGAATAAATTTTTTTTATTTTTTATTTAGGCAAAAGTGGTGTAACCACCATATTTTATTAATCTAGTTCAATAACTCCCCCATGGAAGAACTAGTAAGAAACCCCGGGATCATAGTTATATACATGCATATATCCAAGGATATATAAATACATAAATATTACATATTTCAAGCAATATGTCAATATTTCTTATCCAGTTTTAGATCATACTCCAAAAAGCCTTCAAAAGTTCCCTAATGACATCGACATGTACAATACACCGATTGTGTGTATTTTTTCCTATGACAACATCATTTTATACATCTAACTACATATTTGGCAAGCATTTCATCACACAAAAAATATATTAAAAAATCCCTAAAATCTATATGCCCATATCATCTAGCAAACTGGAGGGGACTTGTTGCATGTCTGTTGATGGGGAACCATGAGCTAGTGGCAATGACCTATCTAGACACCGGGGAATTTCCCTAGAATTACCCCAATCCACATCACCATGAACTTGTTGCGACCCACCACCAAACTCCAAGCCAACCAAATGTGTATTAAGGTCAGGGACCCGTAGAAGAGCTCGTGGGCTACTAGAGAAGATGCCGGGAAGATGTGGATTTGGCAGCTCCATGATATCTAATAGAGCATTAACCTAAATTCTGACTTTGTTTTCCAAGTGAAACCCCAAATGCCTCCCCAAGATTCAAAGTGCATTTTCCATGAATCAAGCATCTTGCGAACAGAGGGAGCATTTAATACTTTCATAGATTAGAAAGCAATCATGATTTGAGAGCAACTCATGATGCAAAAATAGTCCACTAACCAGCACCAAACCATCCCATAGTTCATACTATTGAACAGCCCTCGAGAGCGCATTATGTTGAAGAAAATTTGGGTGGACCACTATGTGAGCCAGCGAAGACACCAAAGACATTGACTGGGATAAGTCCATCACGTTGGAAAGAAAAATAGATACAATCTGTGAAGGAAAGCAAATGCTCCACAAATGAGAGTCCAATATTTCTTCCCCAACAACCAGTTGAATTTCATCCCTTATTGCTTGCGACTGGCATATAAATATTGATGAAAATGAGCCCTCATTGATGTGAGGCGGTAGATCCTCTTCCAAAAGTTCCAATCATAGCCTAACTCTATAGTTTTTGGGCATGAATTCATGGTGATAGCGGGCACACTGTCTGCATTTCATCACCTGACTAACCCACAAATACATTGGCTCCCAACTTGTAACTCGACAATGAGTGATGGATATGATCAAAAGCCCACATATTTGTAGCTATAATAAATCACCAAGTACAACCAAAATAATATCAGGATATCCCAAGTGTGAGCGAGATTATGCATAAGTTTCAATGTCATTTTTGGAACTTGGGATTCTGCCAATAGTACACTGATTAAACTTTCTCAACCACAAACACATGTGTGCTGATGAACTTGCAGATGGGGAAATAGATATGATGGCACAAATGATACACAAGCAAGTTGTGTTTTTATTAAAAGTTATTAAAATTTATATCTACTCTATTCTTCTCACATGTCGAATACTATGGCATACGAAAACTATTTGCGCCTCCCATTAAACACACAAATGGAATTGTACTTGGGGAAAATACATAAAATATTTATGCATACATCTGTTAAAGAACAAACTTCACATCCAGACATTTGAGGCATCAACTGCACATGACACTATTTCTCGACTATAGATTTCCTTCAACTTGGCATCGTGATTAATAATTGAATCATCATTAATAGCCACCAGTTCATACCCATCACAACCTTTGTTTGCCAGATGGTCTGGTAGTCTATTACCCCCTCTAAGCATGTAAGAGATCTGAACTTCTTGAAATGAATCCGATAATAGCCAAATCTACTGAAGGATGTATGATAGTTTCCAGTTATGGGATATTCTGCTTATACATGTTGATATAATCACTATTGAATCTCCCTCTATTTGAATCTATCAGAAGCCTCCATTTTTTGCTAATATTAGACCTTCTAATAATGCCTTGGCCTTAGCCATATTGTTTGTGCCATCAGGAAGTGTGTAGCATTTTACTACTAGTAATAATCCTTGAAAATTCTGGATACAAATTCTTGCCCCTAATTTACCTGGATTCCCTCTTGAGGAGCCATCAAAGTTAATCTTGCTCAACCCTTTGGATGGCGGCATCCACTTAATCCCTTCTCTGTCCAGCATTTTATTTGGTTTTGGTTGATAACACAAACCAAAAGGAGCATGTATTTGTTTCCACTCTCACAATATAAATGAGTCCCATGATGTCATAATTAGATTATGTTTAAGCTTATTATGACTAGCATTAACTAGTTCTGATATTGATCTTTCTATTTGAGCTGTGACCACTTGGATTGTCAAAAATTGTCTACGAAAGATTCTTTTATTTCTCTCCCACCAAATTGCCTAGACCACTATTGCTGGAGCACACTTCCAAATTGTTGAAAAAAGGGAGGATGAATATAGTTGTGGCCATGAGTCAAACAGGTCCCTTAGCTTGCATGGAAGAGGAGTTGGATATTGTAACTTTCTAAGGACAAAATGCCAGCATTCTTGAGCAAATTCACAATTTAAGAATAGGTGGTATGTGTCTTCTTGATGATTATCACAATGTAGATAATTAAAAGGCTGAGCTATATTAAGTCTTTGAAGCTGCTCACTTGTTAATGCCCTATTATTCAAAGCTAGCCAAGCAAAGCATCCTGCTTTTGGTAATGTTAGATTATTCCAACAGAAGGACAAGCTCAGGATGGTTTCTTGGTTGCATCTCTCTACTGAATAAGATTATATCCATCCTTAATATTAAAATTCCCATATGCCCCCGGTGCCCAAATCAATTTATCCTCTAAGTTTGATAAGTACATCAGTCTTTGAGACAAGATTTTCTGGAATAATTGAATCTATTGTGGTGAGAGAGGTAGCTCTTGGGGGTCTTTCCAAATTACTTTCCTTGAGTGAAGGCATATAGCAGATACATATCCAATTAAGTGAATACCCCAAACATTTACTGCTACAAAGATAATGTCGTCCATTCCAATGTTATTTTTACTAATCAAAGGTGGTGCCCCACTCCATGAGTCATGCCAAAACTTGACTGATTGACCATTATTGACTTCCCATGTAATATACTTTCATATTATATCTCTAGAAGAGATCATGAAGTCCCAAATGGTTGACCCTTTAGGGGAGTCAGATACTGATATAATTCTAGCCGGGTTAGAATCATCTAAGTACTTGGTTTGCATAATTTGGTACCATATATTATGTGGCTTAGAATACATTTTCCATACTAATTTTCCCCCAAATGCTATGTTCCTCTTTTGTAGATCATGAATCCCTACCCCACCCAGCTGCTTAACTTGTGCCGATTTCTCTATCGAGACTAAAGGGATTTTCTTTACTCCGTTCATGTTCCGAGTCCATAGAAAATCTCTAATCAGTTTCTGAATTTTTTGAATGACCGACATAGGAGCCTTGAGAACTGATAAGTAATAATTGGGGATTGCTGAGAGAACTATTTTGATTAAAAGTATTCTACCTAAGAGAGACATCCACCTTGCTTTCCATGCAACCACCCTGGCTTTAATCCTTTTGATGATTGGTGTCCAATAACTGATTTTATTTGCCCCCATGAAAAATGGGATACCAAGGTAGATTGATGGAAGAAAATCCACTAAAAATCCAAGAAGGTTAACAATTTTATTAGATACACTTTGATTTGTATTAAATAGATATATCTTGGATTTGAGAGGATTAACTATCTGATTTGATGTTGTAGTATACAGGTCCAAGGTTTCTTTGATTTGCCTGGCCTCCATGATGTTTGATGTACCAAATAATAGTGTATCATCAACGAAAAGTGAGTGAGTCACTAAAATATTTGTTTGACCAATTTGCACACCTAGCCACTTTCCTGACGCTTTCTTCCGAAGTATGAACCTACTAAATGCCTCTACCATTAAAATGAATAAGATTGGTGATAAAGGATCCCCTTGCCTAACTCCTTGTGTAGATGAAAAAAAACCCGTCGGAACACCATTTATCAAAACTGTAAAAGATGCACCCAAAACACAAGCTTTTACCCATTTACACCAACTTCTTGAAAATCCAAATTTTTGTAGGACCTTAATGAGGAAATCCCAGCTAACTCTGTCATATGCTTTCATCATGTCTAGTTTAATAACAAAATGTGTTGATTTACTATTGTGGATAGAATGAAGAACTTCATGAGCCACTAAAGCTCCTTCCATTGTCTCTCTACCTGGAATGAAGCCCCCTTGTGGATGTGAGAAAATCTTAGGGATAAGGTGTTGCATCCTTAAATAAATAGCCTTTGTGATTATTTTATAGATAGTATTGGATAAGGATATCGGTCAGAATTTTGCAAATGTCTTTGGATTTTGCACTTTTGGAATAATGGCTATATTAGTGGTGTTGAAGTTTTTCAACATGGTCTTGCTGGTCCTTGATTCTTCTATAACATCCAATAATTCCCATCCAATCTAGTTCCAACATACTTGAAAGAATAGAGCGGTAAAGCCATCTAGGCCTGGGGCTTTGTCCAGAGGCAAGGAAAAGACCACTTTTTTTAATTCCTGAATGGTAAATGGAGCCATGAGTTTTGAATTTTCCACTGCTGAAATCATGTTGGGGATTGCCTCTAGTAGTTCCTCCATTGGAGGTGGTAGTGGACAAGCAATGGAAGGAGGGGCTAACAAATTTTGAAAAAATTTGACCCCTTCATCTTGTATGCTTTGAGGTTCTGACAATAAGATGCCATTGTTAGCTTTGGTTATACAGAGAATACGATTGCTCACTTTTTTTAATTTAGCTGACGCATGAAAGTATTTTTTATTTCTATCCCCCTCTTTTAGCCAAAATTCTCTTGACTTTTGCCTCTAGTATTCCTCTTCTCTGCTACATATTTCCTCCCACTCCTGTACTAGGCTTTTTTGAGTAGCAAAGGAGTCATTATTCATCCTTTTTTTTTTATAATAGTGTCATATATGTCCTCTAATTTGGCCTTGACTGTTTCTTTCTCTTTAAAAATATTCTTAAATATTGTCTCCTTCCATTTCTTGATCCACTATATGGTGAGCTTCATCTTGTGTGCAAACTAGTACATTTTAGTTCCATCTATCGTAGGCACTGAATTCCAACAATGCTTAAGTGAATTTAAAAAACTTGGGTGGCGTAACCACATTCTTTCAAACTTGAATGATGGTCTATGTTGGAAATCTTGTTTTGCTATTGTGATGTACAAATGCAGACAAATTGGGAAATGATCTGAACCTAGTTGTGGCAGAATTTCTGAGTGAAATGTAACATTGACTAATTTCCAGCATTGTGAGAGGAGAAATCTGTCTAATCTAATCACTATTTGAGAGAGGTCTTCCCTTTTGTTGGTCCATGTAAATGACCCATTTGATGGCACAACATCCATTAGGCCATTATCTTCAACAAAATTTGCAAAGTCCTGAATTGTCCTCAGTGGTGGACAAATTCCACCCATTTTTTTTGACAGTTTTAAAATGGCATTAAATCCCCCCCATTAAGATATGCGTGTCTGATTGAAGTTGTAAAAAATGAGTAATCTCTGACCATAATCTCAATTTGTCTTGGGTTGCTGTGGGCCTGTAAACATTAAACAATAATATTTTAATATCAAAACATTCCAATCTAATGGCTTGCCAATTATCTTTCTTCTCAATAATTTGGACTTGAAAAATATTAGTATCCTAGAGGATAGCTAGCCCACCTAATGCACCTATTGCTGGACTATGAACAACATTCCATTTTGTCCATTTCCCAATAGTTTTGTTAAAAACCTCATCTGACATCTTTGTTTCTTGAAGTAGTATAATATCCACTTTTATAGAATCAATTTCTAGCTTGATTCTATTTCTTTTGTCAAAGGCATTGAGTCATCTGACATTGCAAGATGCTATCTTCATTGCTGACAAGGAGAACCTTTTGTTCTCCTCATCAATCTTTTGGAAGGTGTGAACTTCCCATCCAGTGTTGATTGAATTCCAGCTTCAATTTCTTCTTTGACTATAGTACTTTTCGGCTTTCTACCTCTTTTTTTCGGTGGAGCCTTGGCTTGTGCTTGATGTAATGGTGATTGCTCAATTGATAGTGACATATTAGGGTCAAAATCCATAGGACCTGCTCCTACAACACAAGTGGTATTGTTTGGGTCATCACATATTTCTTGATTAGTCCCATCAATAGCCGAATCTGGATCAGCATGCAATTCCTGGTCATATGCTACTAGGTTTTCCTCTGATGTAGGAAATGTGTTACTTTGTATCCATTCTATAATGCAGGAGTGAACAGTCTCCTATAATTCAAATTGAGGCACCAACATACTTGTTGCATTCCTGTAGTCTTTATTATGGTCGATGGATATAGCTTCTCTCTGCCCAATAACTCTCCCCCTAGATTGACTGGTAGAATCTGAAGATGAAGAGCCTTTAGAATCTGTATTGAGCTCATTTACCACTCGAGCCTTATTGTTGTCACTTTGCTAGTGCATGTTTAGCATCTGATGCTTTTCAAGCCGTTGCATATTCTCTTCTACTAGAATAGTGGTAAAACCATCACTCAGGCATTTATGTTGATCTTGTTTGTTGTACACACCTTCATATTGAAGGATCCCTTCTTCTTCTACTATCTCATATATTATTTTGGTAGCTAGGTCTATCAATAACTCTTCTAAAATTTTCCTAGCTCACAGATTTACCAACACCTCTTTATCAAACACATCATTTGTAATTGGATTTGTAGTAGGAGAATCTGAAAACATTAGGTGTTGTACTATGTCATCCTGACTAAAACTTGAGTCTTCTGATTTATTCCATTCTAATAAGGCAAGCTGCTTGGAGGCACTCAAGAATGCCATGATGATACTTATAGCCCAATAAAAGTAGATAGAAGCTTCATATGGGTAAATCTTGTTAGGCAGCACTTCAACAGAGCATGGTGAAGAAGATTTCAATTCCGCTTGCCAAGGGATATGTGATATGGAGCATTGGAAAGGATTTGTACAAAAGTTATCACATACCCTCAATTGGGTTAATGGTTGGGATTGGCAATGAGTTGTGAAATGCCCTAATTGATGTTGATATAACATGATAGTCTCCTCATTTTGAAGATGAATTTTTTGATCCCACTTCCCCCATTTGGATTTTAGGGAAATACATTTTGGCAATTCAGAAGTCCCATCATGAAGGATACACACTCTAACTTGTCGGTACAACACCTCAAATGGTATTAGGTCATGCTTAGAAAAGATACCAAGATGATTAGCAATGATTTCTACTATGTCCAAATCTCTAAATTCTAAAGGCAAGTTTGGCAAAGCAATCCAAATGGGGAAGAAAAGTGGAGCTCTATCTTGTAGTTTTAGATTAGGGGTCCATACTATAGTAAAGAGTCCAACTCCTTTGCAAAACCAACTTTTGATCTTGTATATCCCATCCCTCATAACAGAGTTTTCAAATTTAGCAAGAAAATAACCCAACTCAATATTTAACCAAAAAATGTCAATTAACCCTGGCCAATTGTGAAAGGCCCAAATTTTAATATCATCAATACATAATCCTAGTCTCGAAAATGTACCTACTAATGCTATATTTCAGAGATGATGAATTTGATCTTGAAGTAGATGATCTGGAAAGGAGATTGATGTAGAATCATGAGTCTCAGTCCCCTGTTGAGTTGCCTTATGAAGAGTGCTCTGCTTAATCTGCCAAACTTGAATAGGTTGCTTTGGATTGAAGGGGGCTCTATTTGTTGTGACCTAATGAGATTGCCCTGTATGTTGATTTGATATCTGCTTCGTAACCCTCAAATCTCCCTGTTTGTTGGCGGGACCCTAATTATACCATATGGCTACAGGCGATCCCGGTGGCGTACCTTCACAAATGTCCAGTATTTCTTGCTTTTGGAAGTGCCGATATCGACCCTGAGCTCTTTGTCTTGGCAAGAAGAGATTACCTCCTGCTTGATAGATTTTTAAATTTTTA
Organism: Chamaecyparis obtusa; assembly: GCA_027943335.1. Classification (NCBI taxonomy): domain Eukaryota; kingdom Viridiplantae; phylum Streptophyta; class Pinopsida; order Cupressales; family Cupressaceae; genus Chamaecyparis; species Chamaecyparis obtusa. The sequence goes on along the minus strand of BSBK01012244.1, from coordinate 122,352 downwards.
TTTTCCCACTCAAAAATATTTCCTTGAAATGAGTCTCGAGAGTTTGTCAGTTGCCTCTTACTTGCTTGCCAGGATGAGTCACCTGCCTCATGAATAGAATGTGCATTGTTAAAAAAGGCTTTGAGATGTTGTACTATCTTATTGAAACCCTCCTTCCTCTGTGACCCAGATTGGGGCTTTACTGGTGCATTAATGAATCTAGGATTCACAAAAAAAGGCTTGGCCAGTTGGACTGTTACTTTTCCACTAAATATTTTCATTATGTCATCAAGATCAAAATGGGTAGCAGTGTTGCCCTTCACCTAGTTTTCTTGTGCAAATGGGACCGATTGAAAATGTGGAGGGTGAGAGGGCTGATGGAAAACCTTACCATTGTGTGACAAATCTTGTTGCAGTTGGTACTATTCAAATAACTACTTCTGTGATGGAAGCTGTTGCCTGGCCCCATATGGATATCATTGTTTTTCTTCCCCTCCATCGAATCCACTGAACTCTCTACTGGATACTCCCCTCTTCGACACCATCGAGAGTTCATTAAATACTAAATGTTATTATCCCATTACAAATCCAAAAAAAAAAAAAAGTCTACTCAGAATTTTCACAACAATCACGTTGTCTTCACCACAGATTCGCTGGATAAGCAAATCAAAATTTTCTCAAAAACTAGATATGTGTGGCCATCGGGGTTTCATCCTCTCCAAATCACCTCAGGCATTGAGAATGATAACTGCAAGGCTCTAGCTATGAAAAATAAGAGAACAATTTTATTATCCCAGTAAAAGAAAGATTTGTGCAAAGGGCAAGGAGATAATTATGATGCAAATGAAAGTTGTTTCAATGATGTTTTTGCACAAGATGGTGAAGGCCAAGATTTTGCATCCCCTGTTCTAAACAAAGAAGTCTGCAACATCAAATAAGAATCCAAGGCAAATGAACATGAAGGTTAGCATCCACTAAGCAATGAAGAAATCTCAGACCTTTTAGAAGTTGATTTTTAGAGGTATGCATCCAATTTGGATTTTACTTTGCAATATCTAGATGATATATGTTTTGACACTGATAATGAGGCATGTGTTCAAAATGATGAAGACAATGATTCATGTTTACAAGAATACTCCTCAGATAATAAGTTTGCAAAAGAAATGATTGAAGATCATCACACTATGTTGTCCTGTCATGAAGATTCTAATGATGAACAAGTTTCTTGTTCAGTTTCTTTTCTTTCTTTTGATGAGTATGACAACGATTGTGACAACATTGAGGACAAAAAGTTTATGAATAAAAATGATGGTATTGATCAGTCGTCCTTATGTCACGGTAGTTATGAGAAAAATTTTCATTTGGTTCATGATTTAGATTGTGAGTACATTCTATAGGAACCAAGTTACTCGATGGTTGAAATATTTCATATAGATAAAGTTGAGGATCCGGTCCCTTTTTAGCCATATGAGTTTTTAGTAATGCATAATGGTCATTATAGCTTATATTTTGATGCATTACTAGATAGACCTTAGATTTTCAGTCAACATCAAGAAGAGGTATCAGACATTACAAATTTCCTGGAATATGAACATGAGGTTGGTTGTGACTGGAAGAGTTTGGGTTATGGGAAGTACATGATTACCTTTTAGCTCAAATTCATTCCTATATGTTGGTAACATGTTTATCAAAAGTTTTTTAAGCGGTTGGTTTCATATATGGATGAGAATCATATTTATGGAAGAGGTAAATAGTGTTTCCATTTTTTGAGGCTTTGAGCCTTTGCAAGTGATGTATATTTTGTACAGTTTCTTTCTTTCCGTTGTGTAGTGTGTTTCTTTCAATAAGGTTCTTAGTTTTTGAAGAGAAAGCAAGAAGTCAGTTTTCCCTTTTGACTGGTATGCTATACCGAAGATTCATGATTTCTCTGTATGCCCACAAGGGGCACACATCCCCAACTAGAGCCACTATTTGGTGCTCTAAAAAATCTATCAAGGCAAGGTTTGTGCCCTTCAAAGAATAGTGAAAAAGGCTAAAGTTAAAATGCATATAACAAAAGGTCTGTTGATTTTCATGGCATAGTGCTTGGGACATGTGTTCCTTGCATTTCATTTGGCATATAAAGTTGGTCACAACTTTTAGAATTTAGTTCCGACAAGTTTTGAGGGTACCCATTTGGAGGCCAGTGTTCAAATCTACACTTTGCATTCTGTCTGGTTTTAACTAGATGTCCTATTTCAGAGGTTTGCATCTGATTCCTGGTTAATGGTTGTGATATGGAAGTCATGGAATCATGCTATAGGCATGAGAAATAAGTACCACACCAATTTTCAGCCCCCCATGTGCCCGTTTGACATGTTTGTCGGAGCCATTCCGTTTGCAGATTGCCGTGTTTCTCCAAAAGTGCACAGTTCGGTATTCTGAGTGGCTTACTTCAGGGCCTTATCATTTGCACCGAGTTGGAGATCAAACATAATTGAAGGATATTCCATACTATAGACCTGGAAGTGTACTTTCCTAGGAATTTTCAAGTCTCTGCCAATCCGATTGATCACTTTGCTCCATCAATTCCAAATGCAATTTCTACGAATCTGATTGTTTTCAGCTCAGAATGTTCTAAGTGGTTGACTTTAAAGATTAATAATTGATAATCAGTTGATCACTTTGGGAATCTAATTATACTCTCATTTTCTATGTGTGAGAAATATCATCTCTCCAAGGTTTCAGGCCGTGAAGTTTTCATTTGATCAGTTTGTAGAATCAGACAAGAGGTGTTCAAAAGATGATGAAAAGTGCGGATGGAATAACTCTGCAAAGTAGCCATTTTTGGAAATTCGTAGCTTTTTTCTGGATCCTCATCCCCAGTTAAGGGTTGTTTTGTTGTTTTCCTTGTATATTAATTTTCCACCAGATTCAGTGGTGTGCCCTCAACTCATTGTTTCATATTTTTAGGTCATCTCTTTCCCAGGCAGTCAGCAGTGATTTTTAGTTTGCATTTGCCGAAAAATTTGAACAAGTGTTTTCAACTTTTAAAATCTGCTGCCTCATTCATATTTTGGTGAATCCCTTTTACAAGGTGATTATCTATATCAGAATGATCGTGCCTACCAATTTTTAGCATTTAGTGGTATGCTTTGATTGTCGTTTTAATAGCACGACTGGAGGTGTTTTATTAAGAATTGGTGACTCATGAAGTAAGAAAAGTCAAAGTTTTTTTAAAAGTTTCCAGTTGTTTGGATTAGATCCGGTTGCGAATGCTAGTTGTTCTAGAATTTTTTTGAGGCCGGTTGTTTGAGTTTGAAAATTTTTTAGGCCGGACCCGCTTGGGGTCCAGCCAGCCTCATCAAATGACTCATGATCAAATATGAAATTATGAAGAATCCAAATCTTTCAGGGAAGAATTGAGACACTTTCTTCTAAGGAGAAAGTAAGAATGGATAATCATGCGTCCCAGCATCTACTGTCATTATTACATAAAGGAACAAACATAAAAGACTAGAAGTCACCATGGATATAATATCGTGAGGAAAGGCACATCATCCCTTTGAGAGAAATAAGTCATGAGAATTTTGGTGATGCTCTTGTTTCTCACACTAAGGTGTTTAATGGAATTGGAAATGATAAAGGGGCCTCCAAAGGTTCTCAATTTTCTCACTAGTTTTAAACAAAGGAGGAGAAGCTTAGTGATGACATGCCTGTTCACAATGAATCAGACATGTTGTCATTTATTTTCAAAAAATGGAATGATCAATAAACTCCAATTATTCTCATTGAAGATATGATGCAAGTGGAGGAGCCCCTAAATGGTCCTTTAAGATCTATTTTTCCTCTTAGAGACACATGCAAAGTGCCCCCAAATGTCTTATGGGCTACACAATCTCCAATCTTGGCATGCACTTGACAAAAGAATGAGCACCCCATGCGTTGGATGTGTGCATTATTTCAAAAATGAAGCTTGCAAAGTGGCCTGTGTGAGCTTCCTCTTTGGTTGTGTGAGCCTCTTTTGATGTTTTGCGTGAACCTCCAGGTAGATTTTAATTGCAGCATAGGGGAATTGATTAAGAGAGAAGGGGCTATGAGCATTAAGAGGCTTACATGAGCCTTCAAGAGGCAATGCAAGGCTTCAAACACATAGTGTCTTCTCCCTTTTGATCTGCTGACCAAACAAAAAAAACACATCAAATATTTTGTGATGACAACATAAGTGGAGTGCGTGATTTTTCAATATGTATGCAGCATACACCAAATTAAAGAGGAATGAAGTGGGAGCTGTGAGTTTTCTAAGGATTTGCGTAAGTATCCCAAATAGGTTGCATGAGTATCCAAGTGTGATCTATTTGCAGCACAAAAAGAGAAGATATGGGAGCTTGCGTGAGGCTTCCCATAAGCCGCATTTCCCTCCATTTTGGTGTGTTGTCTACAATGCATTAGGGAGGAGTTGCATGAACCTTCTCCTAAGGTTGTCTCAGTTTTTGACAGCTTGTATAAAGTTTTGTGTGGAGGAAGTGTTACATGAGCCTCCATCTTGGGGCTATGCCTGTGTCTGAAGGCACATACGTAGTGCCCAAATAAAAATGAAAAGAGGAGGCTAGAGAACGTGCAAGCCTAGCAAGGAAATAGAAAGTGTGTGCAAACATATATGAGGATGCTAGATTTTGTTTAGCAGTGTGTCAACACTTGTGATGCATGCATGAAGAGTTATGCGCAGGTAAGAGGCTTTCGTATGTGGTTGTAGTGTAGAAATATAATCCCACATGCGGCAAGAGTTGGAGGAATGAAGTTTTTAAAATATGTAGTTCTCACTTACATAGTAAAGTGAGAAAGAAGGAAGGCTGTAGGTGGACGTCTCAAATTCTTGTGGGCCTAGCTGGGCACCTGTCATGGAGGGGTAAATTTTTAACGGTGAAGTATTATTCCAAAGATATATTTAGTCCCACATTGATGCCACCAGAGAAGAATTAGATGTTTATAAAGAAAAACATACAATATCATAGTGTCCAAAGCGGATGCCCAGTTGGAGGGCTCTCTCATGCATGCATGGATCAAGGTGCCAGCTAGATGAAGACTTGGTAGTTGGTGGGCCTGCACAAAGGTAAGGTGAATTTTGACAAAACACACAGTGAGCAAGTCAGATACATCGAGATGCATGTCCAACATCTAACAGTCATTGCTATAGCAGAGGGATGGAGATGCACATGAGATACACTTGTGAATTAGTGACATGATGACACATGGTGCTCTGAGGACGTGGCAATGAAATGCAATTTGGCACTATGTGGACATCGCAGGTGAACTAGAATGTGACATGTGGTGAGGGACTGGTGATGAAGCAGAGGATGGATAGTTGGTCGTCTACCTCAGGATGCATGCAAATCAGACGGTTGGTTCTATTTCACTAAGATAAAGGTGCTCACTCATTAAACTTGGTGAAATAGTGACATGTTGACATGTGTCCCAAGGTGAGCTGGCAGATGGATTCCCAATCAATAGAATAGGCCAATCACAGAGTGACAAGTGGTAGACAATGTGTAGACGTCCAACTTGGTAGTGAGGTTGATCCTCGAACCAACACGATAGTGCCACGTGGCATATAGGGCCCACTTTCAAATTCAAATGTCTGTGTAAGGATTATATTGGAATTTGTATAGTTTGTACTATATAAATAAATCCAAATTTTAAATAATCCAGGCTGCTCATGGGAAATGATGTCTGGGACTCATTTTTTACCCAAATATATAAGTATTATATGTTTTCCAAATTAGGGCAAAATTAGGAATCCAATGGTAGTGTTAAAAATCGGATTCAACCAAGTTGGTGAGAGTAGTAATGGACTATGTATTCCAAGATCAAACTTGGATAAAGATGCAGATATTTTGTAAAGATATATTCTAGAATGTAAACTATATCAGATTTATCTGAGATATTTTTGTTAGTCTTAGGGTTGACTGTGTTGCCCGAAAAAGGCCCTAAATGGTCCTAAGCTTGTTGCAATCCTTTATATGGATTTCCAAGACCATTTATAGAGACTACTGATTTTCTAGTTCACAAGGTTACATTTTGAACCTTTAGTCAAGGAGTAGGACATGTTCAATCCAGTTTGTATCAAAACATAGTAGAAAGTTGCAGATCATTTGCATATTGTGTCAAGTGGATTTGACTCTTCAAGAAAGTTGTATACAGAGGCTTAGGTCTTCATTTTAATTCAAGTTTTTAGTTCCATTTCTCTCCATCTGTGTCAAGTTTTATGAGTTTTGAATGTTCTGATTCTTTGTATGGTTTATCTATGCATATGTTATTTGTCTTCAATTCTGGTTGTAATCAGATTAAAATATGCTCTAGATGATACACAAGTTCATAGGGTTTTCACAAGGATTTCTATAAGCAGTATGGTTCTAGGTATTTGTATTTATGACTTGGATCTATGGTGAAGTAATAGTAATCAGTCTCTATTTTCTGCAGTGTACTAGATGATTTGCCCAATGGATAAGGAACTGATCTGGAACAAGTAAAATTTATCTTGATATATGTTTGGCTGGGATGTGTTATATTCTACAAAAATTAAATCAAATCCTTTCAATGCTTTTAGTTTTACATATTTAGGCCTCAGTTATTTCATAGTAATGGAGAGTCAGTGAATGATTAGTTATCATTTAGTACTTTCTTACTATTATCTGATTTGTTGAATCTAGTCTTGGTGTTGTAAAGAAGTGTTCCATTTCACTGGATTCGGTGCACCCACCTTGGTTCTATAGAGCCAAAAGAGAAGAGGGAAGTCTTTTCCCTATAGTTGGTCCAGTTGCCTACAGATTTCCCCATATTTGGAACTGACAATTCCCAAAATCATTCTTAGGTATATTGGTGTCTCATGGAGTGTAAAATCTATTCTAGGAGCCAACAACATCAATAGAAAAGGATGCCAAATATTTTAAGCACCAGTACTACTCTTGAGGACTGATGCTCTTCTTTCTTCTAGGTAGAATCAGGGAAGGGAATTACTTCCAACTTCTCCCTGAGATACTCAAAAGTATCCTTTGGCAAGGGCTTTGTGAATATGTTTGCTAACTAACTTTTAGTACTTATATAATCCAACTTGACTTCTTTATCTTCCACTTTCTCTCTTAGGAAGTGATACTTGATCTCAATGTGTTTTGTCTTTTCATGCATCACAGGGTTCTTTGACATATTGATAGTGCTAGTGTTATCACAATGAATAACAATAGGATAATCAATCTGAATACCAAAGTCCTTTATCATCCACTTGAACCAAACAATTGTAGAACAATTCAGGGCTGCTGCAACATACTATGCTTTTGTTGTTGACTGAGACATACAATTTTGCTTCTTTCTTGTCCAAGTGACAAGTCTGTCACCAAGAAACACTACTCCTCCTAACGTACTCTTTCTATCATCAATGCATCTTGCCCAATCTGCATCAGTATATACATGAAGCTCAACCTTTTTTCAATTCGGATACCATAGACCATAGTTTATAGTGCCTTGCAAGTATCTGAATATTCCCTTTACTACCATGAGGTGACTTTGTTTAGGTTTTGTTGCAAATCTTCCAATAATGCCAATTGCATTGCAAATATCAGGTCTAGTTTGAGTAAGATAAATGAGTTTGCAAATCATAGACTTGTACAATGTTATATCTACTGCTGGTGAGTCATCTTCTTTTGTAAGCTTGCATCCTGTTATCATAGGTGTACCCACTGGTTTGCAATCATCCATCTTGAATTTCTTTAATATCTCTTTCACATACTTGGACTGATTAATGAAAATACCTTTCTTTGTCTTCTACACATTCAATCCAAAAGAGTATTTGATAGGTCCAATCATGCTCATCTCAAATTTTCTCTGCATCTCTTTAGAAAATTCAACACTAAGTTTATCATTACTTCCAAAGATAATGTCATCAAAAAATATAGCTACAAGTAGTAAACCTTCAGATGTCTCTCTTATGAATAGATTATAGTCTGTTGCTCCTTTCTTGAATCCAATCTTTGTTAGCTATCCATCTAGTCTCTCATACCATGCTGTAGGGGCTTGCTTAAGTCCATAGAGGGCCTTCTTTAATCTACATACAATATCAAGTCTGTCTGATAAGGTGAATCCTTTTGGCTAATCAATGTAAACTTCTTCTTTCAATTCTCCATTCAGGAATGCTGACTTGATATCCATTTGATAGACTTTGAAGTTTTTCACTATTGCATAAGCTAGAAACAACTTAATGGCTTCTAATCTTCTCACAGGTGCAAATGTGTCTAAATAATCAATGCCTTCTCTCTATCCATATCACTTACATACTAACCTTGCTTTATTTCTTACTACTATACCATCTTCATTCATCTTTTTTCTGAATATCCATTTAGTTCCAATCACATTCTTATCACTGGGTCTTAGGACTAGTTCCCAAGTGTCATTCTTGATAATCTCATCTAGTTCTTCTTTCATAGCATCATGTCAATCTGAATCATCACATGCATCTTCAACACTTAAAGGTTCAATCTAAGATAGTAAACATATTGCCTCATTGCTAGCTGAATTCTTTCCTTGTGATCTTGTTAAGACTTTTCCACTCTGATCTCCAATAATGTCATTCTTGGAATGGTTTCTAGATGTAAACTTTGGAGCTTTAGGTGATATTGTCTCATCTTCCTTCTAAGTTTCTTCTTCACTTGTTTCAAGGTCATTGAACAATATATTGATATTGTCAAACATCTCTTCAACAACTGTCTCACTAGTAGAGGGTCTAGATTCATCTTCAATCATAGGTGAGTAATCATGATATCTTTCTTGAACCATAAAATTTTCATCAATCTTAACATGAGCACTTTCAATGATCTTGTTCAATCTCAAGTTAAAACATCTATAAGCTTTACTTTTAGTAGAGTAACCAAGAAAAATACCTTCATCACTTCTTGCATCAAACTTGCCTACTACTTCATCCATCTTGATGTAGCACTTGCTTCCAAAGATTCTGAAGTATTTCACCATGGGAACATTACCAAACCATAGCTCATAAAGTGTCTTGTTAGTGCCAAGCATTAATTGTATTCTATTGATTGTATAGATTGCTTTATTGACTGCATCTCTCTAATAGGTATGTACAACTTTTCCTTCAATCATGATGATGCACGCTATGTCAAGGATGATCCTATTCCTTCTTTCTGTAATCCCATTCTGCTAAGGTGTTCTAGGTGCACTTAATTGTCTCTTTATGCCATGTTCTTCATAGTACTCATAGAATCTATTAGAGGTGAATTCTCCTTCTCTATCCGACCTTAGACATTTTATCTTAAGTCTAGATTCATTCTCATCCTTAGCTTTGAATATTTTGAACTTCTCAAATGTTTTTGACTTATCTTTCAATAACGCAACCCATATCATTCTAGAATAATATGATCTTGTTTGAGTTGCTCCACATAGGTCTGTATGAATCAGATCCAACTTTTTCTCTGCTAAATTATTCTTGTTTCTGAATGAATTTCTCACATGCTTTCCCATTACACATTCCCTACATATAGTATCAACTAGCTTTGGTATGCAAGGTAGGTCTCTAACTGCCTTAACATTACTGATCTTAACTATATTATCAAAGTTGATATGACATAGTCTGTTGTGCAATAGCCAACTGTCATCCACTTTAGCAACAAAACAAATTGCTTCTAGATTAAGCTGAAAAACATTACCTTTCATTTTTTATCCTGATGCAATTATTTCTCCTTCCTTATTGTTGATGATACACTTGTTTCCATTGAACTCCAATTTGTATCCTTTTTCAAGCAATTGCCCAACACTCAGTAGGTTATGTTTCAAACCATCAACATAAAGAACATCATCAGTGCTATTCTTTCCATCTAGGGTGATGGCTCCTCTACCAATGATAGGTTTAGGAGTGTTATCTCCAAATCTGACCATGCCTCCTTTGTATCTATCCAAATGAACAAATCTATCTTTGTCACCTATCATGTGATGTGAGCAACCACTATCAATGATCCAATTTGTCCTGATGTCCGCTTGTGAAATCAATGCTAACTCTTGTGAATTCTTTTTATCTTCAAGAGCAATGAATCCAATCTTCTCTTCTCCTGATTCTTCATCTGATACTCCATCTCCAACATAGCAACATTCATTTGTATACTTTGGCTTGTAGTTATTGTTGAACTTTTTAACTCTTGTAGGACACTTAGAGGCAAAGTGACCAATCTTATTACATGAAAAGTATTTGAATGGTAATTGACCTTCATATTTTCATTTTCCTTTCTTTTCTCTTTTAGCAATCATAGCAATGAAATCATCTAGTGTTTTCTCTTCATCATTATCATCAAAATTAACAAAGGTGTTTGCAAATTTCTTACCATGGACTGATGCTTTGAAGGCTGTTTCACTTTTAGGTTCTGTCTTCAATCTTGAAATCTCAAAAGCTAAAATTTTGTTGATCAAGGTCTCTCTTTTGAAATTTGATGTAAGCTGCATGGTCTCATCAAGGATGTTGATCTTGTTTTCATATTATAGATTGAGAGTAGTCATCAATTTGTCCATAATGTCTTCCTCTAAGATCTCTCCACCATTGTTCCTGATTTGAGAAACTACTTCATTAATCCCTTGGTTGTAAGCTATGATGTTCTCTTTAGGTAGCATCTCTAATGAATTGTATCTTTTCTTCCAATTTTTTTTGCACGCATCCTTTGCTTGTTTGTCTCCTTCAAATATGTCTTCTAGATACTTCCATATTTTTTGGGTTGTATCTACTTTCTTTATTTATGAAAACTCACTATCAGATAGAGCATTGATAAGGGCTTCTTTGGCTATTGCATTTTGATGAAAAAATTCCTTTTGCTTTTTAGTAGCATCATCCTTTGCAAGGTCTTCTAAAGTATGGATCTTGACTTCTTTGATAGTTACATCAAAAACTTCAAAAGAAATACATTGTAAATGTGTCACCATCTTGTTCTTCAAGTCAAGATAATTCTCTCCATCAAACTTAGGACTTTCTTTTCTGAAGAATGCCATCTGATCAACCTCAAGTTGTTAAAATTTCTCTCTGAGGCACTTGGCTCTGATACCAATTGTTAGGAATAGTCCCAAGAAATAACTGAGAGGGAGGGGGGGGGGGGTGAATCAGTTATCTACAAGTTTCAATTCTTTATCCAATTAAGTATACTTAAACATAAAGCATAAACACAATGAGAGAACACTTGAACACAACAACAATATTTTGGTTATGGGGAAACCCAAATAGGTAAAAACCCCGGTGGGAATTGACACCCACTAATATTCTATACTAGTGTATTATGATCCTTGTTAGAAGATCCTTAACCCTGTTAGGAGTTTCTTCACAATATGTTTAGTATAATAGACCTGGTCAAGGGTCAGATCCTGTTAGGAGTCTTTTACAATTAACCCTATTAGGGGTGAGGATGCACTATCCGAGAGCACACTTCTCAAATGGGTGAAGGCTACAACCTTCTGAATAACCGATACACACTATATCTGGATCTTGGTGAACTAAACTTTGACCTACTATCTAGATTAGTTCCAATGTATAGCACAAATACTTTACTTGGTCACATAGACCTTCTTTTGATGGCTCAACCCTTCACACACTCTACTCTTCTCTTCACAAACTTTGAACCACACTCTAGCAATCATAAATGACTGTCTATAAATATCTTTCCTCTAAATGATATAATCAAGTCATCCTATTAGAACCACCTTGAACTCATATTAGAGAAGTCATAAAAAACTCCAATAATAATTTAGTCGACTCTACTAAGCACGCAACACATTCTAGGACTTGTCTAATAAGATAATTGTAGACGCACGCTACACACTGTTGGCTCTACCAAAATAACTGGATCTTTTTCTTCAAGCTGAATTATATAATTTTCTCTTAGCCTAACATTACTAGCTCTTCTCCAAGCTCTAATCCAAGGGTGCATACCAAAATGATAGGTGCAACTCCTGAACAAATATAATCTATGTTGGCTCTTCTGAACAAACATAGGAAACTGCTACTGGTGAATAGCGACTGTATAACTTCACTTCTACTAATCATTAGACTCTACTTCCATGAATGTAACATCACTAACATTTCTCCATCACATATCTAAGTTTGCAAGGCTCCATGATAACTGTATGGACAATCATTCACAGAACACTGCTTGTAACTCTCTTAGGGACAATGCTGACACAAGTTTCTATATAACTATCTATACTAATAGTTAACCTTTGTGCCCATGATATCATGTTGATAACATGTCCATGCCACATATACTAAAATCTTACTACATAAGTCTTCCATGCATGCTACTTACCATATGTTTTTATCAATGACAAACATACAGTCAGCACTGGCTTGCTGGCAAGTCTCCAACAAGCTCCTAGCAATCATATTACACTTGATAGTCTAATCAATAGATTGACTATATTTGAGTTGAATAACTTTGATAATAGTGTTGTTCCTAATTTTGAGTCTACATTTATGTCATCTCTGAAAATTGGTAAATCAAGCAGTAAACACATGATAAGAAATGAGAGCGATAGTGTAAGTGATGAGGATGAACTTGATGAGCTTGAAACATGAATGACTAGAAGACTGCAGAAAGGTAAAGGGAGATATAGAGGAAAGTTACCTTTGGTATGCTTTAATTGTAAAGATATTGGTCATATTGCAGCTAGATGTCCTAATAGGAAAGAAGATGAGAAAACTAATGAAAGATCTAGTGAAAGGAAATATGATAGAAGAAATAATCGAGAACAGAGAAGAAACTAACAATATGATAGAAGAAGGAATTGAGATTACAAAGACAAAGGAAAGAAGGCATTTTACCTTGTTGAAGATGATATTGATGATGACATCGATAGTGACACTAATGAAGACATTAAGGTGGTATTTATAGCTTTGAAATAAGATTCGGAAGGAGAAGAAAGGTATGTTGAAATAACACTTATTTCTATAGTTAGCAAGAATGACACTTGGATTATTGATAGTGGCTATACACATCATATGACTGGTGATGAAGAGAAATTTGAATACCTTGAACATTATAATGGTGGATCTTTTAAAATGGGAAATGATACACCTTGTCTTGTAAAGGGAAAAGGGTCTATGTTGTTGAACAATAAGATCAGATGTGAGAATACATATTGGGTGAAGGGACTTAATTATAACTTTTTAAGTGTAGCATAGCTTAATAACATAGGTCATCGAGTTGCATTTGAGAACATGAAGGTGAAAATTTATGATGAGACTGGAAAGTTGGTTGGTACAGGTGAACAATCTAAAGGTAATCTATTTTATCTTGACAATGCTGAAACTTCTTGTTTGTTGGCTAGATCTAAAAATGTGTGTTTATGGCGCAAAAGGTTATGTCATGTAAATTTTGAGAACTTGGTTAAGATTAGTAAGAAAAGGAGATTTATAGGCTTACCGAGCAAATCTAAACCTGACCATGTCACATGTGCAAATAATGTCAAATGGGAAAAATATCAAAATCTAGTTTTAAGAGAAAAAACTATTCATGTAATGCTATTTTGGAGTTAGTACATACCGACTTGTGTGGTCCTATGAGAACTAAGAGTTATTATAGAGACATATATTTTATCTTATTTTCTAATGACTACTCTAGAAAAATGATTTTTATGTTCTCAAAAGAAAAATATGAAGCCTTTAAGATGTTTAAATGGTTTAAAGATAAAGTGGAAAGGGAAAGTAGTAAAGAATTAAAATTCTTGAGATCAAATAGAGGTTGTGAATTTATTTTTGATGAGTTCACTAATTTTTGTAATGAGCATGGAATTAAGAGATAGGTTTCTGCACCGAGGACACCACAACAGAATGGGATTGCTGAAAGGAGAAATAGATCTATTGTTGATTGTTCTAGAACACTAATAATTGAAAAGGATGTTGTACAGATTTACTAGAGAGAAGATGTTAGCATTGTTGTATACACATTGAACTGAGTTCAATCGAAGAAAGATTCAAAGAAGACACCTTACAAATTATGGTATGGTTACACACCTAATGTAAGTTATTTCAAAATATTTGGAAGTAGATTTTACATTCTGAAAGATGATAGAAATGAGAAATTTGATTCAAAAGGTGATGAAGGAAAATTTATTAGGATATTCTACTAAGAGAAAAGCTTACAAATGTTTGAATAAGGCTACTAACAAGATGATTGAAAGTGCAAATGTGAGAGTTGATTAATTTTCTAAGAAGAATGATAAAGAAAGCAAAAAGGAACTAGAAGATTATGGTATATTTACTTACATTGACCGACATGACACTCTACTTGAGAAACAACCTAGCATTACCAAGCAATAGGGTAATGCTACTGAGCATCAATCTATACACACTCAGAATCAATAAATAGTTACCGATGAATATCATGATCCTACACCGAGTGGATAACACAATGAAGAAAAAAGAACTAAACCTATTCTTGCAAGATATGTAAGGAAACATCATCCACAAAATTAGATTACTGGAGATAAGAAAGTTGGCATGATGGCACAAAGTAAGTTGAGAAATAACATATGCTTAGTTTTTGAATGAGAACCTAAAAATTTTAGAGATGCACTTGAAAATGATGAATGGGTTAAGGCCATGAATGAGGAAATTGAGTAGATACAAAAAAAAAAAACATGGACATTGGTAATGAGACCGAAAAATAAGAATGTAATTGGAACCAAATGGATATTCATAAACAAATTGAATGAAAATGGAGATGTCATTAGGAATAAGGCAAGACTTGTATGCAAAGGGTATGCACAAGAAGAAGGTATTAACTATGGTGAGGCTTTTCCACCAGTTGCTAGACTTGAAGGAGTTAGAATATTTCTTTCTTATGCTTCTTACAAAGGATTTAAAGTTTATTAGATGGATGTTAAATCTACATTTCTGAATGGAATCCTTGAATAAGAGGTATATATTGATCAATCTGAAGGTTTTGTTGATCCTAATCAAAAGAAAATGGTATATAAGTTGCACAAAGCACTATATAGATTGAAACAAACACTGAGAGCATGGTATGAAATACTGCATTCCTACCTTATCAGTACATTGGATTTGTTAGAATAAGTGATGACAAAAATTTGTATTTAAAATGTGAAACTAATGATAAGATTATTATTGCTGAAATTTTTGTTGATGATATTATACATGGAGGACATGATACTCTATGCACATCATTTGCTGATGAAATGAGAAATGAATATGAAATGTCAATGTTTGGAGAGATTAAATTATTTATTAGCTTGTAAATTTTACAACAAGATGAAGGCATATATATTACTCAATCAAATTACATAAAAGAAGTATTGAAGATATTTGGTATGGAGGATTCAAAACTAGTCAGTACACCTATGGTCATTGGATGCAAATTGAAAAAAGATGATTAGTCAACGAGAGAAATCAGACACTATACATATCAATGATTGGTAAGTTGAAGTATGTTGTCCATAGTAGACCAAATATTACACATGTAGTTGGAATTGTGGAAAGATTTTCTACTAATCTTAAATAATCACATATGAATTTTGTAAAAAAAAATTTGAGATACTTGAAGAACACTAAAAACCATGGCTTGTGGTACAAGAAGGAAGGCAATTTTGAACTGAAAGTTTACACAGATGTGGATTTGGTTGGAAACATTGATGATAGAAAAAGCACTAATGGTGGAGCATTCTTTTTGGGAGAAAGATTACTTACTTGGATAAGTAAGAAACAAGGATGCATTTATCAATCCACTATAGAATTAGAATATGTTGCTATTACTACTAATTGTTCAAACATTACATGGATAAAACAACTTTTGGAAGGTATGAAAGAAGAGATCACTGACCTAGTGATAATATATTGTGATAACACTAGTGCTATAAACATTTCTACGAATCTTGTGATGCATGAAAAGACAAATCATATATCAATAAAGTATCACTAATTGAGAGAAAAAGTACAAGAAAAGAAAGTGAAACCAGAGTATGTGAAATCACAAGAGCAACTTGCTGATATATTTACTAACCCTTACCTAAGGATACATTTGAGTACTTGAGGACTAGACTAGGGGTCCATCCCCTGTCTATTAGTCACTAAGGTGATTAGGAGGTTGTATCAACCTATACTTTGTCAAAATATCAAATGATGTTTATGCATGATGTTCATACTTTAGGTTTCCCGAGGTTGTGAAAGTTAAAAGATGAAAGACAAACTGATACTCCATATCGGTACATGAAAGGTACTTGATTTGAACTGAACACTAGAGATAATATATTGGCTATTAAAGAGCTTTTTATTTTATTTTTGGCACTGTTGTCAAAGGGAGAAAAGAATAAATGAAATATCTATCTAAAGGGAGAGAAGAAAATACACACAGGGAGAAAAGATCAAATTTGGAGGGGGACTCTGCATGGAGAGTATTAATGATGTGTAGTGATTAAACATATTAAATGTACAAGTTAGGGAGAGCTCACCAAGTTACAACATTTTCTTACAAAGTTGTAGAATAGATGTTTGGTATTTTATGGCATATTTCATATTGTTTTTCAATCAATGCCAAAGGGAGAGATTGATAAACTACAACTGATTGAATACCTTGAAGGAAAGTTTGACAATGGAATGGTTATTTGAAAGATAAGTGATTGATGATCACCAAGCTACTATAGTGTATGTAAGACAATTAAATCAGTTAATGTATTGTCATTGATGTCAACTAGTTTTGACTGTACTTATCATGATGGTTACACACATCTTAAGAAGGAAAAATGGTAAATAAATGATATATCTACATAAATATGAGATGGATAAGAAAGATATGGATATGGTATACATTGGGTAACTTATTGATGAGTCTATGGAATTATGTTAGTTATTTGATTGTATTACATGAATCTATTATGTATTGAAGATCAAGACTAAACAAGTTTATGTGGTTAGTAAATAAAGAATTTTTTATACACTAAGCAAGTGTAGTGTATACCGAGTAAGTATTAGCCGATTTAGTTATCACCGATGCATTACGGTATTGACCAAGTGGAAGAAATAAATAGAAATTATGACTATCGACTAAAGATGATGAGATGGACAATTGTTTATGATTCCATGGTAGATGATAATGTTTGTTATGATGACCAAATGATTGACAAAATTCAAAGATGATCAAATGAAGGAGAATGAAATGTGTTATTGACACAACTATCGAGGAAGGTTAAAGCGGCAAAATATATGGTGAAGATTAAGAGACAAAATATATGGATAGAAATAAAATGGTATATGATGTCTATATAACGAGACATGAAATTCATTATTGAGATAAATGATATAATTCATTATTGAGATAAATGATATAGGAGAATTTGTGTGAAAAGATTGATTTCATGCAACATTGATCAAATTGGTTGAAGATAGAACTGAGAAAATCTACAAACAACACCAAGCAACAGAGAAAGAAATTACTGAGAAGAACAAAGTTGGAGGAAACAAAGATATTGAATTGATTATTGATCAGAGGTATTTTTGAGCTTAGCATAGATATGAAAATATCCAAATCAAGTTGCATTTGAATCAGATCCTTACTGTATCAGTTTAACCATTTTTATAGAGAAATCTCTTAACCGAGTGGGACTTAACAGTCTTTATGTTTCAATATGACATTCAATGAATGTTGATTATTTTCTTGTTGACCCCATAGTGAATGTTTGTTTGAGGGAGAATTGTTAGTGATAAATACTCTAATCAGGTCACACCCCATAATGTATTTTTTAACCATTAACAAGGTTGGCTCCTAATCAAGCTCACTTTAGAAGAGTGAATTTTTTGGGTTACAAGTCCTAGGTGGTGTTTCCCCTAATAGGGTTTTGACGTTAAAAATATGTGTTATATGTGTAAGGATGTGTTGAATTATTATATTACTTTACACATTACTATAACTAGATTGAGTAGTAAACACATTATTTAATTTATTGGTAATTGGTATATAAAGAGAAAGGCACAGTTGATATTCTACTGAGTTGATTAATTTATTTAAAAAAATTATTATATACATCTGGGAGTATTTGGGACTGTATGATAACTGGAATTAACTGATTCACCCCCCCTCTCAGTTATCTAACACTTATAAATAGTATCCTTATTCAATAAACTTTAATTTTTAATGGCTTAGGACTTAATGTCTATAGGATTAAATTTTTACACAAGATACATGTAGATATTTCATCAATCAAACTTAGTTCTACTCCTATTTTTAGCTTTGACAATGTAGATAAATAAACCTTAGGTTCTATTGCTTTACATGTTAAGGTAGGTCCTTTTATTTTACCCACACTTGTCCATGTCATGCTCGGTGCTCTCAATTATAATATTCTCTTAGGACAGTCATGGTTACATGCTATAGAATTTGATCCTTCAAATCTCCATAACAAAGTGAATTTCATCTATAACAATGCCATATATACCCTTATTGTTGATGATAGGGTCCAAAATTGCTTAAATACTGAGGTTTATTATTCTTCTATTCCTACACCATTTAAACAAAACATATCTTCTTCTTCTATAAATTCCCTTTTAGATAACGATTAGGGGTCATTAGAATTTACACCATCTTTTTTAGGTGAATACAAACTTTCTAATTTCAACACAGGACCCTTCAAAGGACCTAGTGTGTTATTTGTTCAACCTGACAATTCAACTCACTATGTCAAATATTGTTTAGGATGTGAGACTCCTCCTTTGTTAAAATCCTCTCCTTTATCATATAACCCTTTTTCTATACCTATCTTTAATCAAGAAATCATTTTGCTTAACCTTCTTCATGCTAAGATGCTTGTTGATTGGAAAGGTTAGGTTTTAACAGGGGGTGAATCAATAATTAAATATTTGCATCAATTAAAACTTTCAATATTAAACATGTAGTTTCATTCCTAGTTTACCAATAGTCGATTTAGTATTACCTATATGTTGTAATTGAAAAAACATAAAGTAAATTACAATAACTCATGCAGTATTTCAAACACCCATAACACATATATTTTTGGTGTTGCAAAAATCCTACTTAAAAGGAGAAACTATGGTGGGGATGGTACCCACAAATCTTCACTACAACTAAAAGGTTTTCTCGGTTAAGGCTACAATATGTCACTTTCTAAGTGACTCACCCAATTAGGACTGACTAATACATGGTTAGATGTGTCTATAGTCTTGTTAGGACTACTTTGTTAAGATATTTTATCTTGGCTATATCAAATTCATCCTATTAAAGAATTTACAAAAAGTTCATACAAAAAACTTCTAAAGTCTTGAGAGAGACTACCTGGTTAAGGGATTTACAATACCTTGTAGAAACTTTGTTAGGATTCCTTACAAGATAATTGACTTGTATGTGCTTTCCTCCAAATCTTGTCAGATCCCTTATTCTCCTTGTCTTTGTCTACAAACTCTTCTTTCCTTCACTACTTGTTCTTTGCCGATATCTCTTTTTCCACTCTCTCCTTCCGATATCTCTCTATAAGCTTTTATATGATATTGTTCATTAAACTATATAATCATGACCTTAGATCTTAGGGCTCCTTCATTTCTATCTCATTCATAAACTATTTTCTCTATTTCCTTTTTTTGGTTGCAATACTTGTTTTCACGCTATCTAATAACTATCATCTTCTGATAACTAACTCTGATATTTGTCTTATATATATAATAAATCCTTTAGTGTTTAGATAAATCCTTTAGTGTTTCAATAAATCCATTATCTTGAAATCAATGAAAAAACTTATCCTTATATTTCCAACAATCTGTTAGGAATGAATGCTAAATGTTTGGCAACCATTTTGTAGAAATTGTTGTTTCATTCATGACTATGATTGTCATTGATGTCAACACAGTGTTTTACCAGATACTTGCAGAGAAGCAGATAGAGTTTGAATTAGCGCATGTGGGATATTGTAGTTGGAGCTATGAAATTTTGAGGATATATTCTTTGATATGTTATATGTCTATGGTTAAGAGTGCAGATAGTAATTCATTTATTCATGGAAGTTATGAACATTTTGGTGGAAGCAGTATTCAGGCAGTGTTCCTGAGTAGCGGTTTGTGGAAATCGGATAATATCTCCTAATCAGGATGGAATCTAGTTTTGCATAGTTAAAGTGAAGTTGAAGACACATTGATAGTGATGTGGACGACAGTGAAAACTTTGAGGTCGCACGAGTGAAGAATTATTGTATTTGGAAGCTGACAGTTTTGTGTAATTTTGATGTAGCGTGTGGAAACTTTTATGTTGTAATTGTATGCTAACTCATTTGTAATTATTTGAGTATGGTATAAAGGAATGAATGTTTTTCCTTGTTGACATATGGTTGGATGTGATGATGTATGCATGAACTGAAGAAAAGAGTTAAATGTGAAGCAAATTTGAGAAGGAAGACATGTGAGGTACAGAGATCTGAAATTGAGATCTAGTGTAATAGTGAGTATGGTTTGGCATAGTTAGAGAAGAGGTAACATATTATTTTATTGATTAATACAAAGATTATTTGGATAGTGTGTTCAGTGATCTTACCATAAAGTTGTTTGGGCAGTGGGTCCTTCTGTCTTCCATAACTCTTAACAGGGTTACAATCTTTTAACAGGGATTCAAAATCTCCTAACAGGGATTCATATGTACTGAATGTATTTCATATGACTCCTAACAAAGTTCATCCTTTCACAAGGAATATTCATATTAGTGCATCTTTTGTGGGCATCATTCCCACCGGGGTTTACTCTTTGATCAAGAGGTTCCCTAGTCAACATATCTTGTGTTATTGTGTTATTGTGTATGAATATCTTTCTATGGTTGGTAATTATATTGCTTACATGGTTTAATGCTATTGAAGTTGATAAAAGTTATAATTATCTGATAAATGATTCACCCCCCCCTTCTTAGTCATCTTGGTGGACTTTACTTTCTAATAATTGGTATCAGAGCGGTAGGTCCTTGAAAAAGAAGTTTAACAGCTTAAGGAGATCCATGGTGAATTTCAAGAAAGAAAGCCCTAAGTTTGATGGAGTAAATTTTGACAGCTGGAAAGAAAAGATGAAGACAAACCTACTATGTTTAGGACCAAGTTATTGGTTGATTACAAAGAATGATAAGACTAACATTGAAGAGGACAATCTTGAAACATGTACTACTGATGAGAGAGATCTATTCATGTGTAACATACTTGCAAGAGAAGCACTTTTGATAGCCCTTCTGGAGAATGAGTACAGTCAAGTAAAATGTTTGAAAAAGTCTCATAAAATTTGGAAAGCTTTATACTCTACTTTTGAAGGTGATGAACATGAAAAAAGAGTTAGATTACATAATTGGATATGTCCATTTGAAGATATAATAATGTTGGAAGATGATTGTGTTAGAATCTATATTGGTAGAATGTCAAAAATTATTACAGGTATAAAATCTTATGGAGGAACAAAGACAGAGAATGAAGTGATATGAAAGATTTTGAGGACATTGAATCCTATATTTAAGAAGACAACACAAATGATTGAACAAGTTATACCTTGTACTACAAATTTTACAAGAGAGAATCTTCTTGGAAAATTGGAAGCAACAAAAATGAACCTGAGGTTATCAGGAGATTTACCTAGAATGGAGACAACATTCAGTGCTCTTAGTGTACGCCCTACTTTGTCAAGAAGCATCAGTGTGAGTAGAGATTATGCTAGCAACAAAAAATCTAGAAATGAAGAAGACAAGAAGATTGAAGAAGGTATTTCCTTGTGAAAAGAGAACCAGACGGTAAGAAAATATTTAAACATTGGACTTGTCAAGAATATGGTCATTTTGCATCTAAATGTCCTAAGAGAGTTAAAAAGTACAGAAAAAATTTCAAACCTAGAAGATCTAAGGAATGTTATTATGCTAATGATGAAGATCTTGAAGCTAGTATAGAAAGAACTTTAAGTGAAAGTGATACTGAGAATAATGATGACATAGGATTTGTAGCAATTAAAGAAGAAAATCTTGAAACTGATGTTAAGGAAGAAAAAGCCTTAGTTTCTCAAGTTGAAAAGAAAGCTTATTAGATTATGGACAGTGGTTGTTCACATCATATGACTGGAGACATGAAAAATTTCATAAAGTTTAATGAATACGATGGAGGAGTTGTTAGAGTTGGAAACAATGCACCTTGTTTGATTAAAGGTATAGGATCTATTACTCTTGATGGAAAGACTAATATTGATGATGTTTATTTTGTGGATGGATTGAAACATAATCTTTTGAGTGTTGGATAGTTAGTTGATAAGGGATATCAAGTTTAGTTTACTGAGAAAACTTGTGTGATAAAGGATAAAGATGGAAATCTGATTGGAACTGGATCTAGAACCAAAGGTAATGTATTTCAGTTGAATCCTATTGAGATGACATGTTTGTTTACTAAGATTGATGATAGTTGGTTATGGCATAGAATTTTTTGTCATATAAACTTTGACAACATTGTGAAAGTAAGTACTACACTTGCAGTAAGAGATTTGCCTAAACTTATGAAGCCTACTAACATGATTTGCAAAGAATGTGTGATGGCTAAATAGAAGAGAAGTTCTTTTCCCAGTAAGAAGTTTACATCTACAGAAAAGATGGAGATTGTTCATACAGATTTGAGTGATCTTACCAGGACTAGAGCATTCTATGGAGAAAGGTATTTTATGATTCTTGTTGATAATTTTATAAGAATGATGTGGATTGCATTTCTTAAAGAAAAGTCTGAAGCATTTGATAATTTTAATATTGTTACGAATAAAGTTGAGAATGAATCTAGAATGAAGATTAAATGTTTGAGATTTGATAGAGGTGGAGAATTTACTTCTAGAGAGTTTAACACCTTTTGTGAAGAAAATGGCATTAAGAGATAGTTCCCAACCCCTAGAACACCTGAACAAAATGGTATTGCAGAAAGAAGGAACATATCAGTGACTAAAGCAAAAAGAGCCATGTTATTTGAGAATGATTTGGTGAAGATATTCTGGAGAGAAGCAATGAACACAATAGTATATACAATGAACAAAGTACAAATTAGAGTAGACATAGACAAGACAACTTATGAATTATGGTTTGGACATGCACCCTCAGTTAAGTATTTTAGAATTTTTGGAAGAAAATGTTATATAAAGAGAGATGATCATAATGGAAAGTTTGATCCTAGAAGTGATGAAGGTATATTTCTTGGATATTCTTTGAAAAGAAAAGCCTATAGATGTTACAATAAAAGAACTAAGACTATTATTGAAAGCGCAAATGTTAAAGTTGATGAAAAGTTCAAAATTCAGGAAAGAATGCTTGATTATGAATCAGATGAAGAAGCTCATCCTAAACCTAACATTGGATCTACTGAATTATTTTATGAGACTAATAGTGATTTGTTGAATGAAAGCCACAGTGAAGTCATTGAAGAACCTACACCTGAAGTAAGATCTAAGATAGTGACACCTAGCAAGAGTTTATCAAGAAATCATCCTATTGGACAAATTATTGGAAGCATCAAAAGAGGAGTTCTAACTCAGAATAAGGTACAAGAATAGTTATGTTTTATTTCTCAAATTGAACCTAAGACTACTAGTGAAGCTTGTGAAGATGAAAGTTGGACTAATGCTATGAAAGAAGAACTAGATCAGATTGAAAAGAACAAGACATGGGAATTGGTCCCTAGACCTAAAGACTAGAATGTTATTGGAACTAAATGGGTATTCGGAAACAAGATGAATGAACAAGGAGAAGTAGTAAGAAACAAAGCAAGATTGGTATGTAAGGGATACTCACTACAAGAAGGAATTGACTATGAAGAAACCTTTGCACTTGTTGCAAGAATTGAAGCAGTAAGAATGTTTTTGGCCTATGTAGCTTACAAGAAGTTCAAAGTATATAAGATGGATGTGAAGTCAACATTTCTAAATGGAGAGTTGGAAGAAGAAGTCTACATTAAGCAGCTTGAAGGTTTTCCTTTGACTCAAGAAGGAGACATGGTATGTGTTGGGAGTTCCCTTTGATCTTCAACCTGTAGATTTATACTTTGATGGATAACTTTAATATAACTTTGACTCTATCAACACTCCAAAGTCTACAAGGAAGAGGGCCAATTAACAAGGATCAACAAGATCCTCCTACACTTTGAGCCTTAATGCTCAGGTGGGTGTACCCTTGATTCACTTCTTCAAAGGAATCACAAAATATTATAGAACTGTATCCCTTACTAATTGATTAAAGATTTTATCATTTGAATGTGTGTGTTTGATTGATTATGATGGACTACCTCTAGAGAAAGGATCAGTGCCTTAACCAAGGCATAGAGTCACCTAATA
Organism: Chamaecyparis obtusa; assembly: GCA_027943335.1. Classification (NCBI taxonomy): domain Eukaryota; kingdom Viridiplantae; phylum Streptophyta; class Pinopsida; order Cupressales; family Cupressaceae; genus Chamaecyparis; species Chamaecyparis obtusa. The sequence goes on along the minus strand of BSBK01012244.1, from coordinate 98,033 downwards.
GTATACATCAACAGAAGACCTTAAATCAAACACAATTAAATTTAGGATAAGTTCTTTTCCTATTATCCCTCTCACTCACATATCAAGACATCAATTTCCTATCAAGCCTTGAACTCCCTGAGACTACCTGAAAGACTTTAATCCTAACTTTGTTAGGAACTCAAAGATAATCTCAAAATAATCTTTGTTTACCATATACTAACCCACTTTGTGAAATTAACATATATGAGCTCAAGAACAAAACAAAAAGACATACACCACTATGAGATTGGAATTCAAATATATTCTCATTACGACTTGCAGAATCAATACATTATCAAACAACAAAATGCCAAAGAAACAGACCCAAAATCCAGGCTCTCCTTACTCAGTATAATACCATCAACAACCAGGGACCAAAAAGAAATTTTTGGAACCGTTACAAAATCAAAATTTCTACCATATATACCACCACTAGTCACCTTGGAATCCTCAAAGAGGATACATCAAGCTTCAGGTGACTAGGGTTAGAGTTTCAACCACCCAACCAACTAGAAATGGTCACAAATTTATTACAGGGGAAGAAACCTAGGCAACCAGGAGAAGACAGATCCTAGAGTGATCCTCAATCATGACAAATCTCACTGAGAAGGTACTTAGAACCACAAAAATTCCCAAAATGTCAACCTATTCGGCCACCTGCAGCACGCCTCAAGCACAAAAAACATAGTACAGAACCCTACAGACGATCATGGAATACCCTGGACCATACCACAACAGAAAGTGCCACCAAAAAACTCATATCCAACCTTGAAAGAATTCAATTATGGTCCTTTCTGTCACTGAGAAACCCTGAAAAATTTGAATTTGAATCATAACGGTCACTTTCATGGAGCCTGCAGTGAATCAGCGGTCGATATTTAAATTTGAGCTATCTTTAAGTCGTGACCGTTAGATTCCTTTATTTTGTGGGCTTTAAGTCCTTAACTCAACTACCACCCTTGGGTTAACTCCTAGAAAACATGTGAAAAACCATTTCTCATTCATGAAATAAAGTTTTAACTCACCGTCTAACTCACCGACTTAGCGGTCAAAGGGAAACAACTAACCCCGGTCCTTATTTAGCGAACTGGCAACAAAAGGTTTCCGCTAGTTCGCATAACATTTTTTACCTCTACCAATTCATTTAGCGACAACATGAATGCTTTTTCAATAGATCGCCCAAACATTTAGAGTACTGCCATCTTTCCACACGAATAAGAGAAACCCTTGTAATATATCAGAACCACCAAACACTTTATCAGGACCGCCAAAAGACTGAGGAAATTATACTGGGCCCGCATCAAGAAGATCGACGGTTGTCTCATCTTTTCATAGACCTTCAAGATTCCTTTAGATCATGAGACAACCATCGAATGAAGAATCTTACCCTACCTTGACAACCATCTGAAAGGATACGAAATCAATTGTTGGTGCAAGATCTTAAGCCTCTGACACATCTCATAAGAACTTACACCCGCCACTGATTTACTAACAATGTCAGGACCCTCTGATGCATCTAGAAACTAGGTCCCACTGACAACTGCCAACATGTTAATACATGGACCAATCATATATCACCAACTATGTACATGTAGTAGTGGACCTACCTGCAAAGAAAGGCTATGTCATGCAAATGAATCAACGGTCATCGCAAAAGTGCAAGCCTCTAACAAAACCCTTGTGCTTCCGCAACAACCATTAGATCAAGATGGTGTCAGAAGGTCAGGCCCAGGAAAATATTAAGCTAGAACATAGGAAATATTAAAACACTGACTTAGGAAAAATATTAGCGCTAGGACTTAGGAAAATTAAAGGCCGCCAGGGGTATAAAACCTTTAGTCCCAAGATTGCGTAACATAAAAAAGTTTCATGTGATCATGCGACAAAGGGGGATAATGATTTAGCACGTATTAAAGGGATTTTTAAGTGGCCCAAAAAGTAATGACAAATTAGAATAGGGCTGGGGCAAGACAAAGGGTTTTTAAAGTAATGGCTAGTTTTTCAAAAAATTGAACCAAGGGCTAATGCCAGAGACCTAAAAAACAACTGTAGAGACCAAAAGAAAAGGGCTAAAGCCATGAAATTTTTTCAAGGTGCTAGTAGTGGCTTTTTCTAGAGATGTATGCCTCTTGCAGGCATGGCAAGAACTTAGAATCATTGGTTAAAGTAGACCATCCCACTGGAAAACTTGACAACAGAGAGCAACAGGACCAAAACCTTATAGACCAGGACAAAACAGGACAGGGGCAGGCAACTTTACAAAAATTTACAAAATGTACAAACCTAACTACTGTTCATGGAAAATAGAATGCCTTCAATTGAAGTATTTGTTCAAGAATTGTCCATGAACTGGAAATTCCTTGACAATGTATGAATCTTGGCCCCATTTCTCATGAATTTGGTATGGCCCTAGCCAGATGGGATCAAATTTACCATGTTTTCCTTTATCCTCCAACATGGCATTCCAAATTAACACCAAATCACCAGGTTCAAACCTTCTCTCCATAGCCTTCTTGTCATACAAATTCTTAACATGTAACTGTAATTTGGCATTCCTTGCAACTGATTCTCTTCTAGTCTCATCCAACCTAATGAGGTCCTCAATTCTCAACTGCATCTCATCATCTATATCATCATCATATAATTGCACAAATTTATACATTTCCAGTAGGTTATTTTGAGGCATTCTTGCATGTATTCCATATACTAGGTCAAATGGTGCACAACCAATTGCCCTCTTCATAGTCACCCTATTAGCCCATAGAGCTAATGGCAGTTTTGAATTACATGCCCTCTTATCCTTTTCAAGAATCCTCTTGAGGATCTTAATCAAACTCTTATGAGTAGATTCTATCTATCCATTTCCTTGTGGATGATAAGGTGAGGAATAAGAAATTTGAATTCCTAAACCTTTGCAAAAGTCCTTATATTCAGTAGACCTGAAGCACATGGCATTATCACTTACTATTCTCTCAGGGCAACCAAATCTTATGAAAATATTATTCAATAAGAAATCATTCACCACCTTGCTGGTTGAATTTCTTGTAGGTATAGCTTCTACCCATTTTGTAAAATAATCAGTGGCAACTAAGATCCAAGAGTGTCCTCCACTTGACTTGTTTGGTATCTCCCCAATGAAATCAATTCCCCATTGTTGGAAAGGAGTTTGTACTTCAACTAGTTTTAATGGCACATTACCTGAAAATTTAAGCTTACCAGAGAACCTTTGACAAGCATCACATCTCCTTACCAACTATTCTGCATCCTTGAAGATTGTGGGCCACTAGAATCTTGCTCTCAAGATTTTATGAGCAGTAGTCTTACCCATATAATGTCCACCACAAACTCCCTCATGCATTTCCTTTAATAACTTGTTAGCTTGATCTTCATCAACACATTTCAAAAGTATGCAATCTAAATTCTATCTATACAATTTACATTTCACAATTACATACTTGATGGCCTGCAATTTTAATGTCCTCCTCTAATTATCATTCATTCCTGCTGGACATCTCATATTTCTCAAATAGTAGATAATATCTTGATTCCAAACACAATCATCCATGTCACATGTATAATCAATTTCATAATGATTTACCTGATTTGCATCAAGATTGGATTGAGCCATCAGTTTTGCCAATCCCTATCCTCTAACCAACTTAGTAATTTTGATATCAACAATGAATTCTTGGATCCTATTGATCCATCTGCATCTTCTCCCAGACACCTCTTGTTATGAGAAAATATCCTTCACAGATGCACTTGGCACAAAAGAAATCATAACTGCCCCCATCAGATAACACCTAAAAGCCTTGACTACCTTAACAAATGCATATGTGTGTTTCTCATTTATGTCATACTTCAATTTAGTAGCCTGCAAAGATTTACTGAAAAATGCAATAGGCTGCTCATAACCTTCCTTATTCTTTTGTAACAAAATTGTAGCAATAGTGTGAAAAGATGCAAAGGAAAAGATGTGAATTAGGACATTATAATCAGGTACCTTAAGCACTAGTGCATCTTTGATAGCCTGCTTGATATTTTTGAAAGCCTCATCAGGCTCACCCTCCCAATTGATTTGAGATCCCTTCTTCAACATCTTAGAAATAGGTCTAGTAACCTCTACAAAGTTTGTCACAAACCTCCTTAAGAAATTGACCTAACCAAAGAGGGACTGAATCCCTTTAACATTCTTTGGTCTCTAAATTTTATCAATAGCTACTACCCTCTCAGGGCTAATTGTAACTCCTTGCTTCCCAACTAAGTGTCCAAGAAACTTACCTTCAGTGACACCAAAAGCACATTTCCTTGGATTTAATGAAATTCCATATTCCAAAGCCCTCACAAATATTTTCTCTAAATGAGTACAATGGTCTTCTTCCTTCTTGGAATAGGTAGTTAAATCATCTTGATAAACAACAAGGAAATCATTGATAAAATCTGAAAAAGCAACATCCATTGCTCTCTGAAAAGTTGCACCAACATTTGTGAGACCAAAAGGCATTCTCACATAAACATATGTCCCCCAAGGTGTTATAAAAGTTTTCTTAAACTATTCTAATTCTTTGACAATTACCTGATTGTAACCAAAGAAACCATCCATCATAGACATCAATTCTGATCTGGTTACTCTCTACAACATAGCTTCCATATTAGGCAGATAATAATTATCCTTTAATGAGCTGATGTTCAAATTCCTGAAGTCCACACAAAGCCTGATGTTACCATTCTTCTTTCTCATAGGAACAAGGTTTGAAACCCAAGAAGAGTGCCTTATAGGCTTGATAATTCCAGCATCCCTTAGCTTCATTAACTCTTCTTGCATCTTGGGTGCTAAAGTAGAATTAATAGGCCTTTGTTTTTGTTGGAAAGGTTTAGCATCTTCTTTCAAAGGAATAATATGCTGAAAAAAGTCCTCTCTATAAACCTTCAAATCATCACATGACCATGCAAAAACATGCTTGAATTTTCTCAATAATTCAATCAAAGATTTTCTGACATTGTGAGACATGTCCCTACCAATGTATACCTTCTTAGGTGCCTCATGTGTTCCAAGATTTATCTCCTCTAGATCAGCATGATCATCTATTTTGATATTCTTTTGAACTCTATCCTGGTTATCAAAGACAGTCTCCAAAACAACAAGCCCCTTAGGCACCTTGTTAGTTCTAATTTGAATAACTTCATTTCCAAAGACAACCTCTTTTCCTTCTATTGATTCAACCAAGGGTGAATAATCAAATTCCTGACCATGATACTAATCTTCACAACTCATAAACTTCAAGATATCATTATCATCATCAAAAACTTGCCAATTTTCAATATTGTCTGGTACACTAGGCCTAGCTTGAATTTCAACTTTAGAGATACCAACAAAAGTAATATCAGTGGGATTGATTGCAATATTGGCTAACAAATCAGCCATCTTATTGTTACTCATATCCTTCCACTCAATATTGAAGGCATAAAAAAATTCAATCAAATCCCAAACTACATTCCTATATTGTTTTAACCTCTTGTTCTTGGAAGCATATACTGACCTGACTTGGGACACAACCAACTCAGAATCACCAACAATACTTAAACAATTAATACCATGTCTTTGTACCAACCTCAGTCCTAACAACAATGCCTCATACTCTGCTATATTGTTGGTACAAAATAAATTCAATGTGAAAGAGAACTTGTAGGTGTTTCCATTAGGAGAAATAAGTAAAATACCTACTCCTGCTCCATCTTTGTAATTTGCACCATCAAAGTACATTACCCACAAATCACCCTTCATAGAATTAACACTTACCTCAATAGAGATAGGTGACAAAATAGGTTCCTTCTCAAGTATAGGCATCTCTACCCTAAAAGCATTAATATCAGTATCCACAAAACATGTAGTCTCATTTTCAATATTCCTCTCAATCATGTGGCATACTCTTGGCTCTCGATCAATCTTGACAAACTGATCATCAATCTTGAAAGTGGCATAGGACAGATCACACTGTAAACTTTGACCCATGGCAGCACTCCACCTTCTAGATAGTAGCATACCATAATGAGGAGGGATATCCACCACCAAAACACTCATTGTTAACTCTTTCTCTGGATATGCTACCAGCTTATATGGCATTGCATTGATAGTCCCAATGACTAGTACCTCCCTCTGATCCATTGCACAACATTTGCCTTGAACTGTATCAACTTTTAGGCCCAAATTTCCCATAATCTTAAAAGGCATAATAGTATTAGAGGCACCACTATCAATCATACAATTTCTTAATTTCATTCCATTCACAAGGACAATTAAAAATAATGGATCAATGTTCTCAAGGCTAGCATTGACAGAACTGTCCAAATATATAGGAGGAATTTGAGATACAATTCCCTGAGTAGCAACTCCTTTCAAAGCTTTATCCTGAGATCCATTGCATGCAACATCATTGTTGTGAACATTATCTACCCATGCAATAGCTCTGTCTTTGTGTTCAGGGATCCTCAACAATTCTAACAATGGAACCTTAACTGTAATTTGAGACAATACAGCTAACATATCAATAGGAGCAGAGTGAGGAATCTCAATCTGCATTGCCCATGTATCCTTTTTCTTATTTGATACATTAGGTGTATTGGCCACCCTCATTTTTTCAATCTTAGCCATTGTGTTAACTGGCTTCTCAATTTCACTAGAAAATCTTTCAACTCCAACTCCCTTAGGTTCACAATTCTTACCTTCTACATTCTTGAGTTTCACCATGTGATCACCTTTTGATTTTTTCTCATTAGGTTCTCCAGAGTTGGCACTCGTTATAAACATTCCTATAGTTTTTCCATTTGTATCTCTTGCCATCATGCCTCTAGTTTTCACTCGGGAAATCATTTCTATAGTAATCGTATCCATCTCTTCTCTAGAAGGTCTTTTTAAATTTACTAGTTCAGAAGAAGAGTTCATGTTACATGTCTTCTTATCAATGTCTTCACTATCAGAAAAAACCTCTTCATGAAAAAGGGCCTGAGTGTGTCTCTTCACATTTACATCTGCTTCTTCATCAAAATTAGAATCATCTTCATATCCTAGATATGAAGTATCCATGTTGCATCCAACATCATCTTGATCTTCTTCTTGATATATCTCCTCATTTCCACAATCTTGATTTGCAGCCATAGAATGTGCAACCACACAATGCTCTATAGAATGAGGGGACTGGCATGCAACACACCAAGGTATGTCCTCCATGACATTTATTGAAGCTTTTTGTAGAGGGTCAAGGACACCTCTGTCATTGTTATTTCTTTCAATAGGGACAATAGGCTTTCCATCCTTCCATTGGGTGTTGTAGGGGTAGTTCTGCAATCTATTCTGCTTATTGAAATGGTTGTTGAGCTAAGGCCTTTCATTGGTAGGAGCACTGATGTTCCTATTTGCAGGTGCCTTCAAATATTTCAATGCATTGAGCACCTTATCCAATTTTTCTTCTTCTTGCCTCCTAGTTCCAACATTCCTATCATTTTCTTTTTTGTATTTCTTGTCCCCAAACAACTTAGGGTCGTCTCTCTTCCAACCCAACTTCCCTGATATCTTCATATTGTTCTCAATATTGACAGCAATCCTAAAAGAATCTCTAAGAGTTATTGGTTCTTTTTCCCTCAACAAGTATCCCATCTTTCCATCAAATGCATTGAAGTATGTAGTTAAACAGACATTGTCATCTAACCGCATAACTTGGAACAACTTATGCATACCCTTCTGAAATCTCATGTTGAATTCAACTGCAGACTCATTCTGATTTTTCCTTATGGTACTGAATTCATTCAACATGAAACTAGCATTAGGCCTATCACCATAGTAATCTTTGAAACATCTCTCAAAGGAATCCCAAGTATCAATACATTTATCAAGAAGTCTCTTAAACTAATCTCTAGCTTCCTCCATTAGAGATTGAACAAATAATTTCATGACTACATCCTCATGCTCTACCTCATAATCATTAAGCATATCAACAAATAACCTAAGATGCTCCTCACAACTAATAGCATTATTACTAGCAAAATTAGGTACCTTATCTCTTATATCATTTAGAAAAGCATTCGGGTAGCTTGGTATCCCATCAAAACTAATTTGCCTATAGCCTTCTAGTTGCATAGGTCTTCTTTGAAATCCTAAACTAGTGTTCCCAATAGAATTATTATTTTTATCTAAATTCCCACCCACTTGCACATTTGACTATATATTAGGATCAAAAAATGATTTGGTAGATACATTAGGAATTAGATTACTAGTAGTAGCATTGCTAAGTGGAATAGTAGTGTTCATAGATGACATACCTGGTTCAGTAGTAGAAGGGCCGTGAACATTAGCTGATGAAGCCTTCAAGAACTAGATCTTTCTTCTTTTCTCTACAATAGTAGCATCAACTTCAGCTCTTTCCAACTCTTGACCAAGAGCTTCATCCTCTTTTCTTTTCCTTTCTATCTCTGTCTCCCTATTTGATCTAGGTGGTGGGATCCCTGGTATTGTCACCAGTTTGCTTGCTTGGACACCCACCATCTTCCGCTTTCCTTTTTCATTAATAACTACAGTAGGCCTAGTGATCTCATGTACATTCTTATCCTTAGGCAAACGAACATAACTTTGCACTTGTCTGATCACAGGGCTCTCTTCATCAAACTCATGGTCTTGCAACATGCATTCCTGCTCACTTCTTAGAGCTTCAAGATCACCAAAAATGTCATGTTGCAACACCCTAGGAGCAAAAGCAAGCCTCTTGTTTCTCTCCTTCATTTCATTAATTTTTCTTAAAAGAGACTGCCTCTCTAGTAGAGCATTTCCTTTTTCAGCCTCTCTCTCCTCTTGTAACCTTTTGTATATGGCATCCTGCTCTGCCAACTACAACCTAAGTGCATTTAGGTCATGTGGATCTATCATGTTGTCTTCAAAGCTTGATGACACTTCCACATCAGTAGGATGTTGATATGGGAAATGCACTTATCATGGTCTCATGGGCTCCCTTCTGAAATTATCCTCATCAAGGTCTAAATCAATCTCCAAACCCATCTCTCTAGCTTGTTCATCTTGACCTATAGGCAATGGACCCTTGTCTTGAAATACAGCCTCTGGGGTATCATAAAATCTATCTTCAAAGAAACCACCATCTGATCTAGAAACTATGTCTTGTGAACCTTCGTCACTTGAGGAAACATGTGGTGCTCTACCTCTAGTATTTCTTTGTTCTCTTATGGGAGCACTAGTAGACTCACCATTCCTTCTGATCCAACTCTTCTTCTCCTATCTAGGTAACTATTCTAGAGTGACCTCCAGATTCTTTCTGACAAAGGACCTAGTATTCCTTCTCTTGTCCATCTTTTACAATATGACACTGGTTCTAACCTTTTGAGTCACCACCCACTAAAGTGGGAAAACCTTAACTAAATACAATAGGAAAACAAGAGTGCACTTTGCAAACCTTTATCTCTAGACTCTCCCCAGCAGAGTCGCCATTTTGTTGGGAGTTCCCTTTGATCTTCAACTTGTAGATTTATTCTTTGATGGATAACTTTAATATAACTTTGACTCTATCACCACTCCAAAGTCTACATGGAAGAGGGCCAATTAACAAGGATCAACAAGATCCTCCTAAACTTTGAGCCTTAATGATCAGGTGGGTGTACCCCTATTCACTTCTTCAAAGGAATCACAAAATATTATAGAACTATATCCCTTACTAATTGATTAAATATTTTATCATTTGAATGTGTGTGTGATTGATGATGATGGACTGCCTCTAGAGAAAGGATCAGTGCCTTAACTAGGGCATAGAGTCACCTAATAGTATACATCAACGAAAGATATTAACTCAAACATAATTGAATTTAGGATAAGTCCTTTGCCTATTATCCCTCTCACTCACATATCAGGACATCAAATTGCTATCAAGCCATGAACTCACTGAGACTACCTGAAAGACTTTAATCCTAACTTTGTTAGGAACTCAAAGATAATCTCAAAATACTCTTTGTTTACCATATACTAACCCACTTTGTGAAATTAACATATATGAGCTCAAGAACAAAGCAAAAAGACATACACCACTATGAGATTGGAATTCAACTATATTCTCATTAAGACTTGCATAATCAATACATTATCAAATAGCAAAATGCCAAAGAAACAGACCCAAAATCTAGGCTCTCCTTACTCAGTATAATACCATCAACAACCAAGGACCAAAAAAGAAAGTTTTGGAACCATTAAAAAATCAAAATTTCTACCATATATACCACCACTAGTCACCTTGGAATCCTCAAAGAGGATGCATCAAGCTTCGGGTGACTAGGGTTAGGGTTTCAACCACCCAACCAACTAGAAACGATCACAAATTTATAACAAGGGAAGAAACCTAGGCAACAAGGAGAAGAAAGATCCCAGAGTGATCCTCAATCATGAAAAATCTCACTGGGAAGGTACTGAGAACCACAAAAATGCCCAAAATGTCAACCTGTTCAGCCACCTATAGCACACCTTAAGCACAAAAAACATAGTACAGACCCCTGCAAATAATCATGGAACACCCTGGACCATACCGCAACAGCAAGTGCCACCAAACAAATCAAATCTGACCATGAAAGCATTCAATTCTGGTCCTTTCTATTGTTGAGAAACCCTCAAAAATTTGAATTTGAATCATAACGGTCACTTTCATGGAGCCTGCAATGAATTGGTGGTCGATATTTAAATCTGAGCTATCTTTAAGTCATGACCATCAAATTCCTTTATTTTGCAGGCTTTAAGTCCTTAACTCAACTACCACCCTTGGGTTAACTCCTAGCAAACATGCAATAAATCATTTCTTATTCATGAAATAAAATCTTAACTCATCATCTAACTCACCAACTTAGCGGTCAAAGGGAAACAACTAACCCTGGTCCTTATTTAGCGAACTGGCAACAAAAGGTTTCCACTAGTTCACAGAACATTTTTTACCTCTACCAATTCATTTAGCAACAACATGAATGCTTGTTCTCTAGATCACCCAAACATTTAGAGTACTGCCACGTTTCCATGCAAATAAGTGAAACCCTTGTAATATATCAGAACCACCAAACACTTTATCAGGACTGGCAGAAGACTAAGGAAATTATACTAGGCCCGCATCAAGAAGATCAACGGTTGTCTCATCTTTGCATAGACCTTCAAGATTCCTTCAAATCATGAGACAACCATCGGATGAAGAATCTTACCCTACCCTGACAACCCTCTGACAGGATATAAAATCAATTATTGGTGCAAGATCTTAAGCCTCTGACACATGTCATAAGAACTTACGCCCACCGCTGATTTACTGACAATGTCAGGACCCTCTGACACATCTAGAAACTAGGTCCCACTGACAACTTCCAATGTGTTAATACATGGACCAATCATATACTACCAACTATGTACACGTGGCAATGGACTTGCCTACAAAGAAAGGTTGTGTCATGGAAATGAATCAACGGTCGTCGCAAAAGCGTAGGCCTCTAACAAAACCCTTGTGCTTTCACAACAACCATTGGATCAAGATGGTGTCAGAAGGCCAGGCCTAGGAAAATATTAAGCCAGAACATAGGAAATATTAAAACATTGACTTAGGAAAAATATTAGCGCTGGGACTTAGGAAAATTAAAGGTCGTCGGGGATATAAAACCTTTAGTCGCAAGATCACGTAACATAAAAAAGGTTCACGTGATCATGCAACAAAGGGGGATAATGATTTAGCACATGCATTAAAGGGATTTTTAAGTGGCCCAAAAAGTAATGACAAATTAGAACAAGGCCGAGGCAAGACAAAGGGTTTTTAAAGTAATGGCTAGTTTTTTTAAAATTTGAACCAAGGGCTAATGCCAGAGACCTGAAAAATGACTGCAGAGACTAGAAGAAAAGGGCTAGAGCCATGAAATTTTTTCAAGGTGCTAACAATATGTAAATTGAAGAAATCCTTATATGGACTTAAACAAGCACCTAGAACTTGGTATGCAAGATTGGACAAGTATTTGTTAAAGTTGGGATTTACAAAAGGAATAGCTGATAGCAATCTGTACACAAAAGAAATTGAGAATGGTTTGTTGGTTATAGTTATTTTTGTTGATGACATTATTTTTGGAGGAGAATATGAAGCTAGTGACAAATTTGCTGATGAAATGAAGACTGAATTTGAAATGAGTGTGATTGGTGAAATGAAATACTTTTTGGGATAGTAGATAACACAAAACAATGATGGTATCTTTGTAAGTTAGACAAAGTACCTGAATGACTTGGTGAAAATATTTGGAATGGAGAATTGTAAAATAGTTGGAACACCTATGGTGACTGGACATAAGTTATCTAGCATAGATGAGACTCCTATAGTAGAAAAAAAGAAATACAGATCTATGATTGGAGGATTACAATATTTAACACATACAAGACCTGATATAGCACATTCAATTGGAATTGTAGCAAGATTTCAAGATGAACCTAGAGAATCACATTATGTAGTAGTAAAGAAGATACTAAAATATTTAAGAGGCACAATGGTCTATGGATTATGGTATGAAAAATCTGATGACTTTACCCTATGTGCATATACAGATGTTGATTGGGGAGGTAGGGTTGATGATAAGAAAAGCACCAACGGTGGAGCATTTTTCCTTGGAGGAAGATTGGTTTCTTGGATAAGTAAGAAGAAAAATTGTATCTCACAAAGCACAGTAGAAGCAGAATATGTAGCAGCAAAAAAAAATTGTGACCAGATAATTTAGATGAAGCAAATGCTGAAGGATATTGGAATAAAGTTTGTTGAACCTGTTGTCATACATTGTGACAACACCAGCATAGTTAGTATGTCTAAGAATCATGTATTACATTCTAAGACAAAGCATATATAGATCAAGTATCATGTTGTAAGAGAGAAAGTTGCTGAGAAAGAAGTCACACTTGAGTACATAAGTACAAAGGAGTAGATAACAAATATATTTACAAAGCCTTTTCCTAAGGATACATTTGAGTATCTAAGAGGTATGCTTGGGGTTATGCCCCAGCCTAATTTTGAGAAGTGATGTAGTTGGTTGCATCTATCCTATGGTATATGAGCCTTATCTTTCTTCTAGATTGGATGTTGGTACTTCCTCTATGGGGGAGTATGTGTATCTGAGATGAGTCATGAGGACTCTAGTGAATGTATTTTCTGAATAGTGTCTTTTGACATTGGAGCTATTGTTGACATAATGATGAAATTTATGTCATTGATGTCAATGGGGGAGAAGTATACATGAAAAACCATCTGAAACATCTATTGGAGAGAACTGAATTGGGTAATGAAGCAAGATTTGATTGATGAAGAAGACTTGAAAGCATTTTCAGAGCAGCAGTGTTGCAATATTGGATTTTTGGAAGATTGGATGTTTTTTCATCTATGTTGTCATCAATGGTAATGGGGGAGATTGTTAGGAATGAATGATAAATGTTTGACAACCATTCTGTAGTAGTTTTTGTTGCATTCATGACTATGATTATCATTGATGTCAACACAGTGATTTACCGGAGACTTACAGAGAAGCAGATAGAGTTTGATTTAGTGCACATGGGATATTGTAGTTGGAGATATGTGATGTTGAGGATATATTATTTGATATGTTATATGTCTATGGTTAAGAGCACAGATATTAATTCATTCATTCATGGAAGTTATGAGCATTTTGGTGGAAGTAGTATTCAGGCAGTGTTCCTGAGTAGCGGTTTGTGGAAATCAGATGATATCTCCTAATCGGGATGGAATCTAGTTTTGTGTAGTTAAAGGGAAGTTGAAGACACATTGATAGTAATTTGGATGACATTGCAAACTTTGAGGTCACATGAGTGAAGAATTATTGCAGTTGGAAGCTGACAGTTTTGTGTAATTTTGATGTAGCGTGTGGAAACTTTTATGTTGTAATTGTATGCCGACTCATTTGTAATTATTTGAGTGTGGTATAAAGGAAGGAATGTGTTCCCTTGTTAACATATGGTTGGATGTGATGATGTATGCATGAAGTGAAGAAAAGGGCTAAATGTGAAAGCGAATTTGAGAAGGAAGACATGCAAGGTACAGAGATCTGAAATTGAGATTTGGTGTAACAGTGAGTTTGGTTTGGCATAGTTAGAGAAGAGGTAACATATTATTCTATTGAGTAATACAAAGATTATTTGGATAGTGTGTTCAGTGATCTTACCTTGAAGCTATTTGGGTAGTGGGTCCTTTTGTCTTCCATAACTCTTAACAGGGTTAGAATCTTTTAATAGGGATTCAAAATCTCCTAATAGGGATTCATATGTACTGAATGTATTTCATAAGACTCCTAACAGAGTCCATCCTTTCACAAGGAATATTAATATTAGTGCATCTTTTGTGGGCATCATTCCCACCGGGGTTTACTCTTTTATCAAGAGGTTCCCTACTCAACATATCTTGTGTTATTGTGTATGAATATCTTTCTGTGGTTGGTAATTATATTGCTTACATGGTTTAATGCTATTGAAGTTGATAAAAGTTATAATTATCTAGTAATAGATTCAGCCCCCCCCCCCCCCCCCTCTTAGTTATCTTGGTGGAATTTACTTTCTAACACAATCTCCCCCTTTGGCATTGGTGGAAAAAAATCTGATTCTTCTCTGACTCTTCAAAATTGTTCTGTCATTATCTTTGTTGTTGGTATCTCCCACTGTGATAATTTTATCATCTTTTTTGTTTTTTCTTTTTCTTTTGTGTTTACTTCTCCTTACTTCTCCACCTTTTGAAAATAAATGTCAAAATGATAGATATGCTTTTCAGGGTGTACATGTTCTATAGTTTGTCTCTTATGAACTTATACCTATCTCTTGGATTCTACAAAATAGTGTTCCATGAATCATTCAATGCAGTTAAACCAATTATATATTCATTCAAATTAGACACTAGATCTTCAAATTTGTCTACATAACTAAGTTTTGGTGTTTGTACAATGTTCTCTACTTCTTCTATATTGGCCTGAATTGTAGCTATGTGAGGTGTAATGATAGATTGTACTTCAAAAATCCTCATATGTAACTTGTCTTTCTCTATTATAAACTCTTGTTCCTTTGTAATTAATTCTCACAACTTTGTCGAATGCTCTACAAAATTTATCATTGTCAGCTATAGGTTTCCAATTTGTTGCACTAGCTCATTATGAGATCCAATAATCTTACTATCCGCATCCTTGGTAAATTAATCAAAATTACATAATTCACTATACATTGATTTTGCCTTGACAAAATTCCTTTCAAAACTTCAATAGCTTTTGATAATTCAAATTCAAAGCTGCTATCTTTGTCAATAACTTCTATACAAGTTGATTTTCTAATATCTTAGTTGCTTCATGAGTGGCGTGCTACTCCAAATCGGTTCTAGATCCACTAATATGATCTATGTATACCTTTAACTGCTACTCTAGTGAGTCTTAGTCATCAACATTTACATATGGCATTAAATTTTCAAATATATTAAGTTTTCTAGTAATAACTCTTCTCTTTAGCTTCTTGTCCTTTTGCTTGTCCAATTTTTCATTTAAGTGTAAAACTCTTGCAAATTCTTCTTTATCTTTATTATTCTTCATTTTCCTTAGATCTTTCTTTAGTATCTCAAACTGGGGGTCATCGATGTCTTCTTTGTCATCTTCATCTTTGTTGGTATCCTCATGCTTCTATTTTCCTTTGGATTCCTTTTGCTCCTTATCAGAATCTTTATTTTTGTCATCATTATTATTGTCTTCATCTTTCTTCTCTTTCTCTTTCTTCTTCTTCTCTTTCTCTTTCTTCTCATCCCTATCATTTATTTTTCTTGATTCTTCTTTATCTAACTCTATTGGTGCCTGGAATGTTTTCTCATGTTTACCAGTATCACTTTTTTATTTGTCTTTACTTTTGGTATCTTTAGTTTCTCGGTTCTTCTTGGATGATGGATCTATTGGCATTAAGTATGATTGTCATCAGTGACAACACTTATTCAGACTCTGCGTGCTTACCAAGCAGAACAATGCTTACCGAGCAGAACAGTGCTTACCAAGTAGAACAGTGCTTACCGAGCAGGATAGTGCTTACCAAGCAAGACAGTGTTTACCGAGTGACACTATATCTACCGAGTCTCCAGTATATACCGTGTTCGAAACTACAACCGAGTGGTTAGTATGGACCGTGCCTCCACTTCTACCAAGTGCATGACGATGCCGTGTAACGCAGTGGATGCCGAGTATCAAAAAGTCACCAAGTTAGTTTGCAGTAACCGAGTCACTATATTTGGGCCGACTCAGTAATATTTGTGTTAGCTTGTTTATGAGCTGACTTTTTAATTATGTTATAATTGTTTTAGATTGATATATAAACAATGTTTTATATCATATCCAAGTAAAGAAATTAAAAAAATTATGAAAAAGAGAAAGGCAGAGATAAGAGAATTACAAAGGGCTACAGCAGTATAAGAAGTGGCAAAGATCTATCCATCACAGAAGGTGATCAATACATCAGAGAATCTCAATCAACAAGTACAGTTGCAAGTAAGAGATCTACTGTTTCATCCTAATAGGTGAATCAGCTTGAAATCCTTTAACCGGGTAGACTTAACAGTCTTTGAAAAATCTCTTAACCGAGTGCATACTTCATTGTATGTTTGTAAATCCTCTAACAAGGTGGACCTAGCAGTCCTTATTGCTCCTAACAGGGCAGATCATCAAAAGTGATCATTGTAAGCCTTAACCGGCAAACTTTATACTGCAGTATTGAAGTTTTGTGGGTATCATCCCCACCCCAGTTTTACTTTCTACTTGGAAGGTTTCTGGGTCACCAAATCTCCGTGTTCAAAGTGTTATGAATGTTTTATTCTTTCTGTTACTCATGCATGTAGTCAAATTATCAATCTAATATTATTAAGATCTGAATCTGTTAAAAGTTTTGAAGTTACTGATTCACCCCTCCCCTCTCAGTAACCTAGATAGTCTTGAATGTTTCCAACAATTGGTATCAGAGCTCAGTGGTTCTCAGAATAAAGTTTGACAGCTTGAGAAAAGATTCAGGACAATGGAGATGTTCAGACTTAACAAAGTAATTGAGAATGAAAAGCTAGATCTAGAAATGGCCATAACTCAACTCAAAGAAGCAAGAGAGCATCTTTCCCTTTCCCTAAAAAGAAGAAAGGAACTTGCAAATCAGATCAATGACCACCAGTATGTTGAAGAAAAGATTGAAGACTTTTTCCCTTTAAGCAGCTCAGATGAAGCAAACAATGCAATCAAAGAACTTCTAGAAAAGAGTGGATCTCTGCAAGAAGAAGTGAGAAAATTGAAAAGAGAACAGGAAATTCAGTCAACAAGATTCTGTGAAGTCTTGGAACAAAGAAACAAGATGAAACATGAAATAGATGGAAAGAACAATGAAATCCAGAATAAAACCCTTCAACTAGAAAACCTTATTGATCAAATCTCCAATGCAAATGAAGAAATCTTGACTCTGAGATCAGAAAATGAAAATATAAGAGAAGAGCTGAGATCTGAAAAGAAAATCAATTTAAGAGTGATGAGTGACCTAGATGCTGAAAGGAAAATCAATGAGAGAATGTTGAAATCTCTAGAAGATATGAATCAGGTGTATGAACGAAACCTTCATAGGCAAAAAGGAAAAGTAGGACTTGGATACAAAGAGGAAGGTGAATCCTCCAAACAAGGTACTCAAAAGAATAAAAAACCTACCTATAATCACTGTGGCAAAATTGGTCATACTTCAAACAAATGTTGGAGCAATGGAAAAGAAAAATTCAATGGAAAATGCTACAATTGCAATCAGCTTGTTCATAAAGCAAATGAATGCAAGGAGAAACCAAGATTTGAAGGCAAATGTCACAAATGTAGCAAACAAGGTCATAGGCATCAGAATGTAGAACTAAAACACCCAATCTAGCGAAACAAATTATTAAAGCAATGTTTGGTTGGGATTACAACACTTGGTGTAGATGTCATTACTATGGAGAATATGGACACATTGGCATGAATTATGTAAGGCACCACTTGAGAAAAAGGGATTCTACCACAAGATGTTATAATTGCACTAAGCTTGGTCACATAGCTAAAAACTGCATGAATTTAGGCAAAGTTGAAGATGAAAAGAAAGCAAAAGAAAATAGCATTAGGAAGCAGATGAGACAGAAGTGGATTCCTAAACCTACCGAGCAAACTAGTCCTGAAGTCAGTCATGAAGGGAGTGGCTCTATGAACTCTAACTAGTCTCCAAGAAAGCACTGGATCTGTATCTTCATAGACATTCCAAAATAGTTCTTGAACTAAAAGGAAGATAGATCCAAATTAGTATGCAAGATACAGCAAGATCACAAGAAGGTCGGTATCAGTTACCACCGAGCAAGGTTGGGAGTAACCTAACTTCATTTGGTTACTGAGTAAGGTCAGAGAAGTATGAATTTGTATGTTCTTTGAGTTGCAGAATCTTCACCAAGCATTTAATGCATAGTGGATGATAGTCTATCGAATTCAATACCCTAATTCCTATGGAGCATTAATGACAAAGTTTTAACAAAAAGCATGAAATCAAGTTCATTCTTCACCGCAAATACCAGCATTTTAAGCAGAGAAATTTCTAGTGCGATCAAGCGATTCGAAGAAAAATTTTAAAGTAGAAATTTTTCTACCATGCTACCATGGCTTCATCCAGCACCAGAGTAAAGAAAGGTTTGGAAATGTTAGTTCATGGAGAATGGAAAGCACCGGATTTCAAACTTGTGCCCGCGATTGCGGAAACCCTAGATCCAAGTGGAGCTCAGTCTCAAATTCCTCCAAAGGTACTTCTTGTAAATGACATTCGTAGCCATTTTAAAGGTACAATTCAAGAACTTGGAACCCTAGAGATAGATGTTTCTCATGATGAACTATGTGTTGATGGTGTTCTCAAACCAGGACATAAACATTTGGAAGAAAAGGGTTTAACACATATCACCCACTTGCGTCGGGGTTTTCAAATAAAATGGATAAGATATATTCTGAGCTGAGTACATGAATGTAAAATTTGGCTTGAGCAACCAGTGGAAATAATAAAGAAGATGATTCACCAAGTCACTGGTCTTCCCATGCTTGCCTAGGCTAAATCTACAAAAACCCTAGGTCGGGTAGAGCTGGAAAAGAAAACCCTAGCCAAATGGGACAGTAGAGGTATGAAAATTAATAGTATTACCGATGTAGAACTAAAATTTGGCACATATGTAATAGCACATAAGATATACAGTTCAAGTCGGCAGAATAGTGTTTCGTGTGAAGCAGTTGACCAAGCCTATAAAATTGTGAAGAACAATCTATCATTTTACCTAGCAGATCTTTTGTTGAAACAGTTCAACAAGAACATGGAGAACATCCAAACCTCAAAGAACAATCCATGTAAGTTTGGCTCACTATTGGTTTGTTTATTTTTCTATGCTCAAAACTTTTTCCCATCAAAAGGCACAGTAAAATGGAGAAAGGATGTACCTATTCTTTATCAAATAAATGAGTATATTGCAGAAATGGGTGAGAATTTTACAAGCATAATGGATAACTATTTTGAATCTTTTAAGGAGAAGATGAATAACAGATTCCGAATTCCACTAAAACTGGTGTAAGATTATAAAGATGATATTTGTTTCATGGTTGATTGTGATAGAGTATACATTCAGGCAGTAAGACCCAGGATTGTATGGGTGAAACCTCTTTCTTATGAGGTAGACATTGATGAAACAAAGGATATAATTGAAGCCCTAGTAAATCAACTTGTTGATCCAAAGGCTCCATACTTTGGAACATATGATGAAGCTAAGATAAGAATTGAGCTAAGCATAAAACTTCCACAGGCGGTTAACAAAGGCAGAAAGAGGATGGCCAAGATGCAATCTAGCACACCTCTAATGTTAACCAAGGGCTTAGGAGAAGATATTGTAGAACAAGAAGAAAAGGATGAGAATAAAGAAGAACAAGTGCCTGTAAAGAAGAAAGGAAAGGTAACTATCACCAAGAAACCCAAGCAATCCACTACAGTATTCACAAGGAGAAGATCAAGGGGCAAGGCAGTAAAATCAATGATGATATAGTACTCAAAAGGCCTCCTCCCTCATTTGAACAAAAGATTAAGGATTTGAGAGAAGGATCTGGAATTGCAAATTTCAAATCTCTCAAATATGAAATTAAATCAAAGGCAGAGCAGCAAGAAATAGAAGATGATGTCATTTAGAAAATGGGAAAATGGAAGTACTCACCTGATGATATGGCTTCTCAAATTCTAGGTGTTCTATTGGATAAAGTAAAGTTGAGATGGTCCAATGCAAGACAAATTGTCAAGGACATATATGCTCAAACCTTAAGATAGTTAATGCCAAGTTTGAAAGATGATGAAATAAATAAGGCATTGATAGAAAATGAGCGTAAGATGACACTAAAATTCAACAGTTGTTTAGTTTTGATCAAAGATATAGAGTTAGTTGTGAAGAGTGCAAATTCTACTTGGAAAAACATCTATCATCTTCACAAACTGAGTACTGAAACTATGATAATCAAAGATATTGATGATGACAGTGATGAAGAAGAAGAAGAAGAAACAATTCAGATTGATAATGTTGTGTCAGAGGAAGTAGGGATAGAAGCTACTGAGGAAGCTGAGGAGAATGTTGAGGAAGATGATCCAGTTCAAATAGCTGCAGAGGTAATTGCCTCACTTCCCCACTCTCCAGTAAAAATTGCTACATCTAGCTCGGAGAAAACTTCAAGTGTGATTGTAAAAACTCCCTCAGATACATCAAATGTCTAATCATCACTAGCACAACTCAATGTATCAACGACAGAAGTGGCTACCACTTCATCTATCAAGCTTCAGCCTCCTTCCACTGAGTTGTAGTCCTCTGTACCTTCTTCAAATTTAAGTTTTCAGTAGTAAGTACTTCAGATTCTACAGTTGTAAATACTTAAATTTTTTATTTATCAAGTATTCCAATTAGCATCCCATCAGTCGAAAGTTTATCAGTTTTCACTACTAGTCCTACTATGTCTACAATAATTTCTACTACAAAGGCAATAAGTATAGAGACTCAACCGAGTACAAAATTTCTGAGTAAGAGTGTAGTAGAAGGTATAGATCTAGATGAGGAGATACATATTCCCTAGCTAGATTTTGCAAACCTCATTGCAGATCAAATGCAAATAGTTGGTGAACTCTTCTAGAAGAAAGAAAAGCAGAAGAAACTAAAAGAAGAAAGAGATAAGGAATATAAGATCATTGAGGATTCCAAGAACATTTTGACAGAAGCTATAGGTGCTAAAGTTGATTCCTCTCAACACATTTTTTTGCAGTTGGTAGAAGCAATTAACAGGTTTAACGATGATTCCTCTGGAATAGACAAGTTGCTTGAAAAGGCTAAGAAGAAGTTTGAAAATGAAGTGCTTGAGCACATTTCTCAACAAATAGCTATCAATCAGGCAGGGTTATCTTCAATTTTGACTAGCATTGAGTCCTGCTATTCCAAGGTAACATCTCTTTTTGTCAAAATTTGTAATGTTGCTGAGTTCTCAAAGGAAATTAAAGATAAATTAAAAAAGATTGATGAGGATCTGAAGATCAGTGCACAAAAGTTGCAACTTGAACCTAGTTCAAGTTCTACACATCAGATGACAATCAGATTCCTATCTGATAAGCAGTCAGAGTTATTGAAAGAAGATGCAAGGATCAGATCAACATTAATAGATATTCAAAACATGATCCTTCCCATCATGGATACAATGCAGAAGCATATTGCATAATCAAAAACATTGATCCATGAAAATCAATTTTCAATTGCAGATCACATGATTGAACTCTCTGCAGAAGTCCAAGTTGCACTCCATACATGCAAGATTCTACAAGAGAATTGGGATAGAACTCTAGCACTAATTGGAAAGGGCATTATGATTTTCTCTCACATTTTGGTATCTCCATGTAAAATATTTGTATATACACCTTTGGCATTATTGTCAAAAAGGGAGAGAAAGTATATGAGATATGAAAAGGGGAGAAAATATAAATAGGAAATATGAGTATGAGGTGAAATAAGATATTTTGTATATATACTGTATAAGGGAAACATGAAATGTATATACAAAACTAGTATCAGCATGATTGTGTATATAAGTTCTGGGAAATAAGTGTTTTTTCACTAATGCCAAAGGGGAATATCGTTGGCATTAAGTATGATTGTCATCAGTGACAACACTTATTCAGACTCTGCGTGCTTACTAAGCAAAACGGTGCATACCAAGCAGAATAGTGCTTACCGAGAAGAACAGTGCTTACCGAGTAGAACAGTGCTTACCGAGCAGGACAGTGCTTACCGAGAAAGACAATGTTTACCAAGTGACACTATATCTACTGACTCTCTAGTATATACCATGTTTGAAACTACAACCGAGTGGTTAGTATGGACCGTGCCTCCACTTCTACCAAGTGCATGATGATGCCATGTAATGCAGTGGATGTCGAGTATCAGAAAGTCACCGAGTTAGTTTGCAGTAACCGAGTCACTATATTGGGGCTGACTCAGTAATATTTGTGTTATCTTGTTTATGAGATGACTTTGTAATTATGTTATAATTGTTTTAGATTGATAGATAAACAATGTTTTATATCATATCCAAGTAAAGAAATAAAAAAAAGTATGAAAAAGAGAAAGGTAGAGATAATTGAATTACAAAGGGCTACAACAGTTTAAGAAGTGGCAAAGATCTATCCATCATAGAAGGTGATTAGTACATCAGAGAATCTCAATCAGCAAGTATAGTTGCAAGCAAGAGATCTACTATTTCATCCTAACAGGTGAATCAGCTTGAAATCTTTTAACTGGGTAGACTTAACAGTCTTTGAAAAATCTCTTAACTGAGTGCATACTTCATTGTATGTTTGTAAATCCTCTAACAAGGTGGACCTAGTAGTCCTTATTGCTCCTAATAGGGCAGATCATCAGAAGTGATCATTGTAAGCCTTAATCGGCAAACTTTATACTGCAGTATTGAAGTTTTGTGGGTATCATCCCCACCCCATTTTTACTTTCTACTTGGAAGGTTTCTGGGTCACCAAATCTCTATGTTCAAAGTGTTATGAATGTTTTATTCTTTCTGTTACTCATGCATGTAGTCAGATTATCAATCTAATATTATTAAGATCTAAATTTGTTAAAAGTTTTGAAGTTATTAATTCACCCCTCCCCTCTCAGTAACCTAGATAGTCTTGAATATTTCCAACAGGATCTTGGTTGGTTGATTGATTGATTGATAGGTGTTGTTGTTAAGATGATATGGGGCTCTTTCCAGTGATTCATAATACTTCTTTCTTATTTATCTCCTGCAATATTTCTTTAGTACTTTGTAGTGTATGCTTAGGTAACTCTTCTTGTTGTGCTATAGATACAGTATCTTGTTAGTTTTTTTTGTCTTTGTTAGTTTCTAATTGATGCAGGAGCATCTTGGGTCTTGAGCAATCTTGCATCACCATTTTTTTTTTGTTTCCTATACCTATCTGTTGTTTTTTTATAGTCATTGCTACTATTGGTTTCTTGCCTTGTGAAGTTAATGCAGTGTTTTGGACCTATTCTTGGATATTCTCCTAAGAGCACACATCCTAATTGATTTGGATCTAGAAGTTATCACCATTTTCCTTGGGCATCGATTCACCCCCAGTTTCACATGAAACATGTGGTATTTCATCTTGCATAGTTCTGTGTGGGGAAATTGGATCTTGTGGTGTTCGGGATATGTTCTTGGATCATGTGTGGACCTAAATGTGGCTTCACAATGTGTTTTGTTATTTCTTTCTTTAGTTTTGGTTTCTCTTCCTAAGTGGACCTATAATGTAATTAAATGCCTGACTGACTGACTTGTGGCTTTGCTAGCTATATATTTGGAGCTTAGGTTATTTATTAAAAGAGATGGTGGTAGTAGAAAAGTAGTAGAAGTAGAAGAGAAGATAATATGTGAGCTAAGACTCTGAATTCATAATTCTCATTGTATAAGGCCGAAACTGAGAAGGCCTCACAGTCAAGCATGTTGAAGATTTTAATATAATTGTACTAGTGTTGTTACCATTTTCTTGTCTTATATTCATTGTGTCTTCACTTATTTCATGTGGTTTATATATTGCTTACATGTGTAACTCTTTATAGGGCATGTTAGTAGGTTTAAGCAGTATCAATTAACCCTGATTTTTCCTTCACCTTCCTTGCCCTTGCATTAAGTGGTATCAAAGAAAAGTTCTTTCTTGTGGATTGGATCATGGAGAACCTTATTGGATTGGTTGTAGGGTGGAAGATCTAAGATCTGACCTATAACTTGCTAAAGGTTAAAATCTTGCTAGAACTTGATTGTCAAGATGGTTCATGGTAGAGTAAATGATAATGCTATCATGGATATGTTGAGAGAGATTGGAACTAGGCTTGATGTTGTAGAGACTACCCAGAGAAGAGACACACATCTTGAATATGTTAGTGATGAAGAAGAAGTAGCACCTAATCCTGAACTTGAAGTTGAACAAGATGAGGAAAGACTCTTGAGAGTTTTGTCTAAGGCTAACTCCAGACCTGTAGTTGAAGTTTCTTTCTATGATGGGAGACTTGAGACCGATGTACTTTTGGATTGGATCTCTGATATGGATAAATACTTTGAGTATGAAGGTACTCCTGATAATAAGAAGGTTAAGATAGCAGTCACAAAGTTGAAAGGTCATGCATCTCTTTGGTGGGATCATTTGCAAACCAATATATAGAAGAGAGGAAAAGAAAAGATCAAGTCATGGATGAAAATGCTTGGAAAGATGAAGAAGAAGTTTCTTCCAACTGACTACCAAGTGAGTCTGATGAGAAAAATGCAAAATTTGAGACAAAAGGACATGAGTGTGAAAGAGTATACTGAGGAATTTTATAAATTGGATATCAGATCTAGACATGTGGATGATGAAGTTGAGAAGGTGGCTAGATACTTGAATGGCCTAAGGACATCAATTCAAGATGATATCAGTTATGTTAAAATAGATAGTGTGGAAGAAGCATACCAATTTGCTTTAATAGTTGAAGAATGATTGACAAAGAGACATGAACAAAGACAAAGAGGAAGAGGTGGAATATTTCAGAGAAGTAGAGGTAGAACTTATGGAGAAAGTAGCAGATCTGACAATGTAGTACAAGATAAATTAAGGATGGAAAGATGAACCTGCTGGTAGAAGAGGTAACTACTCTAGACGTAGCTATATTGGTTACTCTAGGAATAAAAATAGTGGGAAAAGAGAAGAGAAATATTGGTTTAAAGGTACTTATTACAAATGTGGGGAAGGACATAGAGCCTTTGAATGTAGTAACTCTGGAAAGAAGAGTTGAGGTAATGGTAGAAATAATTTGGCATATGAGGAAGTTGAGGAAATGCATAATGAACCTTGTTGGTGTTCAAAATAGACGCTTATGCTCTTAGGATACCAATATACCCTCCGATAGGTTTTAGGATTGGTTAGTTAAAAAATGTACAAGGATCTTAGGGTAACTAGACCAACTATAGGGACAAGACTGCCCTATTCACTTCTGGCTCTACAAAACCAAGGCAGGTGCACCTAACCCAATGAAAACTATACTTCACACACCAAAGACCAGGTCTCAACAATAGATTGACAGTAAGAAAGTACTAAATGCTAACCTCACATTCATTGACTCTCCATTACTATACGGTGACAAAACCACACAACCAAAAACTTAAAGCTTAGAAAGGTTATTGATTTTAAGATTTTGGAATGTAATAACCTCAATCAATGTATGTTAACAAGAGAGATACTCATTTAGGCCAGTGCCTCATCCATTGGGCAAGATTTCTTAGAAACAAAGACACATAGATTTGAGAGTATCTGAGAATTAATAGCCATAAATACATTTATCTTAATCTTTACTACTTACAAAACATCCTTACATAGATAAGGGAAAACTCATATCTCATTTAGAGCATTGTTTAATCCAATCCTAGATCAAAACTCAAGAATGAAGACATATACATAAAAAAACTATGTAATGAGCTAGAAAACTCAAAGCTTACTTGACTTGACACAAATGAGAGATAAGAGTCAAATATTTGTATTAAGTATGATGAATTCCTTCTATGTATACAATGAATCACAAGACACCCTGCTTGCAAATTATAGCTTAGACCTACAACTTTCTTCTTTCATTAACAAACACTAAGTCAAAAACTATTACAAAAACTTGGGACCAGAAACTAGGGACTATTTTTGAACTTTGAAACTAGAACCTCTTCAAAATCTACAATTCAACACTATATACCACTGGCTACCTTGGAATCCCAAACAGGTTAGGATGCAACAAGCTATAGATAACTAGGGTAAGGGTTAGGGTTTCCACCCACCAAGAAATTCAACCAGATCAAAAATTAATACTTTGGAGGGAAAACCGAGCAACCCTAAGCAATCAGATCAAAAAATTCAATCTTCACTTATGGTAATTCTTTTAGAAATGTCCTAAAGATCATGAAACTCTTTCAAATTCATCTGATGTGACCCCTACAACATGCCTCGAGCAAGTAAACCCATCTCATCATGGTACAAAACTCTCTACAAATAATCATCTAATTCACTAGACCACACTGCAGTAGTCGGCACCACCAAACTGATTGAATCTGGCCGCTAAAACATTCAATTCTGGTCCTTTCTTTTGCTGGAAACCCTCAAAACTTTGAATTCAAACTGCAATGGTCATTTCCATGGTGCTACCGACATATCAATGGCCCACATTCAAATCTGAACTTGGTTTATATTGTAACCATTAGATGCTTTTCCTTTTCTTGGGTTATGTTTTTTACTTTATAAGAATCTGGTGAATACGCAACCGAAAAACCTTCACCCATTCGCGAGAACTTTGAGAGCACTGCTAAATTATTTGGCTATTACGTGAACACTATTTGCCAAATTGCTAATTCTTTAGACCCTTCACCGAAACATCACGTGAACTAGTGAACAAAGTAGGCATTTATCAGAACCACCAAAACTTTATCCAAACTGCCAAAAAGACTAAGAAATTTTACTGGGCCCACATCAAGAAGATCGACGGTTGTCTCATCTTCACATAGAGACAAAATATTCCATCAGATCATAAGACAACCATGGGATGAAGAATCTTACCCTGCTCTGACAACCCTCAGACACCGAATGAAATCAATAGCTGTCTCATGATCTGGTGTGTCAAAAAAACCCTTCAGCTCATACACTGACCATCGATGCTCTATCATTGTCAAAACTACTGGAACTTGGAAATCCTTGGCCCCATTGACACAATCCAATTCATCACCACGTGGATGAATGAAAAATAGACAACTCAGCACACCATGGCACATAAAAACCATTTGGCAATCGGACCCACCTTAATACTGACACCTAAGAATAAAGTAACATCGATGGCTAGTGTAAGATCTCAAAGCTCTGACACATCTCATGAGAACTTACACCAACTATTGATCAACTACAGATATCAGAACCCTCTGATTTTCAAAAAATCAGGTCCCATTGATAGCATATCTGGTCATTCACCCGTGGACCAATTAGATACTGCCAAATCAGCTCACCTAGCATGTGGACCCGCTTTGAAAAGAAAGGCAATGTCATAAAGGAAATCAATGGAAATTTTAAGATCACATGCCTCTGACACGGCTCATGAGAAGATGCACCCACCATTAGATTGAGATGGTGTTAGAGAGGCTGTGCCTGGGAAAATACAAAGGCCAAAAACATTAGGAAATGTCAAGCATTGGGACTTAGGAAAATATTAAACCTGCCGGGCTCCAAACTTAGGAAATATAAACTAGGGAGACTTAGGCATAGTGGCAAATATTAAAGGGGCCTGAAAATAAAACCTTAGTTGCAAGATTGCATAACATGAAAAAGGCTCACACAATCATGTGACAAAGTGGTCATTAATTAGCACATGCGCTATTTAGGACTTTAGTGGCCTAAAAAAGTAACACAAAATTAGAACAGGGCTAGGGCACACTAGGGTTTTTCTTAGTAATGGATAGAAATTCAAAATTTTCCCCTAGAGCCTAAACCAGAGACAAGGGAAAAGGATGCAAAGGCTAGGAAAAAGGGTATGCAGCCATGAAATTTTTTACCAGTGCTAATAGTGGCTCATACTTGGGGATGTGTATCTCCTGGAGACACAACGAGAAATTAGAATCTCCTAGAAGAGAAGACCAACTCAAAAACTTTGACCCAAAAAGCAAAATAGATGACTGTACAAGGGAAAACCTAAACTACTGCTCATGGAAAAGATACTTTAGGAGAAGTAAAACTTTAGGAATTGTCCATGAATAGGCAATTCCAAAGTATGACCAGTTAAATCTTTCAGGACATAAGAATCTGTGCCCCATTTACTTTCAATAAGATAAGGGCCCAACCAAATTGGATCAAATTTTCCATGCTTCCCCTTATCTTCCAACCTTGCATTCCACATCAGGACAAGGTCATCAACTTCAAAACTCCTTTGAGTAGCCCTTCTATCAAACAAATTCTTACATTGTCTCTGCAATGTTTCATTTCTTTCATGTGCATCTCTCCTTACCTCTTCCAATTGGATCAGCTCATCCACCCTTACTCTCATCTCATCATTCAAGTCTTCATCATATGCTTGGATAAGCTTATACATCTGCAATAGATTATTTTGAGGAAATCTAGCATTTATTCCATATACCAAATCAAATGGAGCACAACCTATGGCCTTCTTTATAGTTACCCTGTCAGCCCATAGTGCCCACCATAACTTTGAGTCCTAGGCTTTCTTATTCTTGTCCAACACTCTCTTGAGAATCTTAATAAGACTTTTATTACTGGACTCAACCTGACCATTTCCTTGTGGATGATATGGGGAAGAAAATGAAAGGTGTATCCCATATTGCTGACAAAAATCACTAAATTCTTGTGATCTAAAGCACATTGCATTATCAACCACAATTACCTCTGGGCAACCAAACCTGGTAAGGATGTTCTGCATCATAAAATCTACCACCACTTTTCTAGTAGCCTTTCTAGTAGGGATAACTTCAACCCACTTGGTAAAATAGTCTATCACCACTAGTATGTAAGAATGTCCACCACTAGACTTGTTTGGAATTTCTCCAATAAAATCAATACCCCACTTTTGGAAAGGAGCCTGAACTACAACAGGTCAGAGTGGCAAATTTCCATTAAATTTCAACTTTCTAGCAAATCTCTAACATGCATCACACCTTCTTACAAACTGATGTGTATCCTTAAAAATTGTAGGCCACCAAAATCTAGACCTAAGGATCTTGTGAGCTGTGGTCTTTGCCATATAGTGTCCTCCACAAAAACCTTGGTGCATTTCCTTTAACAGAGACTCAGACCTCTCATGATCTATGCACTTTAGCAATACTCCTTCATTGCTTCTCCACCATAACTTACCATGTATAATGGCATACCTTGAAAATTGCAACTTGATAGTTCTCCTTCTATTTTCATCCATTTCAAGGGGAAGGACCAATTTCTACAAGTAACCAATAACATCTTTATACCAGTCATAATAATCCATATCACAAATATATGGCCTTTGTTTTTCCTCTAACACATTCACATGATTTGCAATTAAATTGCTTTGTGCCATTAATTTTGCAAGACCTAAGCCTCTTACCAACTTTGTAATCTGGATATTAATATTAAATTCTTGGATCCTATTGATCCATCTACATCTTTTCCCTGAAACTTCTTGTTGCACCAATATATCCTTAACTGTAGCACTAGGAACATAAGCAACCACCTTAGCCCCTACAAGATAACATCTAAAAGCCTTGACTACTTTAACTAAGGCATAAGCTTGTTTCTCAGTAATATCATATTTCAATTCTACTTCTTGTAGGGATTTACTAAAAAATGATATGGGTTGTTCGTATCCATCTGAATTCTTTTGCAATAAAAGTATTACAACTGTATGACAAGAAGCAAAAGAAAAAATCTGCATGGGCCTACCATAATCAGGTGTCCTCAAAACTAGAGCATCCTTGATGGCCTTTTTGATACTTCTAAAAGATTCATCTACTTCTTCATTCCATTCAATCTTTTCTTCTTTTTTCAACATCCCAGAGATAGGGATACTGATTTCTACAAAATTTGTAACAAATCTCCTTAGAAAGTTTACTTGCCCAAAGAAGGACTATATTCCTTTAACATTTCTAGGTGGTGAAAGCTTGTCTATAGCCATAACCCTTTCAGGGTACTCCATCCTTTGACACAATATGTCCTAAGAGCTTGCCTTCCACAACTCCAAAGGAACATTTCTTTGGATTCAAAGAAATCCCATACTCCAAAGCCCTAATAAAAATCTTCTCAAGATGCTCACAATGCTGACTTTCCTTATCTAAATATCCTGTGAGGTCATCCTAATATACCACTAGAAATTTGTTTATGAAGTCTGCAAAGGCCACATCCATAGCTCTCTAAAAAGTAGCTCCTACATTTGTTAGACCAAAAGGCATTCTAACATAAACATATGTTCCCCAAGGGGTAGTGAATGCAGTCTTGAATTGTTCTAACTCCTTGATGATGACCTAATTATATCCAGAGAAACCATCCATCATGGACATTAACTCTGATCCAGTAACCTTCTATAGCATATTTTCCATATTAAGCAAACCATAATTGTCCTTCAAAGAATTGACATTCAAGTTCCTAAAATCAACACATAACCTAATGTCACCATTCTTTTTTCTGACTAGAACCAAGTTTGACACCCAAGTAGAATGTCTGACAGGCTTGATGATGCTAGCATCCATCATCCTTTTGAGTTCATCTTGCATTTTTGGTGCCAAGGTAGGATTCACAAGCCTTAATTTTTGACTAAAAGGTTTAGTTCCTTCCTTCAATGGTATTTCATGCTGGAATAGATCCTCTCTATAGGCTTTCAAATCATCATAAGACCATGCAAAGACATGTCTAAATTTTTTGAGAAGATCAATCAGATCATTCCTAGTTCTTTGGGATAAAAATTTACCTATATAAATAGTTTTAGGTATTTGACTTGTTCCTAAATTTATTTCCTCCAAATCATTTATCTTATCAACAAATTTAGGAAAACAAGTCCTTTCTTTATCATCAAATGCCCTTTCAAGAGCAACCAATCCCCTTGGAATCCTATTTGACCTTAATTGCAAAACTTTCTTCCCAAGAACATTCTCTTTTCCATTTTTGATGTCAACATAAGTGTTGAAATCCATCTCCTAACCATCAAAATGATAATCACACGGCAAAAACCTTAGTATATCCTGATCATCAGAAAATACATGCCAATTCTCAACATTGTCTAGGATAGAAAGCCTAGACTTACACTCAATCCTGGATATCCCTGCAAAGGTAATATCCTATGGCCTTAGTTCTATGTTTTCCAATAAGTCAGCCATCCTATTTTGGCTTCTATCCACCCAATCAATACCAAAGGCACTGAAACCTTCAATTTCATCCCAAACAACATTTCTATATTGTTTCAGCCTTTGATTCTTAGATGTATAGTTTGATCTAATCTGAGAAATTATTAACTCAGAATCACCAATCACCCTAAGATGTTTGATTCCATGTTTTGATGCTTGTCTCAAAACAATCAGTAGGGCCTCATATTCAGCAACATTATTCGTACAAAGGAACAAGAGAGTGAAAGAAAACTTGAAAGTCTTACCACTTGGGGATATCAATAGCACTCCTACTTTGACACCTTCCCTTGAGCTTGCTCCATCAAAATATAGGGTCCATAGGACATTACCTCATGCCATGTTATTTTCATCATCATCCAGAAAGATAGGCTTGACCTTTTCTTGCACATCTCTCTCCTGAACTTGGAAAGAACCAATATCAGTGTCAACAAAACAATTCATATTGTCATCTTCATCCTCCTCAATCATATGTGGGGTTATAGTTTCCCTTGAAACTTTCACACTTTCTCCTTCAATGCTAAAAGTAGGAAAAGACAAGTCACATTGAATACTTCCTCCCATAGAAGCACTCCATTTTATAGATAATAGCATTCCATACTGAGGAGGAATATCAACTACAAGAACACTCATAGCTAGTTGTTTGTCAAGAAATGCTGCTAATTTATAAGGCAAAGCTTTAATGGTACCAATAACTGGAACTTCTCTTGAGTCCATAGCTTGGCATCTCCCATGAGGTGTATCAACCTTTAGTCCTAATGACTTCATGATCTCTATAGGCATGACAGTTTTTGATGCTCCAAAATCAATCATGCAATTCTTTAGTAATTTGCCATTTATCATAAGAGACAAGAAAAAAGGATCAACTGTCCCTGATGCAGTATTTACAACATTTGCATCCAAATACTTTTGAGGGATTTTAGAGACAATTTCTTCACTTTTACTATCAGGTGTGTCATCTAAAGAAGCCACATTCTTGTCACCTCTGTTCATTTCTTGGACCTCTATAGAAGAGGCACCATTTACCCAATCCAAGGCCTTGACCTTGTGCTCTTCTATTCTCATCATTTCCAAAAGTGGAACTTTGACAGTTATTTGTGAAAGAAATTTAGTCATATTAATGGGAACATATGTATGGTTTCCCATGTCTTCCTTAATCTCAGTGACATCTTTATTTTCCTTTTGGACTGTGAAGTCAGATTTACCTTTGTGTAGAAACTCATCATCCTTCTGAGGTATGGGAACAACTAGCTCTGATGTCTTTGCTTTACCTTGAGGTATTGCAGCAGGTCCCATCTTCTTTTTTACTTTAACCTTACTCACAACACCGGCATCTTTCTCCTTTTCCTCATGTTGTTGTGTACTCTTTTCTAATTTCTTGATAAACATGCTACCTGGCTTACCAGTTGTGCTTCCAACTGTCCTGTTTCTCAAATTGTAATTGCTCCTAGCTTGAGTGACCATGTCTGGAGTGATTTGAGAAATTTCCCCATCAGAGGGTCTCCTTAAGGAAACATGTTCCTCACACTTCACTGCACCACATCCAACATCATTAAATTCTTCTTCCTCATTATCAGTAGAGTCAACCTCATCCCATGCATGTGAAGAAGTCATTGCACAACCACTTTGATCATATTGCTCATTCTGTTCTTGATTCTCAGATAAATTCAGAGCAATAACACAATGTTCTGGACTATGAGGAGATTGACAAGTAGTACACCATGGGACATCATCATTCATGTTGACTGAATTTCTTTGCAAAGGATCGGGAATCCTATCATCAGGCCTATCCCTTTTAATTGGAAAAATGGGCTTTCCATCCTTCCACTGAGTATTGTATGGGTAATTCGGCATTCTTGGTTGCCTACTAAAATTACATGAAACATTTCAGTCATTTGTTACAACCCTATTGTTTCTTTTTTCGTTAGGCTTTAGATCCTCTAAAGCACTTAGAATATGCTTTAGATTATCCTCCTCCTTTGGCTTAAAATTAGCAGACCTTCCCATCTTTTTCTTATTTTGCACTTGAGGCCTATAATCATCTCTTCTCCCTAATTTTCCTAATATTCTTCTATTACTTTCTATGTTGATAGCCAACTTGTAAGCCTCCCCAAGATTTCTAGGGTTCTTATCCCCTAAAAGGTACCCCATCTTTGCATCAAAAGCATTTAAGTATGTCACAAGACACACTCTATCATCTAATCTGATAACTTTCATGAGCCTATGCATAGCCTTTTGGAATCTTATATTAAATTCAAAGACCTCTTCATTCTGATTTTTCTTTATGTTATTGAATTCATTCAAAATAAAACCCTCATTTGTTTTATCTCCATAATGCTCCTTAAAACAATTCTTAAATTCATTCCAAGATCCTATACTAGCATGGGGCAATCCTCTAAACCAGTCCCTAGCATCCTCGGTCAGAGATTGTACAAATAACTTCATTACAACATCATCAGGCTCAACATTATAATCATCTATCACATCCATAAAAAAATTTAGATGTTCCTCACATTTGATGACATTGTTCCCAGCAAAATTTGGGAGCTTCTTTCTAATTTCATTAGGAATTACATTAGGATAACTAGGAATACCAAAAAAGATAATTTGTTTGTACCTTTCATGAACATGAACTCCTTGAGGTGGGTCCATTCCTTGAGTTGTAGATGTCCTTGTGTTTGAACCAGCAGGAATTTTAGCAGCATCCAGAATGCCATTTGTCTAAGTTGCAAGGTTACCATGATTTACACCTTGTCCCAAAAAGGAAGCAGCAACATTTGAAGGTCCTGAGGTATGCTTGAGAAAATCAATCTTCTTCCTTATTTCTATAGCAGTGGCCTCCAATTCTGCCTTCTCTAATTCTTTATCTAATATTTCTTTTTCCTTTCTAGCCTTCTTAAGGTCTACATCTAATCTCAACCCTTACTCTAATGGGTCTTCCACATGAACTTGTTCATTAATTTAAACTCCAACAACTTTTTGTTTGCCCTTATCTCTAGGCCTAGTTATCTCATGTGTTCTCTACACAATAGGTTGTTCCTCTGCTCTTTCAGGCTCTGGGACAAAATTAATTGCCTCCAAATCTAACAACTACCTCTTTAGCTAATCAACCCTTATCATGGCTTGTCTTACTCTATCTTCTTTGTCCTTTTCTCTTTGTTGTTTGATAGTAACTTATTTTTGGACTCCTTTTTCCAACTCATAGATTTCTTCAAAGATTTCTTCTGATTCTAGGAGAGTAGTCTCAGACTCATCATCTCCCACTTGAAATTCATCATCATACTAGTTTAGTCCCAAATCAACAGCCTCTTCATATTCTAAAATATTTTCTTCTTGACCAGGCTTGGTTTGAGTTTCTTGTCTTGTATCCTATTTAATTTTCCAAGTATGAGAAACATTTCTTTTCTTCTTTCCTCCCCTTGTCTAACAAGGCCTAGAAGAGCTTGGAATACCTTCTTCCATTCTATCTTCAAGATGCTCCTTTCTCTAAGACCTAGTACCTCTGTAACTCATTTTATAAATAATCTACTGACTAGCACTACTACAGAGATGTTTGAGTCACCACCCAAGTATATTGGGAATCTTACAATACTATTTCCTCACTAAAAAATATCCAAATGAGCTTGACAAGAAAAGGGACAAGAATAACCCTGTTTCTTCCAATGATGACCTAATGCTTACTATAGACTTGTGTAACATTCCCCAATAGAGTCACCATCTTGTTGGTGTTTAAAATGGATGCTTATGCTCTTAGGCTACCAATATACCCTCTGATAGGTTTTAGGATTGGTTAGTTCCAAAATGTACAAGGATCTTAGGGTAACTGGACCAACTATAGGGACAAGACTTCCCTCTTCACTTCTGGCACTGCAAAACCAAGGCGGGTGCACCTAACCCAGTGAAAACTATACTTCACACACCAAAGACTGGGTCTCAACAATAGATTGATAGTAAGAAAGTACTAAATGCTAACCTCACATTCATTGACTCTCCATTACTATACAGTGACAAAACCACACAACCAACAACTTAAAGCTTAGAAAGGTTATTGATTTTAAGATTTTGGAATGTAATAACCTTAATCAATGTATGTTGACAAGAGAGATACTCATTTAGGCCAGTGCCTCATCCATTGGGCAAGATTTCTTAGACACAAAGACACACAGATTTGAGAGTATCTAAGAATTAATAGCCATAAATACATTTATCTTAATCTTTACTACTTACAAAACATCCTTACATAGATAAGGGCAAACTCATATCTCATTTAGAGCATTGTTTAATCCAATCCTAGATCAGAAGTCAAGAATGAAGACATATACATAAAAAAACTATGTAATGAGCTAGAAAACTCAAAGCTTACTTGACTTGACACAAAGGAGAGATAAGAGTCAAATATTTGTATTAAGTATGATGAATTCCTTCTATGTATACAACGAATCACAAGACACCATGCTTGCAAATTATAGCTTAGACCTGCAACTTTCTTCTTTCATTAACAAACACTAAGTCAAAAACTATTACAAAACCTTGGGACCAAAAACTAGGGACTGTTTTTAAACTTCAAAACTGGAACCTCTTCAAAATCTACAATTCAACACTATATACCACTAGTTACCTTGGAATCCCAAACAGGTTAGGATGTAACAAACTACGAATAACCAGGCTAAGGTTTAGGGTTTCCACCCACCAAGCAATTCAACTAGATCAAAAATTAATACTTTGGAGGGAAAATCGAGCAACCTTGAGCAATTAGATCAAAAAATTCAATCTTCACTTATGGTAATTCTTTTGGAAATGTACTAAAGATCATGAAACTCCTGCAAATTCATCTGATCTGACCCCTGCAACATGCCTCAAGAAAGTAAACCCATCTCCTCATGGTACAAAACTCTCTGCAAATAATCATCTAACTCATTGGACCACACTGCAACTGTCGGCACCACCAAACTAATTGAATCCAGCCACTAAAACATTCAATTCTGGTCCTTTCTGTCGTTGGAAACCCTCAAAAATTTGAATTCAAACTACAATGATCATTTCCATGGCACTACCGACGTATCAACGGCCCACATTCAAATTTGAACTTGGTTTATATCATGACCGTTAGATGCTTTTCCTTTTCCTTGGTTATGTTTTTTACTTTATAAGAATCTGGCGAATACGCAACCTAAAAACCTTCACCCATTCACAAGAACTTTGAGAGCACTACTAAATTATTTGGCTGTTATGCGAACACTATTCACCAAATCACTAAGTCTTTAGACCCTTCACCAAAACATCACATGAACCAGCGAACAAAGTAGGCATTTGTCAGAACCGCCAAAACTTTATCCAAACTACCAAAAAGACTAAAAGATTTTACCGAGCCCACATCAAGAAGATCGACGGTTGTCTTATCTTCACATAGAGCTAGAAGATTCCATCAGATCATAAGACAACCATCAGATGAAGAATCTTACCCTGTTCTAACAACCCTTTGACATTGAATGAAATCAACAACTGTCT
The DNA here is from genome assembly GCA_027943335.1 of Chamaecyparis obtusa. Lineage (NCBI taxonomy): Eukaryota > Viridiplantae > Streptophyta > Pinopsida > Cupressales > Cupressaceae > Chamaecyparis > Chamaecyparis obtusa. The sequence goes on along the minus strand of BSBK01012244.1, from coordinate 60,989 downwards.
CATGATCTGGTGTGTCAAAAAAAACCCTTCAGATCATATGCTGACCATCGATGCTCTGTCATTGTCAAAACTACTGGAGCTTGGAAATCCTCAGCCCCACTGACACAATCCAATTCATCACCATGCAGATGAATGAAAAATAGATAACTTAGCACACCATGGCACATAAAAACCATCTGGCAATCAGACCCACCTTAATACTACCGCCTGAGAATAAAGTAACATCAATGGCTGGCGTAAGATCTCAAAGCTCTGACACATCTCATGAGAACTTATGCCAACCATTGATCAACTATAGATGTCAGAACCCTCTGAGTTTCAGAAAATCAAGTCCCACTGATAGCATATCTAGTCATTCACCTATGGACCAATCAGATACCGCCAAATCAGCACACCTGGCATGTGGACCCGCTTTGAAAAGAAAGGCAATGTCATAAAGGAAATCAACGACAGTCTTAAGATCACATGCCTCTAACATGCCTCATGAGAAGATGCGCCCACCATTAGATTGAGATGGTGTCAGAGAGGCTGGGCCCAGGAAAATACAAAGGCCGAAAACATTACGAAATATCAAGCACTGGGACTTAGGAAAATATTAAACCCGTCGGGCTCCAAAATTAGGAAATATTAACTAGGGAGACTTAGGAATAGCAGCAAATATTAAATGGACCCGAAAATAAAACCTTAGTCGCAAGATCACATAACATGAAAAAGGCTCACGTGATCATGTGACAAAGTGTTCAGTAATTAGCACATGTGTTATTTAGGACTTTAGTGGCCTGAAAAAGTAACATAAAATTAGAACAGGGCCAAGGCACACTAGGGTTTTTCTTAATAACGGCTAGAAATTCAAAATTTTCACCTTAGGCCTAAACCAGAGACAAGGGAAAAGGATGCAAAGGCCAAGAAAAAGGGTATGCAGCCATGAAAATTTTTACCAGTGCTAACAAACCTGAACATGGTGAAAACTTGATGTTAAGAAGGATCTTGTGGAATGAAGAACCTGATGAGGAACCTATTCCAAGGAAAAGTTTGTTCAGAACCAGATGTAAGATCACTGACAAATGTTACAAGGTAATCATTGATAGTAGAAGTTCTGATAATTTGGCATCCAAAAATCTGGTTAACAAATTGCAGTTGCAGAGATTGAGACATCTTAAGCCTTACCATATTTCTTGGATCCAGAAGGAGAATAAACTACTTGTAAGTGAACAGTGCCTTGTTAAATTCAAAATTGGGAATTATCATGATGAAATCTTCTGTGATATTATGCCTATGGATTATTGTCATATTATTTTGGGTAGACCTTCGTAGTATGATAGGAAAGCTTTACATGATGGTATATTAAATCAATATACTATTTGGATGGATGGATAGAAAAAAATATTGTTGCCTTTAGTAGAGAATTTTGAGGAAGGTCATTGTACTATAGTCAGAGTATGCTTGGTTGATGGTAAAAAGTTTGCAAGAGAAATGAAAGAACAAAATATTTTTTTTTCTTTAATTCCAAGGAAAACTAAGAAACAAGATGAGTTAGAACATACACCTGAGGTTAAACCATTGTTGACTGAATTTCATGACATCATTTATGATAATGTACCTGATGGTTTACCACCTATGAGAAGTATAAGTCACTATATGGATTTGATACCTAGAGCTAGTTTGCCTAATAAAGCACCACATAGGTTAACACTTGATGAAAAGACAAAGTTGAATAGACAAGTGAAAGAATTGTTTGAGAGAGGTTTTATTAGGGAAATTTTGATTCCTAGTGCAGTACCTATTATGTTAGCACTGAAAAAGAATGGATAATGGAGAATGTGCACTGATTCTAGAGCTGTAAACAAGATAATAGTAAAGTATAGATTTCCTTTGCCTAGAATGGATGACATAATTGATAGTTTGAGTGGAGCAAAGTATTTCACAAAGATTGATTTGAAAAGTGGATATCATCATATTAGGATTACAGAAGGGGATGAATGGAAAGCTACTTTTAAGACTAATGAAGGTTTGTATGAATGGTTGGTTATGCCTTTTGGTTTGACTAATGCACCTAGTACTTTCATTATGCTGATGAATGAAGTTCTGAAAAGATTCTTGGGTAAGTTTTTAATTGTATATCTTGATGACATTTTGATATTCAGTAAGAGTAAGGAAGAGCATCTTGAACATATCAGACAAGTATTATAGAGATTGAAGGAAGAAAAGTTGCTGATTAATTTGAAGAAATGTTCATTTATGAAAGAAGAGATTATTTACCTTGGTTTTGTAATTTCAGTTGATGGATTAAAGATGGAACCTAAGAAAGTAAGAGCTATACTTGATTAGCCTACACCAATGAATGTTGGAGAGGTAAGATCATTTCATGGATTGGCAAGTTTTTATAGGAAGTTCATCAAAAAATTTAGTTCCATTTGTAATGCTATGAATGAAACTATAAGAGGAAATAAAAGGGATTTCAAATGGACACATGGAGAACAAAAGAGTTTTGAAACATTGAAATAAAGAATTGTAGAATTACCTACACTTTCTTTGCCTAATTTTAGTAAAAAAATTTAAGTTGAATGTGATGCTAGTGGAAGTGCAATTGGAGCTATTTTGAGTCAAGAAGGAAGACCTGTAGCTTTCTTTAGTGAGAAGTTGAATGATGCTAAGAGAAAATATTCAGTTTATGACCAGGAATTATATGCTATTGTTCAATCTTTGAAGAAATGGAGATATTATTTGATGCCTAAAGATTTTTTGTTGTATACCGACCATAAATATTTTTAGTGTTTGGGAAGTCAAAATAAATTGAATCAGAGACATATGAAGTGGGTTGAGTTCTTGCATAATTTTTCCTTTTCATTGAAGCATAAAAGTGGACAGTTAAATAAGGTTGTTGATGCCTTGAGCTGAAGAAGAAATTTTTTGACAAAGATGAAAGTTGAGCTACTTAGTTTTGATGATTTGAAGTGTTTGTATGAAACTGACCTGGATTTTGTAGAACCTTGGAGAGCTTGTAAAGAACAAACAATGAATGATAAGTGGACTGATTATTTCATTCAAGAAGACATGTTTCTTAAAGGAGTTCAGTTGTGCATACCTAGAGGATCTACAACATAATCAAGGAGAAACATAGTGGTGGGCTTGGTGGACATTTTGGGATTGATAAGACTATGAATTTGATTTTGGAAAGATACTTTTGGCCATAGATTTATAGAGATGTATAAAGAATGGTTAGAGGTTGCAGAATTTGTCAAGTAGAAAAAGGAACTAGTCAGAATTTGGGATTGTATACACCTTTTCCTGTACCTGATAGACCTTGGGAATATGTGAGTATGGATTTTGTTCTTGGATTGCCTAAAACTCAGAGAGGTAATGATTCTATTTTAGTAGTGGTTGATAGATTTTCAAAGATGGGTCATTGCATACCTTGTAAGAAGACATCTAATGCATTACATGTAGCTGAATTATTTTTCAAGGAAGTGGTAAGCTTGCATGGTTTTCCTAAATCTATTGTTTCAGATAGAGATACTAAGTTTACTGGTTACTTTTGGAGAACACTTTGGAAAAAGATGAATATTGAGTTGAAGTTTAGTTCTACATTTCACCCTCAGATAGATGGACAGATTGAAGTTGTGAACATAAGTTTGGGAAACTTGTTGAGATGTTTAGTTGGAAATAAGCCTAGTAATTGGGATTTAATTCTGGCACAAGAAGAGTTTTCATATAATAATTATGTGACTAGAAGCACTAAGAGAACACCATTGAGATTATTATTGGATTTCATCCTAAGGGAACCATAGAGTCGAGAGATTTTCCTACTAAGACCAGAAGAAGTGCTGAAGCTAAGGATTTTTTAGTATACATGAGAACTTTTCATGATGAAATCAAAAAGAATTTGGAGGATAGTAATCTAAAATATAAACAAAGAGCAGATAAGAGAAGGAGACATAAATATTTTGAAGTTGGAGATGAGCTTATGATTCATTTGAATAAGAACATATTTCTAGTTGGTACCTACAACAAGTTGAAAATGAATAAATTTGGACCTTGTAAGATTCTGAAGAAGTTTGACAGTGGAAATGCTGATGAAGTGGAATTACCAGAGGACATGGACATATCACCTATATTCAACATTGTTGATATCTTTGAGTATTTTGAATCAACTGATGAGGTAGAAGATGATCTAGATTATCCTAAGAAGAATAAAGAAAACATTGAGAAGATCTTGAATAGTAGAGTAAGAAAGAGTACAAGAGGAAAAGACTACATGGAATACCTGGTTCAGTGGAAAGATAAGCCAGTTGAAGATAGTTCATGGATTACACAAGCTGAGTTAGATCTTTATGATTCATGTCAGAATATGAGCAGTGCTTGATGTGGACATCCATTCTTTATTTACCCTAGGTGTTTGATGCAGGAGCATCTTGGGTCTTGAGCAATCTTGCATCACCAAAAACATTTTCTGTTTCCTATACCTGTCGGTTGTTTGTTTTGTATCCATTGTGGCTATTGGTTTCTTGCCTTGCAAAGTTAATGCAGTGTTGTGGACCTATCCTTGGACATTATCCTAAGAGAACACATCCTAATTCATTTGGATTTGGAAGTTATCACCATTTTCCTCGGGCATGGATTCATCACCAGTTTCACATGAAACGTGTGGTATTTCATCTTGCGCAGTTTTGTGTGGGGAAATTGGGTCTTGCAATCTTTAGGATATATTCTTGGATCATGTGTGGACCTAAATTTGGCTTCACAATGTTTTTTGTTATTTCTTTCTTTAGTTTTGGTTTCTCTTCCTAAGTGGATCTATAATGTAATTAAATGCCTGATTGGCCGACTTGTGGCTTTGCTGGCTACACATTTGGAGCTTAGGTTATTTAGTAAAAGAGATGGTGGTAGTAGAAGAGTAGTAGAAGTAGAAGAGAAGAAAATATGCAAGCTGAGACTCTGAATTCATAATTCTCATTTTATAAGGCTGGAGCCCGGAAGGCCTCACAACTGAGCATGTTGAAGGTTTTAATATAATTGCACCAGTGTTGTTACCAATTCCTTGTCTCATATCCATTGTGTTTTCATTGATTTCATGTGGTTTATATAATGCTTTCATGTGTAACTCTTTACAAGGCATGTTAGTATGTTTAAGTAGTCTCAATTAACCCTAATTATGCCTTCACCTTCCCTATCCTTGCATCACTAGTGATATCTTATCAATAGATGTATTGACACATGTGTCAACCTTTTCAGTCTCTTTTTCATTTGGCATCTAAAATGGCACCTCCTCTTTCTTGATTTCATCAAATAATATCCTCAATAATTACATCCTCTTTATTGGTTTGCATATCAGTTGCACTAGGTGTATTACTGATTAATTCATTGACAGTAAATGAGTTGTCAATTTATGGCTTCATTTTTCTCTTTGTTCAATATCTCCTTCTATAATTGTGCAATATCATGTTCTAACTTTGGTTCTTCATTGACTAACACCATAGCTATTAGTGTCTTCCTTCTAAATGGTCTTTTATGCTTTTCTGTGTAAATTTCTATATTATTGTCTGATAAATGTGGAATGAGTTGCTTCAATACCTTTTTCCTTATTTCCTCAACTCTGGGATATGTCAAAATCAATCTTACAAGTAATTTTTCATACAGTTTATTTGGTACATTATCATTGATATCTCTAGGATACTTGTTGTATGCATAAAAGTTCTTAATAATTGTATCTTCAATTAACTGTTTGTCTGCTTCCAAAAATATCACAAATGTTGTAGGGTTGATTCTCCCAATTAGCCTTACTTCTGTTATATAATGTGCCATCTCTATAGGATCTATTGGTATCTTGAATTGTTTCTTGTCTGACCGCTTTCCCCATGACATTATTTATTTTTTTGATTCAGTATCTTTCTCTTCTACTTCAATTTGTACCTTCTTTGTAGGTAGAGTTTTCACTTGACTCCCTATTTTTCTTCATTCTAGCTCTGAAGGTTGTGATGTCCTCCTTCTGGCGATTCTCCTTTTTAAAGGTTCTTCTTTCTCAATAACTTCTTTACCTTTTCTACTGATAGTACTTGGTGTTTTCAAGTGTGTTTCCTCTTCAAAATTCTCTTTGATCTCTTCAATAGTAGGTAGGGTTGATATCTCTGTGACTAATTTGTTTTGTGTTGACCTCTTCTTCTTAACTGGTGTGAAGGGAGATATAGTGACCTCACTTCTTGATGTTCTACCTCTTCCAAATGAGTATTACTTTCTCCTTCACTTTCTCCATATTTAGTTGTCAAATTCTTTATCATTTTTTCTTTCTTCTTCATAATCTTAGGGTTCTTGATTTCCAATGTGATTTTATTATATTATTCTTCATATGTTCTAAATATTTCAGCCTTCCTATCAATAGGTAACCTTAATATATGATCCACACATCTCATTACATCATCCTTAATGACTTCATAACCAAATGTCGGTACCCAAGATGTACTTGATTGTATAGGTTGGATCCTCCATCTATCAGTGTCTACAAGAAAACATATTGAATCTTTGTATTTCTCCACTACTGATGGAGGTATTCGATAGAATGTTAACATATTAACTTGGAATTCCATAAAATATACCCACACAATTTTATTGTAATCCTCTTTTAATTGTGAAATATACTCATTCATCTCATAAATTATCTGTCTATCTGTTTTCCAATTTACTTGACCTATGCCTAGGAAGAAATTATTCACATAAAACTATAAAATAAAAATAAATGATCCATACTTAACTTCTTGTTTCTTATCCCTCTACACTCAATTCATATTCACAAGAAATTGTGTCTGAAACATGTCCGGCAAATCATAGGCTTTGCCTAGATTTTCTATTTCATAGGCTACATAGACAACACTATCGGGGATGTTGTTTGGTTGACTGGATTGATAAACTTTGTAACCAATGATCATGATTGCAAATCACATCTCCAAGTCCTTGACCTTTTCAACTCTCATAGCTCTCCCATATTTAGATGTTTTAGTTATTTTCCTAAGCTCATCCATGTCCTCTATAAGCATTACTCTAAGAGGTAATGATGATAGGGCTCCAACATTATCCTTCTTGCCTATCTTCAATGGGTACAATTTGAATTTTGGTGTTGGTTCATCATTAATGTTTACCACTATAGGGTTTTGAATAGTTGCTACCATTTTTCTCAAATGATTCTTTGAATGCAAGTTCTCCACTAGTTTCTTCTACAACTTCAACTGAATTTTCTAATATAGGGCACAAAAATATTCTCAATCACTTTTGCGATAATTTCTTTCTAATAATATATCTCAATAGATTGCTCTTTTAATCTTAGATGCTACTCAATCGATTGCTTCAGAAAATAAGGTAAAAAATGAATAGTTTTGACATGTATTTATTTCTTGAAAGTGTACAAATGGCTATTTAGGAAAAAAATATGTCCAATAGTAATTTTTCTAATGATAGTCATCTCTTCTTTCTAATAGTGATACTTTTCCACCGATTACTTTCCTTTTACTCTAATAGTGAAACTTGTTCACCGATAACTATTCTTCTTTGAAATCATAAAGCAATGATATCCAATACTAGTTGATTTCCATTAGATGTATCCAATATGAGTTCCATTATATCTATAATATTCTAACATGTGATACATCCTATCTTTACTTATAAAGGGACAATTAAATTTGACAATTTCTTATCGGTCCCTAAGAAAAAACTTAATTACTTGCTTAGTTTGATGATGAGTCCTCCTCCCTCGAGGTTAGAGTGATTCCTTCTTGATTGCTGGCTCGTTCCTTCTTGATCAAAATTTTCTTTGTATTACTTTTTTCTTGCTCTGGATTAATCACTATTTTTCCTTTGTTATTTATATTGTTGGCTTGTCAGTATTTGCAATTTTGTGCAATATGTCCATACTTGTGACAGATAAAATATACCATATTAGCTGATCTCCATGGTCCTAAATTTCCTATTAGATTTCTCAATCTGTAGTTCATCGCCATATGTCCAAAGTGTCCACAAATATTGCACATAACTTGAACATTTCCTTCTCTTCTCAATGGGATTATTAGTTTGGTTGGTATTCTTGTTGGTAGAGTTCTTGATCTGTAGTGTTCAACCTTATGTCCATATCGATTGCATGTGTAACAATAACCTGTAAAACTTTCTTCAGATGATATTCTATTGGATCTTGATCTGCATTCTCTTTCCTGATGTCCAAACTTATTGCAATTGTGACAATGTCCATTAAAGGGTGTACCATTTGGAGTGTTGACTCATATTCTTCTACATATATTTTATGTGTGACCAATCATTCCACAATTGTAAAAAGTAGGTTTTATAAGTTTCTTTCCTTGTGCATCAATAGGCTCCTTTGACTTTTGTGATGGATTTTCTACTACTTCTTTTATGATTCACTGATTTTGAATTTTTTGTCACCTATATATCCTAGGTCGGTTGTGTCTCTAGATCTTCTCTAATTTACATTTTGACATAACTAATGCTAAGAGAAGTTGGGTATGCTATGGTATGAGTTTAATGAAGATTTGATGTTAGGTTGATCAATTATAATGTTGTCATTGATGTCTATTACTCCTAAATGGATCAAGAGTTGTCATTTTTATTCATTTGTACAGTCAGTAAACAAAGAAACATAGTTTAGTCGGTTATAACTATGCAATAGTCATTGAGCACAAAGGTCACAAAGTACAACAATTACTAAGTACATAGGATTACCATGTACTAGTATATACTGAGACTGAGAGACAACATTCACTAAGTAATCTAGAGTTCACATAAAATTTTGGAATGGCACATAGTTCAAGGTGAACAAATTTTTTCCAAGAAAAAAAATGGTTTACCAAGATCAAGGTGAATATTTATTACAGATGTAATCATTTAATGAATGATGATTCCTATGTAATTATGATCTAGGTTAATCATATGAACTTTTGGTCTTAGGTTTTCTAAGATAGTGTCTAAACCCTATTTGGTCAAATCAGTTTGATATAAGTATTGTTAAGGTATCATTTTGACATGCATCATCAAGAAGTAGTTGCACTCAAGGACATCTAAAGATCAAATAGGGTTAAGATTGGAAGGATTTTGATAGAGCATTTAGTTTATCAGAAAAATATTTAAGGCTACGGAGTAGTATAGAAGGACATATTCATCACAACAAGGCGATATCATTATTGTACTTAATGGAACTGATATCAGCAATGTAATTTGTATTTCATACAGATCACACATTACTGTTACTCTCTAACAATTGTAGAAGACTTTAAAATCACCTAATAGAGTGGACTTAATTGTCTTTTATAAAATCTCTTAACCAAGGGCACACTTGTATAGTGTTGCTAAAATCCTTTAACAAGGTATATCTAGCTGATCTTTTTGTTACTCCTAACATGGTAAGATCACAAGAAGTGATCAATCTTTGTATGCCTTGACCAACAACTTTATTTATATAGTAGTGAAGTTTTGTGGGTTCCATGGCCACCACAATTTTTACCTTCTAACAAGGTTTTCTACGATACCAAAATGCAAGTGTCATGTGTATTGAAGTTTCATGTATGCTTTATTGATTTGATTTCATGCATTTACATTTTAGTTATGTTATTGGATGTATGTTGAATGAAATTGTTATAGTCAGTTATTGAATTACATCTTTACAAGGATTTAGTTTTAAAAGTGTTTATGGGTACTGATTCACCCCTCCACTCTCAGTACACACCTTTCCATAATTCCAAATATTGGTATCAGATCTAGTTATCTTGTTGAGGAAGTTTAATCACTGAAGAGAAAAGATATAAGGATGGAAAGGTATAAGCTTGACAAGACTATTGAAAATTAGAAATTGCAGATGCAGATCAACATTGAATAATTCAAGGAAGCCAAAGAAAAATTGAGAGTTACTAGTCAAAAGGAAAGATATGGCATTTCAGTACAATGAGACTAATTATCATGAAGAGGAGATAGAAGACCCATTTGAAGGATTTGGATCTGGATCTGGAAGCATATCTAACGCATCTAAAGGAACCATATCATATCTATCTAAAAATAATCACCATCTTACTGAACAAGTGAAAGCATTGTAGATCGACCAAGAGACAAATGGTTAGAATGATTGATGTCATGAACAATGCAAGACAGGTTGAATATGAACATAATTTTTCTATTAAATATAGAATACATGTAACTGATAAGCTACAAGAAAAGGAGTTTTAAATACTGAGACTTACCAAGTATCATTTTGAAATCTCCAATCAAATCATTGTCATGAGTCAAGAAGTCAACCAAGTGAATAGTGAACTTACTAGACGATTGAAAGACATTGGTGAATTGAGTGAAGAGAATGAAAGACTGAAGAATGAAATGAAGATTCAACAACAACATCATGAGATGATAAAGAAAGATGAAGAAAGTACCAAAAGAATGAATAAATTTCTAAATAGTCAAAGAATACTTGACAACACTACTAGTTTAGGCTATACCAAGTAGGGAGAGTCATCAAAACAAGATGAACAAAAGACTACCTATGAAAATCCAAGGCCAAAGAATCCCTCATGCTATCATTGTGGAAAACTAGGCTACACATCAAATGTTTGTAGAAGGAAAGAAAAAGGTATTCCTAAATCCACTCCTAAATTTAATGGTTATTGTTACAATTGCAAAAAGTATGGACATCAAGCACATGAGTGTAGATCCAAGATGAATAAGTCACCTAAGAAGTACTATATGGAAAATCACTTTTGTAATTGCAACATGCATAGACACATATCACAGGAATGCAGGAAAAAGATGAGGCAAGTCTAGAAACTAAAAGGACAAAACAAGACATATCAACTGAGAAGACAAGGTATTGCTTATACCTAGGATTACAACACTTGGGTTAATTGCACATGTGGTAGATATGGTCATATAGAAGCTAATTGCATGAGAATGCACTGGAGAGGAATATCTCAAAATTTGACAAGTTCTAGAATGGTATGTTTGCACTGTCATAAGGTCTATCATTTAAGTAAAGACTGCAAAGACCAAGTACTAGAACTGAGTGCTAGTGCAAATGGAAGAGCCATTGAAGAAATCATGAGGATAAGGAATCAAATGTGGAGAAGAGAAACAAATTATAACATTAGACCAAGCACAATAGTTGGTAACACCTCATCCATTGAATTAGGTGATCTCACCACCTCCACCTAAGAAAAATCAAGTAAATATGGAACTAAATTTCAATTGGTTATATCGTACAATAGTTCCTTATATCTATTTAGTGAATACCAAATCAACATGAATTAAGATGCACTAGGGTATTATATATTATTAACTTGAAATAAGTTTAGTCGGTTAAGCTGGATTGAGTAAGAAATTTCTAGTCAGTGAAAGTGTTAGAGACAACTGAGTTGCATAGTCAACCAAGCATTGATAGTATTCACCGAGATGAGCTATCTATTATGTTAACCGAGTGATTTGATTGTCAACCAAGTGGTAGATGAAAAAGCATTAAATGCACCGAACAAGGTTTTTAATTATAAATACACGAGAGATAAACTCATTTGTTTACATAATGATCAAGAATGAAGTAGAGTGATTTGAGATAGATTTGAGCAAAGTGAATCCAAGCATTTCACAAATATCTAAGCACATTATGAATAGTTAGATATTGAATCAAGTAAGTTTGCAACCAACCGAGTTCTCTGCACACAGTTTGTCAAAAGCCCTAAAATTAGCAATTGCGATGGCACCATCTTCTCAAACCATTCAAAACAAGGAAGAAAAGAGTAAGAAGGTTACTCTAATCAAGAAAAAAAGCTGCACTAAGCCACATTAGAAAATTCATCTGGAAGTTGCAGCTCAACCCGATGACAAGGGTGCATTCTCCTTGATGTCACCTAGAGTTCTACTCGTGAAAGATGTAAGGTCTTACATCCAATACCAAATCAATGAAATCAATGACTTTGAGCTCTAGTCAACCTATCAAGAGCTTTGCACTAATGGAAAGCTAAAGGATGATCACAAGAACTTAGAGGTAAAAGGGTTAACCAATGCCCTATATTTCCTAAAAGAATTTAAAATTGAATGGATATGTATCATGCTAAACCAAGTACATGAAGGGAAGCTATGGATGGATGAATTGATGAAGATAAAAAAGGATGTTATACATGCATTTCCCATATATCCCATGAACGAAAAAGAAAAATCCCTAAGGAATCTAGTGAAAACTGAGATTCATAAGCTAACATGAGTTGAATGGGATGGTAGAGGTATGAGAATAAACAATATCATCGACCTTGAAATGATATTTGGTGCATATTTTATTACATACAAGATATTCCAATAAAGTAGACCAAATAGTATTGCATGTGGAGTAGTCAAAATTGCATATAAAATGGTGAAGAAGGGTTTGCAACTCAACCTAGCTGAGTTGACGCTGAGACAGTTAGAAGAAAATATGAGAACTATCAGAGTTTCTAGATCAAACACATGTAAATTTGGCTCATTATTGGTATGTAAATTCTTCTATTTTAAAAAAAAATTCCCAGTAGTTAGTAATGTAGAATGGGATATCAACCAACCAGTTATTGTTCAAATAATTGAATTCATTAAGAACCTAGATAAGAATTTTGAACTAGTCATGGAAGATTATTTTGGTAAATTTAAGGAAAGAATGGAGAAAAGAAGAAGTATACCAACACACTTGGTTGAGAAACTCAAGGATGACATGTTTTCTAGTGGATATCAACACCACCTTGATCAAAGTCGTAGATCCAAGGATAGCTTGGCTATCTCCCATGGAATATGAGATAGACATTGACCTAGCTACAAAAGCAATCAAGGCTTTAATTGTTGAGCCTAAGGATAAAAATGCTACACGGCTTGGAACCTATGGTGATTCCAAGTCCGGAATAAAGATGGGACTTGTGGTTGAAAAGATGGGTAGGAAGAAGGAGAAAATGGTGAAAAATCTAAAGAAATAATTTGGTGTGACTGATAAAGATATTGAGAAATTGGTTGAAGAGGAAACTGAGGAACATGAACTAGTTGGTGAAAATGTAGATGAAGAGGCCACTGAGTTGAAAGAACATGAACATGAAGATCCACCTAAGGCTACAAAAGGTAAAAGTAAATAGGTTGATACTTCAACCCAGACTAGAACAAGGTTGAAAACTAGAAGTTCACCACCTTTGAAGAAAGGTGTTGTAAAAATAACAAGGCCTACACCAAAACACACTTATCAAAAGAGAAAAACAAAGGCCACCACCGAGTTCTCATAACCAAAGAGGAGAAGAAAACTAATTAGAGAAAAAGATGATAATTTAGAAGAGGACACTGAACAATTTTGTGTTGTAATGAAAAAAGGACCTCAAACAATGGATGAAGTAGTAGAAAGAATAAAGAACACTAGAAGGCTTGGTACTCCAAATCTTAATAGATATTCATATTTGAGTATCAAGGATTTAGATAAGCTTGAGGAAGCTATAATAATCATGATGATTACTTTCAAAAGAGTTCTAGTTGAATTTGCAAGAAACATACCAAAATAATTGTATGATAAAGTATCTAATAGATGGATGTATGCACTTACAACTGAGAAAAGGATGAGATAAAGGTCACTCATTTTGGTAAGATGTGACTACGTTGTTTCTGAAATTGATGAATCCATGAAATAATATGAAAATAACTTTTTAATGAAGGCTAGAGAATTTAAGATTCTTTAAAGAAAACTACAAGAGGTAGATGATGAAAGAAGAAATATATGGACTAAACTCCTCAGTCCAGCAAAGAAAACTGAGCCAACTACATCGGTAGTTGATACTTAGAAACCTCAACTGAACATACAAGAAGAAGAACCAATCAATGTTGAGGATGAGATAATTCACATCTCAGATACTAAGTAGCCGAAGGAGGAAACTAATGCAGAAGATTTTATAATTGTTGCCGAGAATGTTATGGAAGGAATCCCAGAGATGTTGACCACATTAGGGGATGCAAAAATATTAATTGAAGATATAACAGGAGGCAACCCCAATGATGAGGCCAAAGAAGGTGAAGTGATTTCAGTGATACCAAGAACCTTGGTGAAGAAGAAGCAACTAAGGTATCCCGAGAAATGGTACTAGGTAATCTACCTATATTGGTACAAGATGTTGATATAGTAATTGAGAAACAAACCAAGGAAGCTCCACTTGAGCAAGAGATAGATAAAACTGAAGATAAGGGTGAGGAAACTGGTAAAGAGACTAAGAACAGTGGAGGAGATACACAAGGTGAAGCACCTACTAAGACCACTGATGTGGTAGAAAATGTTCAAGATACACAAATAGAGACAACAATAGAAACTTCTACCACATACAATAGGTGACAAGCCCCTGTACCATAGATTGCAGAATTAGTTACCATGCATAATAAGGAAACAAAAAAATCCATGGAGCCACCAAATAAAACTCCTGAGCACAAGGCTCAAGTTTCTATTGCACAATCCTCCACATCCAGTGTGAAAGATAAAAAGAAGAAAAGGAAGCAAGGAAGTAAGGGTCCAATCACACTTGATGAGATTATAGAAATACCAACATGTGACCTGAGGAAACTTGACCCTAAAGCTCTCAGGAAATATGGAGAGCTATGCACCTAAAAATAAGCTCAAGAGAAGTTGAGGTAAGAACACAAGAACACAAAAGTGCTAGAGGATGTCAAGGAAATCCTAATGAAAATTTCTCCAAATGTCAATGTAGATGAATCAACCCCCATCATTGATAAACTTGCACTACTTACAAAGACCAAAAATGACCTAACTATTGATGTTGAGAAGATGATTGGAGAAAGAGAAGGAAAAAAGATTCAGTACAAGTTAACTGAAAAGATTAGCCAAGTAGTGGCAGTAAATAAGGTAAAGCTTTCAGAAGTAGTCACTGAATTAGAAAACATTATAGAAAAGGTTATTACAATTTTGAAATAGTTATGCACTATTGATTATTTCACTACCGAGGTTAGTTAAAAGTTAAGGAAATTAGATGAAGATCTAAAAGATAGAGCAATTATTCTAACGATCGAGCAACATGCATTTCAAGTGCATTATTCAAAGGTTAAGTACATTCACTGGTTAAGACTAGAGTTGAGAAAGGAAGAGGACTGAATAAGAGAATATGTAATCGAGCTATAGGCTGAGTTACTACCACATTTAGAAGTGATGCAGCAACATGTGACAAAGGCAAAGAAATTGATTACCACCCCTAAGATCTCAGTCATAGAAAATATTTTTGATATGCATGCACAAGTGAGCTCAGAGCAGCCAGCTCTAGAAAATCTTAAGGAATGGGAAAAGTTGATGGATAATCTAAAGAAAACCCACCTTTATATATTTCATAAATTGTAAGTATATTCTTTGTCATTATTTTCAAAAAATGAGGAAAACATATGTATATCATGTATATATATCAAGAGCATGTTCAAAGGGGGAGTCACTAAGTTTACACATTTTTGGTTTTGTAAATTTTCAAGTTCATGTTACAAGTACTGGTTGTCATTGAACCAAAAGATCAACCTATTAATGCCCAATAAAACCACTAGACTTATAGAAGACACAGGAAGTGGTTAAGCCATGTCATGAATCTCAAGGGGAGTGTTGACCATTTTTCCAACAATCTCCCCCTCAGTGTTACCCAAGGGGATTTGAACATGTGACCAAGATCTAATACCACTTGTTACAAGTAGTGGTTGTCATTGCACCAAAATGTCAACCTGTTAATACCCGATACAACCACTAGACTTATAATAGACACAGAAGGTGGTTAAACCATGTCATGAATCCCAAGGGGAGCGCTACCCATTTTTCCAATAGTTCAAAATTTTATAGTCGGCATACACATATAAGTTTTTTATACTAGTGCCAAAGGGCGAGAATGTTACTCCTAAATGGATCAAGATTTTGCATTATTATTCATTTGTAAAGTCGGTAAACAAAGAAAGATAGTTTAGATAGTTATAACTACATAGTAGTCACCGAGTACAGAGGTCATGGAGTACAATAATTAATGAGTACACAAGATTACCAAGTACTAGTATATACTAAGACCGAGAAAAAACATTTACTAAGTAATACATAGTTCACATAAAATTTTGGAATGACACATAGTGTAATGTCCCCGCCAGGGAACCCATAAGGAATTAGGTCTTATGACCAAAAATTGCAACTAACAAATTTTTTCATTACATTACATCATTACTACTTCATATTTACATTCCTTAAGGTTCCCTTAATGAATTCATTCACTAACATCTTTACATTACTTATCTAGATTAAATTTCATTTCCTTTCTTTACTTTCACATTTTGGAACTAAGAGATAGGGTAAGAAAATAACATTTCATTTACAATCATATTCCATACTTTATATACTAAGTTCATTTCTCCTTCCTACACATTGAATAGCTATTCATTACAAATTTTATTTTAACCTTAACATAATAAACATTTTCTTCCATTGCAACATAGGAGAGATAGAAAAGATCCTTCAACATTACAATATACATTTACAACTTTAGTCTTTCAAATAGCAACCCTTGAAACAAAGCCTAGAACTATCCCTCCCAATTACATTACTTTTCTTTTCAATTACATCTTTCTGATAATAGATCTCATAATAATAAAAAGTACATGAATGACCCAAAGGAATTACAACATATCTTTTCATCTTTCCTTTCAAGAATACATAATACAAAATACAAATATCTACTTCAAAAAACAAATTTGAATGCATCCAAATCACGAACCACGAACAGGACCTCAGAAGATTTTTTCCACCCAACCATGTGGAACTGGTGAGGTTCCACCCCCCATGCTAGGAGATAGAACCAAGATACTCACAAGGCCCTAAGCAATCTAAGGCTCAGAAGATAAAGAAATCCAAGACTCAAAAGAACATAGAATATCATCATACTATAACATAGAGGTCAAGGTTCTAGGATACCACCTAAGTGAGTGTCATCACACAACCTATATATTGGGATCCTTCCTGGCAACCATGTAACCCCGATCCCCCCTTTATGAATAGGGATCCATCTTGGTAGTTATCCCTAGTCCCGGTACTCCAATCAAGTCTGTGTGGCCATTATTATATTCTCTTTCATTATCTTTTAAATCCCCCCTTCCCAAGTTAATTTTTAAGGTTATCACTTTTTACAAATCCACCCATAGGATCACCTGGCAACCACTTTAGGGTTCCAACACCTATGGTGAGCCACTCACTTAAGGTTCCTATCCCCTTACCCACACACACACAAACCATGAAAACCTCAAATAATCTCAAAATGATCCATCTCATAGGTCTAGGAAACCCTCCGATGCACTCAAGCCACCCGAACAAGTTCTGACCTTATATTATGGACTTTATCAAAAGCCAAGTATGAACAAAAGCTTAAAATCAAAACCATGTATAGAAATTCACAACATAAAACTTCCCACATGCATTGACACAACATTCCATAGCTTATTTCAAAAATCTAGGAAAAAGTCTCATGTGCCTGAAATTTGGCTAAGTCTAAATTTTTAAGAAATCTCAAAATTAGAAATTGTATCTTAACTCCCATGAATCTGAAACCTATCCCAATCATCCCAGAAGGTACCTAAACCCTTTATACAAGTATAACTTAAAGTATAAGAAATTAAAGTACGTAACTTGTACTTAAATGTTATACTTGTATGTTATACTTATATAAAGTCTACCTAAACCCTAACCTAGGATCAAACTGTACATTTGTTTTGTAGTCCTACGCATTGGTTCCCTATAACTACACATTTGTTGAAGTTTCCTGTGCATTTGTTCAAGGTAACTGGGCATTTGAACTAGGTCACTACACATTTGTGAGATCAGAATGCACATTTGTTTAATAGAGTTGCGCATTTGTTTAAGGTGCCTGCACAATTGTTCAAAGTAATTGTGCATATGTTAAAGATAACTGGGCATTTGTACAGAATGCCAGAAAATTAAAAAAAACAACTAACAGTTCCGACTTGCGGGTAAAACTGGGCATTATGGGAGCTGTGGAAGCCTAATCTGGGCAAGACCCATTTGAGATCTCCTAGTTTCCATGCTAAGATGACCCTCCAAATATGATTCCCAACCATCCAAACCTACTCAAAACTTGGGAAAATAAAAGGTGGTGCAAAAATGACATCAACCAACAAAGATGAACAATTGTTCTAAGGCTTGAAAATACTCCTAAACATTCAGAATAAGAAAGTAGAAACAAAGAAGGCACCATGAACTCTATAGCTTCCGAAAAATACATAAATGAGAACCAACTAATATATATCAAATAATAGTTTTGGAAGAGTTTTCACATACATAAGAATCCTCACATCACAAAATAGTATAAATTTAACTTTTAAACTGCAATCCATGGAGAAGACAACCAAAATATAATTACACACAGGAAAACAAACAAAAGGATCATCTCCAGGATAGATCCTACCTGGAGTCCTATGAAGATCAAAGCATTGGAGAGAAGAAGATTCAAACGACCTCAACCCATCCAATCACTCCTTTAGATTCCTTCTGAAAGCCACCAATTCCAGCCTCTTCCGAGAGCAAACAACAAGACAATCCTAGAGAATAATAAATTCTCTTCTCACCACTATAATTTTTTTTCTATAAAATTTTTCAACCCAAAGGAAATATCTCTCCTCAAATCCTGACTCCTGATCATCCCCCTCAAATCCAAAACACAAATATTTAACCTCCAACTATAAGGTTGGAGGAGTTTCTTTACGGGAAGCAACTTCTCCAACCTCCATAGTTGGTTGAAAAATATAATCAACATCTCCCATAAAAAATAATAAAGCTTTTGTTAATTTGAATAAAAAAAGTCTCAAAAGAAAACCATAACAAGAAAACTCAACAAATAACTATCAATTAAAACACATAGCACACATGGAAACCAACTAGCCTAACTTCTAGGAGGTCTCGAGTTCAACTCCCTCCTAGACAGCTAATTTTATTACAAAAAGGCATTTCCCTTTTATTATAGTTATTTTGACTTTTTATTTAATACATTTATTAAATATACTTTATTTAACTCACTTTATTTACTTAAATAACATACCATTTACACAAATAATGAAAATATATAATTATTATTATTATTTATATAAGCAAGGATGTATGCGTGTGCACCCACATATACACCTACCTATATAAAATACAAACAATTATAACATAATTATTATACATATTAAATAAATTAATTCTAACTCATAACATAAACTCAGACCAACATCAATTCAAGTTCATAACATAAACTGCATTCTACTTTCCCAACTAGGATAACTTCCTAAGCAAAATTCTAAGTCCATGGGTAACCTTGAGAGTAGCTTGGTTAAATCTCCACACAACAATAGTTCAAGGATTTTGAAGGCATGCTCAGACCTGTGTAGCCAAGTGGAACGATGTCTGGTACCTACATCCTACATCCTACATCACCAACTAATACGCATATATATATATATATATATATATATATATATATATATATATATATATATATATATATATATATATATATATATATATATATATATATATATATATATATATATATATATATATATATATATATATATATATATATATATAAACAGACAGTGGCAAACAAGGAGGGAGAGTGTGACATCGTGTGGATCTCCTGTAGGAGTAACTACGATTGTCCCTCCTCATCCTACACTCACATCAACTAGTGAACATTAAACCATAATAGGGTCAGTAGGGTTAGATCATAATATAAACATCATAACACCAATCAATGTAAAACATTTTACTGATAGTTCATTTCTAGCCATTCATCATTAGATTATAACTAATTTAATATTTCCCAATAAACTGCACTAACCAAATATATATGTTCAAATGTCTCATAAAATTCTAACTAAATAATAATCATAGTCCATCATAAAACCCAAAGTGTCCAAAACAAAAGTCCTATCAGTCTAACATAGGAAGATGCTAGGGTGGGCATTACACATAGTTCAAGGTGAACAAATTTTTGCCGAGCAAGAAAATGGTTTACCAAGATCGAGGTGAATATTTATTGTGGATGTAATCATTTAATGAATGATGATTCCTATGTAATGATGATCTTGGTTAATCATATGAACCATTGGTCTTAGGTTTTTGAAGATAGTGTCTAAACCCTAATTAGGTCAAATCAGTTTGATATTGTAGTGGTGGATAAAGATGTAGGGGATCTATCTTTACCCTTATTACATTTATATTGTTGTATCTATATAAGAGGAATATAAGACCTATCCCTAATCCAAATTCCTAAAAGAGAGATCCAAATTGATTAATCACAAAGAAGTGATCAATGGACAAATGAATCAAACAATGGAGAATATGGAGAAAGGAGGAAATCCTATAATTTGCTATAGAAAATATATGCTTGAAATATTGAACGAATAAAAAAAAAATACTAACCTCAAAATGGGGTAAATCTGGAAAAGACTGATTTTTTATGTCTATGCATAGTTTCAAGGAATTTTGCAACCTGTATTGGACTAGAAATATCGAGATAGAGAAAACCCAAAAAAAATTTGTCCTTCGGAGGTCAGGTCGACTTTGACCCAGATAGCAGGGCACAATCTTACCCCTCACTAAAGGTCATCCCTAACCTAAAATAGCTCCAACAAAAATTCTATTCATAGATCTCAAAAGTTTTCCAAAAAGGGTATCTAGATCTGAACTTCAATTTGATGTCCTATACGTGTACTTAGAAGAAAAATGGGTTTTGTTTTTTGGATGGGGGGGTTTGCCTTGGTCAAACCCCAGTTTGGAATCAACCTTGAAATTTAATTGAAATTCCAATATATAAACAAAGTAAATGGAACTATTCACCTTTCTTATGTTGAAATCCTTGTGGAGGATTCAAATCCTTGAATGCACAAGTAGGGATGCTCCAAATGAATGTAGAATTTTATGATGTCTCAAATCAATGGCATTAGATCTTCAACACCAATCCTGAATGGATCTTAGCATAGGAAGAGGTTTGGATGAATGTGGAAATCTTCAACAAGAGGGATCCATAGATATTGAATCCTTCAATGGCTAACAATGGTTCTCCTTAATGAATGCTTGAATGCTTGAATGCTTGAAGATGAATGAATGCTTTCTCGATTTCCTTCTCCTTCTTGCTTACTTTATTTCTTGATTTCACCTTCTTGAGAGATTGTGAATAGAGATTTTGATTGAAATGAGAGAGGAAGGCTTCCTTTTATAGTGATCTAGGGAACAAACTTCTAGAGAGGCCAACATTGGAGAACTAAATCCCAATTAACCTTAACCCCTATAAATGGACCTAGCTTAAATGCAATTTAAGAGTTTACCATTCCAAAATCTGAAACAGCTAACCCGAAAGTGGGAAAATAAAACTTTCAGAAGCCTAACATCCTGAAACTCCTGGAACTTGAAAATTAGACCTGGGGTTAGGGTCGAGGTCGACTCTTCCCTAGGTTAGAGTCAAGGTTGACCTTGACCCATCAGGTCATCACTGACCTAGAAATTCAAAATCTTTAGTTTCTTAGAGAAGGTTATCAGAAAGAGGCTGGAAACAGGGGGAGAGAAGAAGAACAAGGGGGAAATAGCTAGATCCATGCAAAGAACTAATCAAGGCACTTGACATGACCCTAGAACACTTACTTGGAGGGATAAATGTTCTTATCATGGAAGTGCTTCCATTTTAAGATGATACATTAAGCCCCCACTTTAGCCAGCGTATGGACTCAATGCAAACTCTTGGTAAAGGAGATCATAATGAAAAGATAATCTTATTGAAATCAAAGGGACAAAGAAATCCTCAAGCCCCTAGGGACTCAAGTCTTTATCAACTCCAAGATCACAATAAGATAGAAATCTCTAGAAAAGAGAGAGAAGAGGGTGTGATTGTCTCACCCAATGAGAACTTATGTCCCATTGTGAACCACACCATGAAACAATGCAACTGGAAAGATGGAATTGAACTGCTTAGTGAATGTAGCTACTCACTAGTCAACCCATCAAGGACTCACCCTTAAGAATATTCTATTCCATAAGAGTAAAACCAAAAGCAAAAGAGATCCAGTCTTAAGGACACCTTCAACCTTAAGGGATCAAAAATTTGAAACTGGAGGGATCAAGAGATCCTAAATAAAAATCCATGCTTTAAGGATTAGTCACTAATCCATAAAGGGAGAAAAGTATCTTGAAAAATAATATATGTATATTGAAAAGTGCATGTGTTCAATAGGTGAGCAAAGCATATGCCCCCATGTTAAAGTCATTGCTAACACTTTAACAGGAGCAATGGCTTTAATGGAGACATAAACAACTCCACTGATTACATTTCCACTATGAGATGCCCCTAGACAAAGACAAATCAAGGGAAATACCACAAAAACATATAGAGAACACATAATGGATCTACCTATTGTGGGGTCCCAAATCCAAGCAGACTATATCCAACATAGTAGGAATGATAGCCAATTTCAAACAAGGATCCTCTTGAGAATCACAATGTTTGATACTAGGTGTAATTGTTAATTGTGATGAAAGCATATTAGGTAAATCAATGTCAATGTCAATAGTCTCATATTCATCATTAACCTCATCAAGAGTATCTTCTTCATCTAGATTAATCAAAATAGGTTCTAAGATATGAATAGGTTCATCATAATCTTGCATTTTAACATCATTATTAGTAACAACTTCTTCTAACACATCATGCATAGGCTGATCAAAAGAAGGTAAATATTTTTGAAGAAAAAAATTACGAGCTTTAGCTTGAGCACAACATTTCTTACGATGTTCATTAACAGATCGATTATGTTTTTCTTTACTTGAAATATTTTGAGACTAGGAGGAACAATTATAGGATCCTTCACAGGTTATATAGGAGGATTAATAGGATTATCAGCAGATGGACAAGCAATAATAGGAGCTCGATTAATAGAACTAGAAACCATAGATAAAGGAGGTATGGAAGGTGTAGGCATAAGACCATGATTAAGATCCATAGGAGGTATTCTTAACTAGAGAATATTACGATGCTTATAGGCTTGATATGAATAGAAAAGATTATCAGGTCGAGAAGGACATGAATTAGGTAATGAAGGCCAAAAGAAGTCAAGGGTAGCATAATCTCTAGGCCTAGAAGGTTGATAAAAACTAGGATTAACTATCTTCACTTCTTCATCATGAACAAATTTAAGACATTTATGGATAGGTGAAGCACCAATATGCATGGCATTTAACCATGGCAAACCAAGCTTAACTTGAAATTGATCAGAAGTAGGAACAACAACAAAGGTAGTGTTCACAATTTTACCACAAAGTTCAACTAGCAAGTTAATAGAACCAAATGATGGATAAAGAAAACCATTACAAGTTTGAATCCACACATCAGATGTATCATAAGAATCACGTTGCAAGTTTTTCATAAAAATATTTTCTTCAGTAATAACATTGACTAGAGATGTAGAATCAACAAGACAACCCAGAGTAGATATCTGAGAAATCCTAGCATAAATGTAAAGGGGACCATCAGGAGCCTTAATAGTCTTAGAATCATCAAAGGTAATGAAAATTTCCTGAGGTCTTTTATTCTTAGGTTGTTTTTGAGGTTTAGGCTGAATTTTCAATTTAGGCTACGGTTTTGGTATAGGTTGAAATTGAACTTGGGATTCAAGTTGAGGTTATGGCTGAGGTGGAGATATAGATTGAACAACATGCTCCACTTGGTTAACAATGTGATTAAGATCATCCATCTTTGAATCATAAACAATATCCATAGAAGATGGCGGAGCAATGGTATTAGTATCATGTGTAGGTAAATGATTCATATAGATTTGAAGATTTTGATTAGGAGGAGAGACAAATTTGTTCCCACTACCATCAAGATTATCAATAGATAAGGCATTAGAGTCAATTACATCTTGGACCTTATGTTTTAAAGAATAACACTTCTCAGTATCATGACCATTCTAATGATGATATTAACAAAAAGCTTTAGGATCAAAGGATTTAGATACAATGGTAGCAGGTAAAAGAGGTCGAATAGGAGGTAAAGTAATCATATTAGCAGTTAACAACCCATTCATAATAGAATGTAAAGATTTAGAGAGAGAAGTAAACTTATGATTTAATCAAAAAGTAGTGGATGCAGAAGTGGCATTGTGAGATGCAATAACAACTTGATTAGCAACTACATTCCCTTGTTTGTTTATCTTGACATAATTGTTGAAATTTTTAAATTTGTTTGGATTAGGAGCAGCATCACTTTTATCAACTGGAACAGGAGCCATTGGAGTATTGTTCTCAAATTAACTCATTTGTAATTGATAATTATGAAGCACTGGACAAAGTTGTTGAAAAGAGGTAAATTTAGTAAGTAGAATCGTATCTCTAATATCCTTTTGAAAATTTGAAATAAACATATGTTGAATATCAATATCAGGAACAAGATAAGAAATCTGAGCATGTAAATTCTTAAATCTATTAATAAATTCAGTCAATTTTTCCTTAGCACTTTGTTTACAATACATCAAATTAGTCAAGGACACTTGCAAACCAATGTTATTTTGAAATTGTTGAATAAAATTATTAGCAAGTTTTGGAAATGAATCAATAGAATAAGGAGGCAAGGAACAATACCATTGTAAGGCCTTGTCATGAAAAGTTCTAGCAAACAGATTGGCTAAAATCCTATGGTCATGAGCATAATCACTATAAAGGATTTGAAATGTTTTAACATGATGAACAGGGTCTCCTTTTCCATTGTAATTCTCAAGATGAGGCATATCAACTTGCTAAGGAACAAGAGTACAAATGATTTCTAAGGACAAAGGACTTCCCATGTCACATGTAGGAATGCTAAACTTGTTTCGAGTCAAGGATGCAAGTTGTTGTTGCAATAATGACATAGTTTGAGCCAAACTGATGATTGTTGAATCATTAGAAGAAATAGAAGGAGTAGCAACATTATAAATGCTAGGTAAAGTGTATGAAGCTGCAGGAATAGAAGACACAACTGGAGGAACACTTGGAACTACAATTGGAAGAGGATTAGAATAAGTAAAAGGAACATTATGATAAGAAGGTTGTAATGTAGGAAGGGACATAGGAGGAACACTCATAGAAATAGAGGGAACTGTCACAGTCACCAAAGAAGGACTATAGGTAGGAATACTAGATAAAGGAATAGAAGAAGGTTCTATACTAGTAACCAAAGGAATCACCCTAAATCTTTATCTTCTTGAGATAAAGGTTTAACATTTAAATGCACAAGATGAGTAATACCATGTAAGAGATTAACACCTTGATCACTATCACGAAGAACTTTCTTAAGAGCCTCTATAGCTTGAATGGAATCTTGATTATGGTTTTCTTAAATAAGCCAATTACCCATTTTATCAAGTTCAGTTGAAATTTTTTGGACTTGTTCAGGAGGAACTCTTAAAGCATCGTCCTCCTCATGAGATGAGTGAGAAGATTTTTTCTCCATAATAGGAATGGAATCATGAATAATCAAATTATCATCCAAGATCCTAAGGAAAGGAGAGGAAGATTCAGGATCAAAGGCACCCATGAGTGTACCACTTCTTCTAACCAGAATATTATAAGTAGGACTAGTGGTAGTAAAATTCATATACCAATGCAACACAAATGAACTAAACTACGCAAACACAAAGCATAAATAAATGAATATTTTTTTATTTTAAAGATATTTTTGTAATTTTTTTGTATTTTTGAAATAGAAAAGAGCTTGCAAGATTTAACATAAAAGGAAAATCTAACACCAAAAAGATATAAAGGGAAATTTAACACCACAAACACAATAGGGCATCTAGTTCCATAAAAGAAAATTGGGTAAGCGTGTCGGGTTCACCAAAATGTAGTGGTGGATAAAGATGTAGGGGATCTATCTTAACCCTTATTACATTTATATTGTTGTATCTATGTAAGGGGAATATAGGACCTATCCCTAATCCAAATTCCTAAAAGAGAGATCCAAATTGATTAATCACAATGAAGTGATCAATGCACAAATGAATCAAACAATGGAGAATATAAAGAAAGGAGGAAATCCTACAATTCGCTATAGAAACTATATGATTGAAATCTTGAATGAATAGAAAGAAAATACTAACCTCAAAATGGGGTAAATTTGGAAAATACTGATTTTTTATGTCTGTGCATAGTTTTGGGGAATTCTGCAACCTGCTCTGGATTAGAAATATTGAGACAAAGAAAACCCAGAAAACTTTTGTCCTTCTAAGGTCAGGTCAAATTTGACCCAGATAGCGGGGCACAATCTTACCCCAAGGCACAATCCTACCCCTCACTAAAGGTCATCCCTGACCTCAAACAACTCTGATAGAAATTATGTTTGCAGATCTCAGAAGTTCACCCAAAAGGGTATCCAGATCTAAACTTTAATTCTCTCTCTTGTACCTGTACCTTCAAGAAAAATGGTTTTTGTTGTTTGGATGGGGGGGTTTGCCTTGGTCAAACCCTAGTTTGGAATCAACCTTGAAATGTAATTGAAATTCCAATATATAAACAAAGTAAATGGAACAATTCACCTTGCTTATGTTGAAATCCTTGTGGAGGATTCGAATCCTTGAATGCACAAGTAGGGATGCTCCAAATGAATGTAGAATTGTATGATGTCTCAAATAAATGGCATTAGATCTTCAACACCAATCTTGAATGGATCTTAGCATAGGTAGAGGTTTGGATGAATGTGGAAATCTTCAACAAGAGGGCTCCATAGAGATTGAATCCTTCAATGGCTAACAATGGATCTTCGTGATGAATACTTGAATGCTTGAATGCTTGAAGATGAATGAATGCTTGCTTGCTCCTTCTTGCTTGCTTGATTTCTTGATTTCACTTGCTTGAGAGATTATGAAAAGAGATTTTGATTGAAATGAGAGAGGAAGGCTTCCTTTTATAGTGATCTATGGCACAAACTTCTAGAGAGGCCGATATTGGAGAATTAAATCCCAATTAACCTCAAACCCTAGAAATGGACCTAGATTAAATGCAATTTAAGAGTTTACCATTCTAAAATCTGAAACAGTCAACCTGGAAGCAGGAAAATAAAACTTTTCAAAAGATCGACATCCCAAAACTCTCAGAACTTGAAAATTGGACCTAGGGTCAAAGTTAAGGTCAATTCTATCTTAGGTTAGAGTTGAGGTTGACTTTGACCTAGGTCAGGGTCGAGCTTGACCTTGACCCATTAGGTCTTCATTGACCTAGAAAGGCAAAATCTTCAGTTTCTTAGAGAAGGTTGTTAGAAAGGGGTTGGAAATAGGGGGAGAGAAGTAGAATAATGGGAAATAGCCAGATCCATGCAAAGACCTAATCGAGGCACTTGACATGACCCTAGAACACTTACTCAGAGGGATAACCATTCTTACCATGGAAGTGCTTCCATTTTAAGATGATACAAATATAAGTATTGTTAAGATGTCATTTTGACATGCATCATCAAGAAGTAGCTGCACTCAAGGACATCTGAAGATCAGAAAGGGTTAAGATTGGAAAGATTTTCATAGAGCATTCAGTTTATTAGAAATAGATAAAAGGCTACCAAGTAGTATAGAAGGGAATATTCATCACATCAAGGTGATATGATTATTGTACTTAATGGATCTGATATCAGAAATGTAAGTTGTATTTCATACAGATCACACATCATTGTTACTCTCTAACAATTGTAGCAGACTTTAAAATCTCCTAACATAGTGGACTTAATCATCTTTCATAAAATCTCTTAAAATGGAAGCACTTCCATCTTGATAGGTTTAGCACCCTCTTTCAGTGCATTTATCATGATAAACTTGCATTTAGGATGCATTTTGCACTTGACTCCTTCATTCTAGGTGAAATTAGGGTTAGGATCCTAGAGATTCTCCTTAATTTCCATTCTCTATGGATCTATTTTCTAGGTAGGACCTAGGCATAGGTCCTCCTGGATTTCACCATGATCATCATAAGACTTTGTGCCTCTCTCTGGTACTCTGCCCTATTCTATCATCATTTCTAGGTCTCCGGGCACCCTTGGAACCTTCTATTTTCTATTCTGGCTAGATCTAGACCCCTAGGTCAAGGTTGAGGTTGACCCTGACCTAGGTCATGTATACACCTAAAAATGGTCATCTAGACTATTAGCCCCTTTTGCTAAATTAGCAATTGCTTATTCTTGATCAAATCCTAGCTCTATCATTTATTCGATTATTTTCTATGGGCTAACCATCTTATCCTAAGTCTTTATTTAATTAAAAAGAATATTTCCTCCCCTTTTAAATAAATAAAAGCCCCCACTTTTTCTCTTATCCTAAGTTGCACAAATAAAGCATTATTCTTATTTTATAAAAAGGGAAAAAGCACTTTTTGTCTCATATGGACATAAAAGTCAACTCCTATTTTCTCATTGGAGGATATTTGTGCACATGGATTGCTCCTCTTTTAAGCTCCACCATTGATTAAATATTTTGCCTCTTAATCTCCATGGTCCATTCCTCCTCATTTCCTTTAAAATGAGAGCTCTCTTCTTCATTCTAGATCCCCAACTTTTTATGCTAATTTTATGCTGCAGGATTTCTAGGTCACTTTGGAGCTTTTAAAGATTTGGAGCATTCTTAGCATCTACATCTCATTCTTGCATTCTACATCTCATTCTTGCATTCTTAGCTTAGCTTCATATTTATGCTTTCTTAGATTAGCTTCATTTCTATGCTCTAGATTAGTTCACATAGATTAATTAGCTTGGGTTGTAACACTTGC
This sequence comes from Chamaecyparis obtusa, assembly GCA_027943335.1. Lineage (NCBI taxonomy): Eukaryota > Viridiplantae > Streptophyta > Pinopsida > Cupressales > Cupressaceae > Chamaecyparis > Chamaecyparis obtusa. Next base: position 32,188 of record BSBK01012244.1, on the reverse strand, counting down.
ATATTTCCTTTCATAGCTTAGCTTGCATTTCCATTTCTAGCATAGCATTGCATTGCATTTTCATTCTTGATTCTTGAGGATATTGGCATTCTTGCCCTTGTCTTCATTGAATCTCCCATTGCATGGTTTACTAGCAAGGTTATAGGCTAAATAGCTCTAGCTGAGAGCATTCTTAAAAACCCTTGCACTCCATGCCTAGGGAGCTATGGATTGATTTGTGAGGGCTCATTCTTGAGTTTCCTTCCATGTAATGATCCATAGAAGTGTGACACATTTGCAGCACACATTTTTGGCACCCACCGTGGGGCAGAGTAGATAGGCTTTTCCCTTTAGTTTCTTGCATTTTCGTCATTTTTTGGATTATTTTTCAGAAATTTTACAGGTTCTGGTTTTCTGTCTCAGAGTATCGCGTGATACTTCTCAGGTATATCGCACAATATACCTTACTATACGTGTGTGACACTTTGTGCCAGAGAAGAATCACACAATAGTATTGAGGTATATCACCTGGTGTCGTGCGAAGTATTGCCCGCCTATTGTGAAGTATATCGCCCGGACTGAGGTATATCACCCGGCTATAGGAAACTATGTCGCGTGATATTGGTGAAGTCTGAGGTATATCACCTGAACCTGACAGAGAGCTATTTTTGGGCTATTTTATCTATCTTGCAAGTTTTAGGTTCTTTGCTATCTTTTTGAAATTTTCTGAAATTTCCAGCGTTTTCAAATCCGTGCCACTCGGGAAAACGGGTGCCCTTTTTTTTTTTTCAAATTTTGCAAATGGTATCAAAAGTTTAAGTGTGATATATCGTTGGAAAGGTCTTTCTGAGCCTAATCCAACCATGACGGTTTCATTTTCAGATTTTATAATTTGATCAGTTATTTTTGCAGATTATCTAATTTTTCATGTACTAATCATTGTTAGATTTTCGATTTTCATTCTCCCAACTCTTGTTGGTCTAACAAGTTGTGGTTGTAGGTGCTTCTTGCTTGAAATTTGCTAAAATCGCATGTCAAAGAGGGCTACTAATGGTTTTTGTAGGGCTGCCCTAAGCATAAAAACCAAATCAAGTGCTTGTTTAATTGCTTTCTTTATTAAGTGCGGCATATACTAGTTGTTTCCTTTCATAGGCACTTAATACCTTGTTGTAGAAATTTTGAGGTGGTAGGAGAGTATGCTCTTCACCCTTGTGGTGAAACAGAAATCTTGACCCATCTTGAGATTTTGAAAGCAAGGGGGTAACTAAATCTTTGCTTGGTGTGTTTGGGTGAAATTTTTGAGATAGGGGAGTATGCTCTTCACCCTTGTGGTGAACCAAAAACCTTGAACCTCAAGAATTGATCCACTTTTTATTTAGATTTATAATCTTTTAGCAAGCTTTCTCTTGAGCAATCAATAGGAACGACCCAAGTGGGGACAACCTTGTCATCATTTTCCTTGGTGGTGAGTGATTCCAACGCACGATAATCTCAAGGCTATCGAGGACACAAAACCTTGGTAGACATAACACTTTTCTTCGCTTGATGTTAGTAGCTCATGGGCTTGTGACCATGGGGAAAGCATTGAGCAAGAATGCTTAAGGTACTCTTGAGGCCGTGAGGTCCTAGTCCTTTATGAGGAGCAAGATGGGTGTTATGAATGGAAACCTTTACTATGAACCATTAGTTAGAGGTCAACTTATTTTAGCCGCTTAGCTTCTTGGTGCAAGGATTGATCCAAGTGGACTTACCCAGATCACCCCAAGATACTCACCATATGTGTTCCTTTGGTTGTGTTTTTGACACTTCCATGACAACACCAATATCTCTTGTGGGCAACCACTTGGTGTGAGGCAAGGGAGCATCAAGTTGTGGGCCACGTTGCTAAGTAATGAGCCTTGTCCTTCTAGGTAGTAATTGCTTGAATTGTCTTCGATTGTGCTATACCAGTGTAAGCATCCTCAACATTCAAACAAACGGTAGCATTCATAAGGCTCTCTATTTTGATATCACAAGTGCTTGTCTTGACAAGGTTGCTTTTGCCCTTGATTCAAGTGTTCTATGACATGTTTGATCACCTACTATTTGCAAACTTGTCTATTATCTACTATTACTGTATTTTTGAACTATGAAATCGAACTTACAACCTACAACATTGACCAACTTGCTTTCAAAACTGAGTTTTTCATGTTCACTAGTCAAGAGTCACATTGTTTGCCTAGGAACTATCACACAAAGTTATTTTTCTATCTCACTACTGCTTGCAATCCAAAGTTGATTTGTGTCACTTCCAGTCATCCTTGGTCAGTCCAGGTCAAACCTTAGGTGCTGTGTCATGTTGCTCAATATCCAAATGAATTTCAATGGTATCAATCTGCTCAAAATGGCTCTTGGTCACCTTTCTTCCACATCTCTCATGTCTTCCTAGTCTCCCATTTTCATCCTTTCTCTTCTTTCTTCATGCTTCTTTCTCTTCTTCCTAAAATTTTCATGTCTTCTTGATTCTTTTCCTCTTATTATCTAGTCTACTTTCTTCTATTTCATCTCTTCTATTCATTTCTTTCATGCTTGATTCCTCCTCTTCTAGAATTATGAGTTTCAACTATCTTGCTATAGAACCTCTCTTGAGAAGAGATGATCTCGAACTCATTGCTCAATTCCAACAGTATTATTTTTCCAACCATCCCGCAAGTCCTCAACTTAAGGCAAGAGTAAACAAAAAGATGCTCGAGTTCGACGCCTTTACTAGGATTATAGACATGATTCTCTCACAATCTCCTTCTTCCAAACACTCTTTATCTTCTAGGTCTTCTCATCATTCCTCATCTTCCACATCTTACCATATCTTTTCTAGACATTATTCTCCTTCTTCAATTTCCAAATCTTATCATGACTCTTCTCAACATCATTCAAATTCTTCCTTAGCTAAGTTTTCTTCTTTCACTAGGTCTTCACCTTCCTCTTCTTCACAATCTTGTTCTTCCTCTACTTCCCCCAAGAGTCTTGCTTTTCTTCATGAGCCATACCATAATGAGCAACGTGAAAATCCTTGTAACACCTTTGATGACTATGATGATGGACATTGTAGTGATACTTATGACACCTCTATTCCTCAGAGTCCTCCTAGTTGTAGACTCGTGCTTACTGAAAATGGGTCGTCATATTGGAGAGATTGTGATGGTGATCCATATGATTCTAATTTTGAAAGAGAGTTTGGTTATATTTGTAGACAATACCTTGATGATGATCCATCTACTACTATTGAGGACTATGAAATGCAACACGCTGATTATAAACATTACTACTACAATAATCTTTCCTCTAAGAATACCACTATTGAAAATCAAAATTCCACTTTCAAGCAAGATCATATTAATGCGGAACCTTTGTCTTGCGATGGTCCCCTTCCATCCCCTACTTCTTCCAACACTCACACATCTCCTAAAGCTTCTGAGTCTTCCAAATCTTTCACAAATCCTTCATCCAACAAAGATCCTAATACTTTTCATGCAGTTCCCTACAGTTATCCTCAAGGGCTACCTCTTAAAGAAACTCAAGCTCACCTTCAATTTGCTACAAATACTTCTAATGATGCTAAACCAAAAGATCTTAAGCCTTTGTCTGCTATACTACCTACTTCAGCTAATTCTTCACCATCTCTTCTAAAGTCTTCCATACAATCCCAACATGCTTCCTTGTCCTTAGAAGTGGCTCCATGTCAAGAGGACTTTAAAAATGATAAAGAAAAGAATATAAAAAAATATCAAGATCAAGAACCCTCCATGTCATCCAATTATTTTCATGATGTCTCTGATCCATTTCATGGTTCCTTTGATCCTCTATGCTCTTCTGCATTCATTCCACCATCTCCTAAGAAAGATCAAGCTACTACTTGCACCATTGAGCTTATTGACGATCAAAATAGCCTTACCACACTTGCGCTTTTCAAAGATGATGTTTCCATTAAGGTTATTAAAATTGGCATTGTTACTTCTGATGTAATGCCTATTGAAAATCAAAAGAAAGTTGATACGCTTATGCTACCCAATGATCCTTGTCAAGATCAAAATCTTCCATCTTCTTGTTCTATTGCTCCATGCTCGCTTCCGCTTTCTACTCTTCCTAAGTCTTTGCAAGCTTTGAACAATCCTATCAAGGAAGATGCTCCTATTCAAGATGTCCACAATTCTATTGAAAATTCCAATGCTCACTCCAAAGATGCTGATATCCTTGGTTGTCATATAGATGCTGATGAACTTATTGATTATCCTTTTTCATCTTCCATGTCCATCCTTGGACCTCCTCCACCACTACTAAGGGCTTCATGTCTTCCTTCCATATTGGGCCCTTATGTCCCTTCACTTTCCCCTCCTAATTCTCCTAATTCATCATCCATCTTGGGTCCTTACGTCCCTCCATCTCCTATCTTTCCTCAAGATCAACATAGATGCATACCCTTGAATCCTTTTCATCCACTCACCCATCTAAACCAGTCATATCATCCTTCTTCTTCCACAAGTCCCAAGTCTTTTGGAAGTAACTTGAATGTTCAATATAAGAAAAATAAGCAATACAATAATCCATCAAAGAAAGAAGATCACCATGTCTCCTCTAATCGACATGGAAGCATAAAGTCAAAAGAGATATCTAAGAAGAAAACTACAAGACAAGTATGGGTTCCAAAATCCATCATTGAAGATATTCTCTCTAAATCATCAAAAGGAAATAAAAAGCCTAAGGCTATATGGATTCCAAAGTCTCTCTTGAAAGAGTCTAATATTGAACAACAAGTGAAGTTGACATTCAAGCTTCCAAAGGCTTCCACTTCATCTTCTTCCAAAAACATCCTTCAATTCCATGCACCTAAACCGTAACCTCTGCTAAATATTTTCCATATTCCTTCTCGTATTCCTTCGCTCACATTTCCTCTACCCTCTCACCAACCTTCAAGGTGTGTGTCGATGTTGATCTTGCCTTCCTTTCCATCTACCCTTTCACAATCCTTCCATTCATTATCCTTCTACCTTCTATCCTTTTTCCTCACTTGCCTATTCCTCCTATCTTCTAGCCTCACTTGCTTTACATAAAACCTTATCTTCCATTTTTCTCTTCCATCTTCTTCTCCCTATCAGCATATTTGAGCATATCATTTTGAATCCTTGACATATTATGGTTTATCCTTTCAAGGAGCATTATCTGCAAAGCTTTCCTTCTTCCAAAAAAAAAGAAAAAAGAAAAAATAAAAAAAAATAAAAATGTGCCATGGTGAAAACCTGGAAACAGGCACCTTGGTAGCAAAAGTAAAGAGAAATAAATTTGTCCTATGGTGAAAACCACTCTCTTGTGGCACCTTGGATAAGTACCATGATGAAAACCTGGCAATCAGGCATCATGCGTAGTTCTTCTACATATTTCATCCATTCCATCTTCTCTCTTTGATCTTGACAAGGTTGAATTATATGCAAACATTTGGCTATCTTTTGAGCTATCTTACGATGATCTTGCTTTCATTCCTTTCATGTTTAGCCTTCATATTCTATTTTCCTCCATTCATTCTAGCCTTTCACTATCCTTTTTCCCTTTGGTCTTGATCTAATAAAAAGAGTAAAACACGATGCTATGAAGTCTCTTGACATGTCTACTCCTTTGGACTGCATCCTTTCCTGCTCTTATACCACATTTTTTAGGCTTATCCTATGCTATCCTTTCATTGCTTGTCTAAATGCGCTTTACATGACAATTTTTTCCTAGTTTGGGTACTTTTGAGGAGTTTGTCTTTGAGGATGTCTTCCCTTGACTCTCCTTCATTCTCCTTTCCTCTATCTCATTCACCAGCTTGCTCATCCATCTTGTCCCTCACCTTGCTAGATATTGGAACTACACAATGTGATCTTGCTTGGGAGTTTGATGTCCGTTTCTGTCTGGGGCATCCTTTGTACATATTTATTGATCCTGAAAAAATTCCAAAAAAATTCATATATGATGCTAAAAAAGTCAAAAAAATAAAAAAATAAAAAAAATCAAATTTTTTTTTGAAAAAGTGCCTTGGTGAAAACCTGGAAACAGGCGCCTTGGTAGCAAAAATACAAAAAAATTATAAAAAGTCCTGAAAAAATCTATCAAGTGGTGAAAACCTGGAAACAGGCACTGCTTGAGACCCTTTGCACCTATGGCTATTAGTCTTGCATGGCGCTCATTCGCTCCACTTGTCGCTTTGCCTCTCCTAGCCTGGAATTGACTCTTGTCTTAGTCTAGGGGGCATACGTTGTTTTAAGCTTATCTTGGGTCTCTTTGTACGTCCAGGTTTCTTAGGCACCTCGCAAATGGTGTTTTTCAACATCACCCCAACTGTGTTTTTCAACACTACCCTAGCGTTGAGTGTTTCTCAACACTTATTAGATGTCCTACCCACAGTCTAGATGATGCAATATTTCTCACTGGCAGATGTGATACTCAAAGTTTGACTCTATGACCTACACACACGCACTTGACTTGCTGAGATTTGTTTGACTTTATTTCTTTGTGTGCTATCTATGATGATTTCTTTGCTGAGTGTTCTCCCCCTATGATCATTTTTGATGATGCGTAGCTAGAAGACTGAGGGAATGAGAACATGTTTTATTTCTTTTTCTGCTTGTGGGTATATTTTGTTGGTCCTAACTATCATGAGCATTTATGCTGGTCTTACTTGACACTATGGACCTATAAGGTATTATCCTTGACTATTTCACAAGTGCATGCTTATAGTCATCCTGACTTTCTTGTGTCTTGATGCGAGCATAATCTTGCTATATCAAACTTAGGTAATCTCACTGCACTAGTCATCTTGACCTGCATGTCTTTGATGCCTAGGTGGGATTTCCACATTTCTCTCTGATATAGATCATATTCAGATCCACATAGTTATGCTAGTGTGTATTGTATGATCTTGCGATGCTACCAATAATGCTCAATGATGATAATTAGATGTCTATTGGCTTTGTGACCTTGCAAGTAAACCACTTTTCATGTAGCTTGCATTCTTAGTTTCATGTTAGTTTAGTTTTGCATCTTGCATATGGGAAGAGCTTTCCTTTCATCTTTCATGGACTTGTTAATCAACTGCACTCACCTTTCGCTTCTTCCTAATCATGTCTTTCACTTCTTGTCTTTCATATCACATCATTTTCTCTTCATTTTGGGATCAAAACCAAAATCTGAGTTCACCTTGATCATCCAAATCACCTTTCTCCTTCTTTCACATAGTTGGCTGACCTTTTGAGGCCTGATCCTTCGATCTTCACTGGGGCATTCTTCACCTCTTCATCTCCATCTCTTTCAAACTTCCAGTCTTTCATTCACTTTCAAATCCCAAGTTCAACTCCTCTCTCCTTGGTGTTTATGGGTTGAGGGACCGATAGGTTCATGCCCCGTATCCCATGTGTGGGACATATCTTCACTACTTGATGGTTATTCTATTGTCTTTCTTCAATTATGATTTCTAGTGATTCGATCATGTTGCTCTTGCTTTTGCTTTCCCTCTACCTAGATTTTGCTTTCGATCCCGAGGGGGAAGACACATCATATCTTATTGGCTATCTCTTTCCTAAGTGTTCAGTACTGTCGCTACCAGGCTGATCATGCAGGATTTGCTATCTCTCTGCACTTCATTCTTTGGATTCAGATCACTATCTGCTTTCCTTCTTGGCTATCTGCTTGCTTTCTTGGCTGATCTAAGTTGCTTTGTGATCCCAAATCGATCTCACATTTCAACTTCATTCTTTGACTGCATGTTTTCCCAGATCGATCACACATTTTTCAAAGAGGGGCAAATGTATACACCTAAAAATGGTCATCTAGACTATTAGCCCCTTTTGCTAAATTAGCAATTGCTTATTCTTGATCAAATCCTAGCTCTATCATTTATTCGATTATTTTCTATGGGCTAACCATCTTATCCTAAGTCTTTATTTAATTAAAAGGAATATTTCCTCCCCTTTTAAATAAATAAAAGCCCCCACTTTTCCTCTTATCCTAAGTTGCACAAATAAAGCATTATTCTTATTTTATAAAAAGGGAAAAAGCACTTTTTGTCTCATATGGACATAAAAGTCAACTCTTATTTTCTCATTGGAGGATATTTGTGCACATGGATTTATCCTCTTTTAAGCTCCACCATTGATTAAATCTTTTTCCTCTTAACCTCCATGGTCCATTCCTCCTCATTTCCTTTAAAAGGAGAGCTCTCTTCTTCATTCTAGATCCCCAACTTTTTATGCTAACTTTATGCTGCAGGATTTCTAGGTCACTTTGGAGCTTTTGAAGATTTGGAGCATTCTTAGCATCTACATCTCATTCTTGAATTCTACATCTCATTCTTGCATTCTTAGCTTAGCTTCATATTTATGATTTCTTAGATTAGCTTCATTTCTATGCTCTAGATTAGTTCACATAGATTAATTAGCTTGGGTTGTAACACTTGCATATTTCCTTTCATAGCTTAGCTTGCATTTCCATTTCTAGCATAGCATTGCATTGCATTTTTGTTCTTGATTCTTGAGGATATTGGCATTCTTGCCCTTGTCTTCATTGAATCTCCCATTGCATGGTTTACTAGCAAGGTTATAGGCTAAATAGCTCTAGCTGAGAGCATTCTTAAAAACCCTTGCACTCCATGCCTAGGGAGCTATGGATTGATTTGTGAGGGCTCATTCTTGAGTTTCCTTCCATGTAATGATCCATAGAAGTGTGACACATTTGTAGCACATAGGTCAGAGTTGAGGTCATCTTTGACCTCCTTTGGGATTTGATCCCCCTTTTCAAATTTTGGTCCCAGAGGGCCAAAAAATTAATGTCAAGCTTTTGGATCTGAATGCGGAAGGGTTTTAATTTGAAATTAATTTAATTATTTTCCCTCCTTAGTTATTGTGATTGGATCATAATTCGAGGTGAAATTTGAATTTTGGGTCCTCACATTACTCTAGGAGCCTCACCTTGAAACCTATATATAAAGACTCTCATTTGCTTTCATTTTCACCAAGTATCCATCACAAGGAGAGCACACAATCTATCAAGTGAAAGAACAATTGATTCAAGTAAGAAATCAATGGTGAAGTGAAGATGCAAGATTGCAAGAGGATGATATAGAAGATCAATCCATTATTGTTATCAAGCATTTTGTGAGTACACCATTGTGAACACCTATTTGGAGCAAGAGAGATCCTTTCTTCCTTGATCCCCCATCATCAATATTCAAGCATTCAAAGATACAATGATGGGGTAGAAATTACAAATTATGAGTTCAGTAGGATTACTTTAGCCTTGGAGGCTTGGTATGCTTTCTTATCTTATTCAAATCCATGCATTGCTTTCTCATACATATTCATGCTAGGGTTTCAATCTAGAGGATTAGATCCTAGCATTACACATTCAATACACACACATATTCTATTACATCCGGCTATTCTTGGAGGTGGAGATCAGTAAAATGGGGGTTTGACTAAGGAAAAACCCTATATAGACACCCCAAAACACTATTTTCAAATATCTACAGTCGTTGTTTGGAGAATTGAAGTGCAGATTTGAGTCCCCTTTTCATCAAACTTTCAGGATCAGCAAACAAAATTTCTGTCAGAGCTATTTCAGATCAAGGATGACCTTCAATGAGGGTAAGATTGTGTCCCAAGGTAAGATTGTGCCCCGCTATCTAGGTCAAAGTTGACCTGATTCCGTAGAGACAAAAGTTTTCTAGGTTTTCTCTGTTGCGATTTTCTAGTCCCAAATCTAGTTGCAGAATTTCCTGAGATTGTACACAGGCATCAGAAAAAAGTATTTCTAGATTAATTCCATCATGAGGTATGTATCTTTTCTTATCTAATTTTAAGCATTTCCAGATTTACATTACTTATTCAATTCCAATTTAGTGAAAAAAAATACACATGAATAGGGGGGAATGTTTAATGAATTGTTAAAGATCCATTTTACTTCTATTCATTTTGGTGAACCCGTTTATGACAACTCTTTCTTTTTGGTGTTAGATTTAGATCTTGCATGCTTATAAGATTAGATTTCTTGCATTTATATTTCAAAAATACAAAAAAATTGCAAAATCTCTTCAAAAATACAAAAACATTTACTTTTTTCATGATTTTAGTATTTCTTTGTATTCAACATGTATGATTCTTGTTTTGAATACTTTGATGAGGATTTTATTGCACAAGAGGATAGATTCCCTAATGAGGTACATGGTAGTGAGGATGGAAATTGTTTGAATAAGATCTCCATTGATCCTATTCCTATTTCACTCTCCAATTGACCTTTACCATAGGGTGTGTGCATGGTTACCTTCATGTCCCACTATTTGAAACATTGATAAACCTAAAATGATATATCCTACACCTTTGATGATGGTAAAAGGATGTCCTCACATAATGATTAAGGGTAAACCTAGAGATCCTTTGGATTTCTTTTGTAACATTGATTCCATTTCACATGCTTATCGCACATGGAATAACACTTGGCTTATTGTTCTAGTTTCATTACCACCTTCTCAACCTATGCTTCCTCAAGCTCCTAGGTTTCCTTCTACCTTTAAGGAGTATGACTTAGTTGACCAATTATGTGCTACTCCTGCTAAGATATCTTTATGGGAATTACTTCAAACTTCTTCGACATATCATGAGGCATTGCAAAAAGCTTTATCCACTCTTCCTACTTCACCTCCTAATCAAGAGAATATTCATTATATTTTAGATTTCATGCATACTATGTGTCATGCCCCACAAGGGAACTGGGGAAAAGAACAAAGATTCTCCTAATAAAAGAAAGCCTAAGTAGAGATTTTTGAAAAATTTTGAACTTTTAAAAAACAAATAATTACATGAACTTAAACTTAGTTTCCCCCTAAGGTTCCCTTCTATTTGAATACATGATTCATTAAAGTCCATTAATTAAACTAACAACAAGATTAACTTCTCAAGCAAATTGCATCATATCATTATAAGATTTTTTATGAAATACAAAGTACTTTCATTTCAATTTTCCCTTTTAGCACCATCTATATTCCTAAGTATCCTTTATGAACATTATAACTTTTAAATCAAATAGAATTTATCTAACTCATTTGATACATTACAAATATACTACATTTGATTTTTCAATAGCTTCACTTAAACCACAATAAAGAAAACATACTACATAACTTGGAATTTTACAAAATCCTTTTTCTTTTCCAACATACATCTTAAACATAAAGTTCACATTTCCCTTTTCCCTTTTTCTTAAATCTACCCATTCCAAATACATCATTTTAAATTACATCAATGATTACATTACATTCATCTCTGCTCAGGAGGTAACAATAACTTTACATCATGAAAGATAATTTCAAAGCCTTCATTCTTCAAAAACTGGTACATAAGCAAGCATGAATCTTCAAACACTGCATCTACAAAAGATACCTTGATAAAAAAATATTTACCACCCAACCACGTGGATACCTAAAAGGCCCACTCCCCTATGCTAGGAGATAAACACCAAGGTCCACAAAGAAGGAATAGCTAGGCCAAACCTAGGGTTGGGTAACCTTTCTGAAATAGAAAATAAAAGATAATCAAAGTATAAATCTTTCCCCCAAAAGGTTCTAAGGCTTGGTAGAAACTCTAGGCAACAAACTAAGTGAGTGTCATCGCATAGCCCTCACCCCTTAGGTTGTCTTGGTACTGGCCACTCCAAGCCCTAGCCCCCAAGTAGGCACATGCGGGATCGAATGCCTTTTGTATAGACAAGTGTCATTCGATCGTACCTATGCATAGGTACCTTCTCCCACTCCCATCCATAGCCTTTACTAGCACTAATGGCATGGACGAGGCACATTTAATCTTTTTAATATTTTAACCCATTCCTAAAAGTTTAATTAAGTTTTCACTTGTTAAATAACTCTTCAGCCGGTTATCCTAGTTCTAGCCACTTAGGGCCCTGGCCCCACACTGAGAGCCACTCACTAGGTGTCGTTAGGTTTTCTACCCTTAACCCACATATCATAATCACATCATACATGTAGTAAAAACACATTATAAACACATTTGAGAACCGCTACAAAGAATATAAAATAATAAGATAGTTTATGGATGTTTTACGGAAAATTAGGAACGTTTAAGGATGTTTAGAATGGTCCTGATCCTCTTAGACAACCCTAAACCCTAAACTGCTTCCGACACACCTCCTAACCCTATTAAGGCATCTAAATGTACTGAACATAACCTCCACCAAACAAGAAATGGACATAATTAAGGTTTACACAAAATTTCATATACCAAAAGATAATGCTCCCTAAGTTTCATTCTAAACCTAAAATTTGACTAAGCCTAAAATTGACTAAGTCTGATTTTATTAAAATCTAAAATCTAGGAGTTGCAGCTTAACTCCTAGGAAGTCGAAACCTAGTCCAATCAATTCAAAAGGTACCTAATCCCTTTATACAAGTATAACTTAAAGTATAAGAAATTAAAGTACGTAAACTTATACTACCTATGCATATGTTCAAGATACCTGCACATTTGTGCAGAATGACAGAAAAAAAAATAAAATGACTGACAGATCCATCTTGCGGGAGAAACTGGGCACTATGGGGACTGCAGATACCAAATTTGGGAAAGACCCATTTGAGATCTCCCAATTTCCATACAAGAACATCCCTTCAACAAGGATTACTAACCATCTAAGTCTACTTTAGAATTGGAGAAAGAAGCTAAGTTCCTATGACAGACTTAAACTATGAGGGTCACTAGAACAATCTCAAGATCTGGTAGTTCCTAGAGACCCCTGAGACATATGGGAGAATGTCACAAGGATCTTAGGAAGTTCTTAGACTTCATCCAATTCCAAAATGAAAATCAATAGACTCCTAATTGATTAAACATTCTTTTGATTACAATAATGCTTCTATAAACATTCAAATCCCAACTATTCCATTATACAAATGATAATAGCATAATCCAACTCTAATTTTCCATTCTACCATCATCCAGCAAGAAAATAACAAAAGAAAATCAACTCACACAGGGATTACATACTTATTTATGCAACATAATATCAATATTATCCTCTATCCTAATGTTATTTCGCAATAATACAGACTTACTATAATAGCAAGCCATTCACTATCTTTCAGATTCACACAAGAAAACAAGTAGATAAACATATTAGCACTCAAACAAGACAATGCTCAAATGGAGGATCATCTCCTGGGATAGATCCTACTTGGAGTCCTATGGAGATACTATTGATGAAGGTGAATCCAACTGTCTCAGCCTTCCTCACGCACTTCTCTAGACTCCTTCCAAAAAAACTATCATATAAATCCTCCGAGAGAAATCTCTAGTCACCTAAAAATCTCAATTTGATATCTTAAAACTATAATAAAACCTTTCTGAAAAATTATTCCTGCCAACTCCTTTTCTCATAGGGATTTTTCCTATTAATAAACTAAGGAAGTGGTTGCACAGGAAAAATCCAACTGATGCAACCATTCAAAACGAATGGTTGGTCAATAGTTTAGAATTAATTTATCTAGTAACAATAATCGTTCCCAAAAAGATATATTTATAATAATAGTAATAATTTCTTCTCTTATATCCTTTATTTAAGGAAGACCAATAGTAATTTCTACTGTTAAACATAATTTCTATTTATTTAATTTCTATTCTGTATAGAGAATATATCTAAATATAATTTAATATAATAATTCATATTTCACAATTAATTATAAATATATGTATCCATATGCATATGTGTGCACCCATATACCTATGTGTACATATACCATCGCATGTATTATACAACAAGCATATTATTATTATTATTAATATCACCATCACATTATTATCAATGTTATAGAACATATGACTATTATTGACATATAAATACATTTATTTAATCAAGCACTAGATCATACTTCATAAAAGATATGATAATCCATATAAGATAACTTCTAACAAATGATAGAATATTCTATACAAAGGAACTAGAGTTACCATTCACAACATCACATAATCAATAAATGCATGAAGCAAGCAACAAGCTAACATAACAGCATATCATCAACACAAGGACTAACTCAAGAACTCCCCATCCTAAGGAATAGAAAAGGATCAGAGGTAGAGTTCCTTCATGTGGAACCTGGTGATATCTCTGTAACAACAACAATGATCAAGGATTTTGAGGGATTTATCAGACTTGTGAAGCTAGGTGGAGATGATACCCAGTACCTGCAATCTTGCATCACCAAGAAGAGATACATATACATACATATGGATATACAAATCAGATATATGCAAGTAGATGACTAGGATCGATACATCGTGTGGATGTCAACTAAGTGAGTAACTATGACTTCATCCTGAGTCATGAAAACACATTATACATAGGTCCATGAAACATAAAACATCATGATAATGGTTAGATTCAAATCCTTGGGTTAGATCCATAAAACATATAAAAATAGATGGTTTTCTAATCTCATAAACATATAAATAATAACCATAAATGAGCACACCCATCATATCATCATCCACAGAACATAAATGTAAATGTATAGTTCTGACCATCATAAAAAATGTCCAAATCAACAAAGTCTAAGTATCACCATACGAGAGGTATTACACTATGCCTTATGTACCTCCTATTGTGTTTTCCAATAATGATTTACCTTCTCTTGAGGTAAAGAATCAATATGATGCTCTTATGGTTGTTGTTTCTATTAATCAAAGTATCATTTGAAGAACATTAATTGGTAATGGATCTGGGCTTAATGTTTGTAGCATGGATATGCTGAAGGAAATTAAGGCTGATCTCACAACTATTCAACCTGATAATGTCTTTATACATGGATTTGATAATGTTGCAAAGAGAACTTTGGGCATTATTACCTTACCTGTTAAAGTTGGTCCAGTTATTCTAAATAAACCTATTCATGTTATGCCTGGAGCTCTCAATTATAACCTTCTTTTAGGAAGACCTTGGTTACATACTATGCTGCAGTTCCTTCTAGTCTTCATCACAAGGTTAGGCTCATTTATAAAAACTTAATGTATACATTACATGCGGATGATGTGCTAAATCCTTTCCTGAATGGAGAATAGGATAAAATTTATGAGCCTCTTCAACCAAGCAAATAGATTAAAAAACAACCTTGGATAAAACAACTCGAAATACAACAATCAGAAGCTCCATCTTCTTCTTTGACTGAGGATGATTGGGGGACATTGGATTTTAATCCTACCTTCATTGGAGAATATAAGGTCTCTGATTTGGAATTCATGAAGCAATAAAGTGAATTTGAGAAATAAGTTTTTGCGCCTTCCCCACTTTCTAAGGCATTAAAAAGTAATTTTGTTGCTACCTCAGTTGAAGAAATGATTGAAACAATAAAACTTGATTGCTATGATATTGTGACTTATGCCGCTCCTTGGAATCCATCTGATATGGCTGATAGATATGGTTCTGGTTATCATTTGCTGAAGAAATTAGGATTTAATGGGAAAGGATGTGGTAAATATGAGCAAGGTATACAAGTGCCTTTGGATAATGACATTTGTGATCATACGTATGGATTAGGATTTAATCCTTATAGGAAACCATCTACTTTTCCTCCTAATGTTAATCATATATGCAGTGGACAATTAAAATTGGTTAACCCACTCCTCATTGACATTAATCAAAAACCTACTTTGGATATTTTTCCTGAAGATGAAGCCTTAATGGATTTTTTAGGGGTTTATGAGGATTTACCTAAGTTTCATCACAAACAACAAAAGCCTTATTGTTTAAGTACTAATTTTTATTTTGGAGAACATGATAAATAGGATATTCTACCTTTACTGATGGATCCTCAGATACAAAGTGACTTGTTAATAACTAAGACTGTTGATATTCAAATGGATGAGAATGACTCTGAAAAGATGATAACGATTGGGAAATGTTTGAATCAGGATGAACATGATCAGTTGGTTTCCCTTTTACTTGAATTTATGGACATTTTTGCTTGGACATATTTGGATATGCCAGGTACAAATTCTAAGATTGTTAGTCATAATATTGTTTTAAAGCCAAATATGAAACCTATGAAGCAAAAAATTTGAAAGACGAATCCATGAATTGCTTTACTAGTTAAAATTGAAATTGAAAAGTTATTGGATGCAGGATTTATCCGTTCTATTAATTACTTAGATTGGATTTCAAACATTGTGCTTGTTTCAAAAGGAGAAAATAAGATAGGGATGTGTAATGACTTTAGAGACTTAAATAAAGCATCCCTAAAGGAGGATTTCCCATTACCTAATATTGATATGATTGTGGATTCAACAGCGGGTCATACTTTGTTATCTTTTATGGATATAATAAAAAAATTATTCCTCCCGAAGATCAATTTAAGACTGCATTTATAACACCTTGGAGAACATTTTGTTGGGTCATGATGCCTTTTGGATTAAAGAATGCAGGAGAAAATTATTAATGAGCAATGAATTTGATTTTTTATGATTACATTCATAAGATCCTTGAAGATTATGTAGATAATATCTTAGAAAAATCTATACAAAGAGAAGATCATGTTACTATTTTACGACAAATATTTGAAAGGATTAGAAGTTACAACATGAGATTGAATCCTAAGAAATGTGCCTTTGGAATTTCCAAGAACAAAATACCCATTCGCCTTACATTTCAAGCATTGTTATCATGCTCATTTAGCTCTAGACATAGCATAATCAATACTAATTGTTAGTCTCTCATCATTTTCAAGCTTTCTTAAAACACATCTTAGCATAGATTTAATGGATTAACCTAGTTTCTTCCATTGTTTTGCATAAGCATAGCATCATATCACATCTCTATTTGGTTTAAAATCAATCTTAGCATAAACCTCATGTAGCTTAATCTTCATTTTAGCATCATTTGGATCCTTGAAGCCTTAGGGGCAAATAAGGTGTTCTATACCTATTTTGTGCCATTTATGAGGTTCTCATGGATCTAAATCCATCTTAGCATGCATTATAATATGCTCCAAGTGCTTAGAGAGCACACCCACATCCCCTTAAGCAAGAGCAAATCAAATAGTGCTTGGGTGCACCTGTTTTAGCTCAATCTAAGGTGGCTTAGTTTATAGTTTCCTTGTTTTGAATTGATTTCATGCTAGACTAAAAAATCTAATCTTTGTTTGGTTTGAGTCTTTCAAAAAAGGTATCCTCAAAAGCCTTGTCCACATTCTGGCATGCCCGGTGGGACCCAAACCCACAAATCAGCTTGATTAGATCATACTTTGTACTCTCATATTTGCCATTTTTCATGAATAATTTGTAGGAAACAGATGAGATGTCGCCTACACATAGTTCAATCATGCCTAAACATAGTTCAGTCATGCCTATGAAGAATCTGATGATGCCTACAAGCTCTGTATCGATGCCTATTTTCTGAAGATTTTCCGTGCTCGATAACTTCTATTCTGTCTAAACTTCTTTTCTGTCGCCTACAATGAAAATAATCATGCCTACGAGATAAACATTCACGTGTCCGCATATAGAATTCTCACCTATAATCATTTCATTTCAGTCGGTATCCATTCCATTATCACCTATCAGCATTTCATTATCACCTGTAAAAATTTTGTTGTCGCCTACGCCTGTTTGAGTGTTATGTAGGAATTTTTTATTGTCACCTATGCGCATTTTACTACCGCTTATGCACATTTGACTATCGCTTATGATTATTTTTACTGTCGCTTATGCACATTTCATTGTCTCCTATGCACAATTAAGTGTCACCTATGAATATTTAAGTGTCGCTTGTACCTGATTAAGTGTCGCCTGTGAACATTTGCCTATCACCTGTACACAACTTGCTGTCACCTGTGAAATTTTTTGTTGTCACCTTGGCATATTTCGTTGTCACCTAGAATCATTTCTCTATCTTTTGTGCAAATTTCTCTATCACCTGTAATCATTCCGCTATCACCTGAGAGTTTTTTAGTGTCGCGTGTGCATTTTCCAGCATTGCGTATTAGCTGGACAATGTCAGTGTTGACTGTGATCTTGCCTTAATTTTTTTCTTAGATTCATAAAAAGAAAAAGTCAAACAAATCTTGAATGAAACTAAGGAAAAGAACTTAGGTCCTAAGAGTCATTATCATTTTGAAAATCAAACACAATCTTCAATGATCTAAATTGGAAAGAACAAGCATCTCTATTCCCTCCTTTTCAATTCAAGCAAAACGCAAATTCAATCTTGAATGCCTTAAGGACAAAACAAAGCACTTCAAAGTTCTAAATCAACACGATAAAATTCAATCTTGAATGCCCAAGTCAAAGCAACTGCAAACACTCGGAAGTCTTTTGGAAAAAGAACAAATCAAAGCCTAAACACTTGTGTCTTCAATTGTTCAAATTCAAACATCACTTAATCAAATTGGGAAAAAGGACAACTTGCTTGATGTGCAATTAGGAGCTTTAATTTTTTTTGTAAATCCTATTAAAGTAAGCAACGTAGAACATTTTGGACTCGGACAAGTTCAGGTGTTCTACTTTTAGTGAGGCCTATCTAGGGAGAAAAGTACTTCCTCCTCAGAGAATGACCTCAAACTGGTATCCCCCCCGGCTGGTATATAAATAAAGTGAAGGCAAAAAGTACTCACTTATATCTCCTAATCCACGGGCATTTTGTGCCAAATGCAAATGTCTGGGGACAAGTAAATATTCCTCCCCCAGCATTGTTGGCTAGGCTCTTAAGTGAGTCATAGGTGGTTAGCATAACCGGGTATGGAGACTCCACGGAACTATTAAAAACTTGATAAAATAGAGGCTACCCTATCTACATCTGAAAGTATCAAAATCCTTGTGCAAGGACCGATTCCAAGGGGTTTACCAGGTCGCCTCAAGATTACTCACCATTTGTATTCCCTTCTAGGGGGTACCAAGCTGTGGGCAAGTGATTTTGATACTCACCTTCCTTAGGTAGATCTTGTTGAAGTGCTTGATATTCAATACTCTGTGAAAACATTATTGGAACATACACTTTCAAAGCTTTCTCAGAGTCAGTTATCCTATTTGTATCCCACAAGGTTGCTTTGTCCCTTGTGGAGATTTCTTTTCCAAAAATCTTTGTTAAAATCTATCCTTTGGCATTGGAAAAACATCAAACTGATCTACAACTTGGTTCAAGATACTCAGAACAGCCATGTCAGTCCAAATCCTCCTAAAATCCAGAAAATGTCCAAAGCTTTCAGAATCTCAAAACATGGTCTTCCAGTCATATTCAATCCAGTCTTGTCATCCTTTCCTCCTATCCTAGGTTAGCAAAGTCATCTTGGTCATCCCCCATCCCCTTGTCTATCTTCCTCTAAAGTCAGTTTTCTTCCAAACTTGAGCCAAATCCAAACCTAAGTCTGATTCTGTCAATCATCCCAATCTAAGACTTAGTCTTCCAATCCATCTTCATCCTTCATTCCTATCCAACTCATCCAGAAGTTAGCATGTCTCAAAACTATTATGATGAGTTTGGTTATTATGTCTCTCCCCTCAATCCATCCTATCGCAAAGATGATGAAAGCCTTGTAGATCATGATGCATATTTTGAAAATCTTAGCAAGTTTTCTCCAAACATTCCCCAGCATCCAATCATTCCTCCAAAATATCCTATCATGCCTTCACGCTTATCCACTAGCACTCCCTTTCATGTCCTCGGCAAGGAAAATCCATTATCTTATCCATCCATAACTTATCCCTATCTTAAACCTACACATCCTCCATATGCATCCTTCATGCCTCCATCTCCTGCTATGGTCATATCCCAATCACCACCATCCCCTCGAAACACCTCACGCTACTTCCCTTATCTAAAACCTCCATCCACTTATCCTCCAAAACCCTTTCAAAACCAAACACCAAGTCTTCCAATCCTTTTCCCCAATCCTCCATCCTATCTCAATCCACCATCTTCTATTCCAAAACACATTTCCAAAAATCCCCTCCCACAAGTAGAGTGCATCCTTCAAACCACTTCATATCCTATACCTCGATCCATTACCTCTACTTCTTTAGCACCATCATCCCCTCAAACAGGTTCACCATCTTCCACCCCATCATCATGTGAGGACTATCCTAGCTATCCATCTCCCCCATCTTCTAATCCTTTTTCACCATGAAAGTCTCCAAGGAGTTTCACAAGGAAGCCAACAACAAATCCCACTCCTAGAGTTGAAGAGCCAAGCCATCTCAAACCTTCATGTGAAGCCATCATTGATGAGGCCCATCCATCACTCCCATTTGTCATCTATCTTCTGTACATTGATCCTCTTCCATCTCCTAGAATCATTGAGTCCCTTCCATCTGAAGTCTCCATCCAATCCCCACCAACATCACCTCCTCCTAGCATCATCCAAAGCATATCTGATGAGCCTCATGAATTCACCCTTCTTCCTACCATCACAATTGTAGAATCTCCCAGCCTTCCATCCACCCCCTCTGAAGAGTCCATCCATAAATCCCCCAACACTCTATCCACACAAATCCTACCATGTAAAGATCTTGTCCAAAAGCATGTTGAAATACTCATAGAAGAAAATCAAGATCCAATCCCTTCACTTCCCCCATCACATGTTCTATTGCTTCCATCACCCCCAATCCAAAATCCTACAATCTCAATTCCTCCAATCCAAGATCCTATCATCCTAGTTTCTCCATCTAAAGATCCATTACCATCCCCCAATCCTAGTCAAGATCCCCTCATCCCATCCTCTCCTCTTGAGGATCCTCTGATCCAAACTATCCCACTGCCATCACTCTATCATCTTAGATCACTTACATTTGTCAAAGGCAATCCACTTGAAGCAGATCAAATTAGTTTCATATCTTCCATCAGGTAACTAGAAACTGGATGTTTATCATATTCCCCAAGTCAGAAATATCCTTGTTTGGATAAAATGCTCAAGAAATGGAATTATCAAGGCAAAGGCCTAGGCATCCATGAACAAGCAAATCTAGAGCCTATCCAAGACAAGAAACATCCAAAGTTATGTGGCATTGGTCACACATCAGAAGAAGGAAATTCCTCCAAAAATGTTGGTACAGCTAAAGTAAGATTCAAGCCTCCTTCCAAACCCACCATCACATCTCCCAAAACATACAATGCTATTCCCCCTCCTCCATCATTATGGCCCAAGACAACCTAGCACATTCCTCCTTCATCCTCTAAATCCATTTTGGGTCCCTATGTCCCAAAATCTTCCAGCACATATCATCTACATACCAAATCAATTTTGGGACCTTACATCCCAAAATATCATCCCCCATCTTATCCTACTCAATCTGTCATCCAAAATCCAAACATCCCTAGTCAGGATCAACAAAGGCACATGCCCATATCTCCTATCTACCAATCTCCATTCATCTCCACATCCACATTTTTTCCATCCCGCATGTCTCCTCATATTCATTCCAATGCTCCTTGCAATTTGGATGCCATATCAAATATGCATAAAGGGAAATATCCACAAAAAGCCAAAGATTGTCATGTCCAGCCTAAACGACATGGTCAACCAAAGAAAAATCCAATCAAGTGATCCAATGCATCCCAATGGCAAAAAAGGCCCAACAAAGCATAAGGAAAATCTACTACATGGCCACTAAGGCTCAGCAAAGCAAAAGCAAAACTTGATGCATACCAATGGCTACAAAGGCCCACCAAAGCTAAAACAAAAATGATGTGGATCCCAAAGCAAAAAGATGTAATGCATCTAACAGAAATATCCACACTCGCATCCAAAGTTGCTAATCCACCAGCTACTCAGTTTCCTCCTGCATCTCCTAAATCCATCTTGGATCCCTATGTTACAAGATCTCCTAGCACAAATCCTCCATCATTTCCACATCTGTCTTCCGCATCCCATCAACTTCATCCATCTCCCCCGCAACATGTGCCAATGTTGATCCTGACAACATCCCCCTATCATGATCACTTTCCATCTTTCCATCCAAACACTTTCTACCACAATATATCCCATCTACCCCATCCAATCTATGCTTTTGCATAAATCCATCCATCCTAGCAAAGCTGTAACAACATCCAAGAAAATCAGAAGATCAGTGAAGAAAGTCAGCGACAAATCAGAGAAATCAGCAGGTCAGCAAAATCAGAAAGTCAACATCAAATCAGAAGGTAGTACCAAATCAGAGAATCAACAACAAGTCAGAAATCAATCAGCATATTAGTGAAAGATCAGCACAAAGTCAACAGAAAATCAAAAAAATCCATAAAAATTGGAAAAATCAAGTGAAAAGTATCAAAAAAGAAAAGAAAGAAAAAGAGAAAAACATTCACCTAATGGTGAAAACTTGGCAATTCAAGCACCTTGGACAAGTACCATGGTGAAAACCTGGCAAACAGGCATCATGCATAGGCTTCCCCCCCAATTTCTTTCTGCAATTGGGGGCTATTCCCTTCTATCACCTCTTATCCAACATCTCCTCCATCCCATTTGTCTCTCACCTCCTTCATCCTCCTTTGGATCTTGATGAAAAAACAAAGACTACCAGGTATACATGCTTTTGGGCACCTTCTTGGCATCTATCACACCTTTCAGCTACATATCCAATATCCCATCCATTTTTCCTAGCTTCCATCTACCTTCCTCATCATCTTGTTGGCATATCTTCTGTCCAATCGTACCCCATCCTACTACCTTTGAATGAATGAACTATCCTAAGTAGGGGGCATCTTATTCCTTGGTAACATATTCCTTGGAGACTATCTTTCATCCATCATTCCATCTTCCAAATCCTCAAGCAAATCTGCCATCTAATTTCCTCCAGCATTCCATCTTCCAAATCCTCAAGAAAATCTTCCATCCAATCTCCCAAAGCATTCCATCTTCCAAATCCTCAAGAAAATCTTCCATCCAATCTCCCCAAATCTTCCTCTATCCAATCCTTGAGCATTCTTCCATCCAAATCCAAATCTTCCTCCATCCAAATCTCCTAGCAGTTCCATCATCCTCATCCTAAGCATTTCCTCCATCTTTCCATCACTTGGTATCTTCCCTTGTCATTGGTATCTAGCTATAGGCTAACCTCATTGCAATCCAATGTCATTCATCCCTATCCCAACATTTCTAGCAATCTTCCCAAACTATCCATATCTTCGAGTTATCCAACATCCAAGATCAAACCAATCAATCCAATCACATCCTTAGTCTTGTAGCAAGCCTTGATCTCAATCCAATCATCATCATTGGGATATGTCCTTCCCAAATTTGTGTCATTTCAGGACACATCTTCACCGATCCATCTTGGCTTTCCAGCCCAACTGGGGCATCGTCTTGCATATCTTTGGAGTTTTAGCTTCATCCCCAGGTTCTTTGTACATCCTAATCTTGAGCTTTTGTACATATCCATTGTAAATATCCTTATGTCTTGTTGTACATATCCTCATCAGTCCTACAGTAGCATTTGATCAGAAATCTTGTCCTATCTAGCCTTGCACTTTAGCAATATCAATTGTCGACTATCCTTGATCATCGTAACTATCTTTGAACTGCATCATTTGCCAATCAGAAACACAACATTCTCCCCATCAGCATCAGGTCCACATAGATGTATGCTTCTATTTTGTCTGACCTAAGCCTAATCATAGGTCCCCTCAGTTGTATCCTTCCTATCAGACCTAATCTTCCACCAAGCACACCAGGTCCGTGTCGATATATCCTTCCACGCGTTCAAACCAATCTTCCTGCCATCAATCAAATCAATCTCTCTCCTTGGAAAAGGTTGTCTTTTAGAGTTATCATTATGACCTTGGATTTTGTCCTTTAGGTCTTGTTAATCTTTTACGGCTTCTCATTGTTCTCTACTCAAGGTCGCCATGATCCTTTATAACATGGTGCACTGCGAATGAGGATAATCTGGGGCAAGGTCTATTGATCTTTTGCTTCTGCCTGTGAGTTAGTCATGTGTTTGTGGTTTCTTCAGCATTGTTTCCACTATGCTTCCTCTTGGGTTCATGCATGATGCTGGGGCAACCCTACGTGTCTTTTTAGCATTAGTCCTATGCAACGCTGGTGACAAGGCCTCGTGATCGCAGTATCCTTGGCAGGTCTCTAGCATTGCTATATTAAACTAGGTTGTGCTCTCCACATTTTCACTTGGAGCTTCCCCCGATCCCCTACATCTTGCATCATATAGATTAATCTTGCATCTTGCATCTCTCATATAGCTACATCCTGCATTTTGCATTCCATCTCATCTTGCATTCACCCATCTTTTCTCTTGGGAGTTTGTTTATTTATCTCCCCTTCTTCCTAGGTCCTCCCTTCTCTGTTTCCTTTCGAGAAAATTTTATAATGTTTACTACTTGCGTTATTTTCTTGAGGGGGCACAACCCATCATTCCTCTAAATTCTAGCCTTGGGCATCTTATTTTCTTGTCTTTGACGCCATGCCACTTGCGGCATCGCATCAAAGAGGGGCAAAATGTAGACACCTAAAAATCCTTTAGAAAATAAAGTATTTTTATTTTTTGAAAAATCCCTGATGACATCATCATTTATTAATTAATTAATTAATTAATTTATTTATTTATTTTTATGTCATTAAATCCCTTTACCTTAATTAAAAATATTTAATTAAGGAATCCCTCCCAAAAATGTTTAAATCTTATTTAAACATTATCTCCTTATTTATTAATTATTTAATTAATAAATTGACCAAAAATCTCAAAATAAATAATTTATTTATTTTTTGCCCAAAACTTGGCCAATTTCCTTAAAACCACTAACCTCTTCCAGAATCTTCTAATCCTTCTTTAATTTCGATTAAAGGCTAATCCCCTCATTTCCTAACCCTAATCCCAACTCAAAATATTTAATTAAGATTAAATATTTAATCCTCATGTTTATTAAATTCATTTTAATAAATATTCTCAAAACTAAACCATGGAAATAAATAAATCTTTATCTATTTCCTAAAATCCATATTTATCCTAAGGAAATTCCAGACTCTTCTAGAAAGTCCTAATCCTAATCCTAATCCCCCTCCTAACCTTGTCACATTCCCTAACCAAGGTTAGCCAACTCCTAAGCTTAACCCAAAGTCAACAAACTTCTAGAAACTTCTCTTACATGCATTAAGTGCATTTAAGGCCTCCTTATCCCTCTTACATGCATTTATCATGCATTTAAGAAGCCCCTCACCCCTTTCTTACACTCTTTGACCTTAGGCACATTTCTCAAATTGTGCACATCCCTCCCATCTTTCAACCCAATGCCCTTATGACACTTGTCACAAGGAGGTGGCCCTGAACTAGCACAATCCATGTGCTCCCCTTTGAATGAATCTTACCCTCTCTTAAGGATTTTGATCCTGGCCGCTCATTCCTCCTCCCCAAATCCTATAAATGCTCCTCATTTCCAAGAGCAAAACAACCATTCACCTTTCATTTTAAGCATTGTTATCATGCCCTTTTACTTCTAGCCTTAGCATAATCATCCTAATTTAGCTTACTTTCAAGCATTTTAGCTCATCTTAATATAGCAATAATGGATTAACATAGTTTATTTCATTGTTTTACATAGCATATCATCATCATCACATCTCTATTTGGTTAAAATCAATCTTAGCATAAACATCATGTAGCTTAATATTCATTTCAACATCATTTGATCTGTGAGGCCTTAGGGGCAAATCAGGTGTTCTATACCTATTTTGTGTCATTTATGGGGTTTTTATGGATCTCAATTTATCCTAAAATGCATAAGGAACATGCTCCAAGTTCTTAGAGAGCACACCCACATCCCCTTAAGAAAGAGAAAATCAAACAGTGCTTGGGTGCACTTGTTTTAGCTCAATATGAGGTGGCTTAGTTTAGAGTTTTACTTGTTTTTGATTGATTTCATGCTAGACTAAAATATAATCTTTGTTTGGCTTGAGTCTTTCAAAACAGGTATCCTCAAAAGCCTTGTCCACAGATAGTATGCTCAAAGACGTTGTTAGGGTAATGACATGGGAAAATGAAATGGATGATTGGATAAGAGTGGAATATAAGGATTGAATAGGATAAAGGAAAGGTTGGAAAATAGGTGTTGGATGATGGAGGGAGTTAAAGAAGGATTTATTTTGAGTGGATGGAAATGGAGGAAATAACAACATTAGCACACACCTTGAGGGGTGATGGAGGAAAATGAGATTTTGGATTTTATGGAGGAATGGATATGGATTTTGGGACATAAGGACCCAAAATGGATTTGGAAGATGGAAGGATTTTATATGGAGGGATAGAAATTTTAGATGCCACCTTTGATTTCTCTTTAGGACTTTGTGCTTCAAGAAGCTTCTTGGGAATCCACATGCATTTTGATTTATCATTTTTCTGTGGGTCCTTGGAATGCATTTCTTTTACAAGGTATTTAGGAACCCATATTTATTTTTCCTTTTCTTTTTTATTAATGGGCCTTTGTGGCCTTTTGGAAATTTATTTATCTTTTAGGATCATATTTTTCTTTGTATTCACATGTTGATTAGACTAGACATGTGGATCCTTGACTGCATGTGGATTTCTTGACTTATGGACTTTATGCTTGGCATCTAAATTTATTTGGAAATGAAGGGGATTCATGGATGGTTACGAATTGTATAGAGGTTTTTTATATCAGTGGAAATTTCTCAAAGATGTGTGCCTTTGATGAATTTCATATTGGAAAGGGTACGGAGATTGTGAACTAGTGGATAGAGGAATATATGGACCTAAGATGGATAGAAGGGGTGAAAGAGGAGGTAAATGTTTGGATTTTGATTTTGTTGGGATACTAACACCATGCGAGTGAGCTTTAGGACTAAGGTCATGACCTTTAAAATTTTATTTAACATGAAAGGGTTCTAAAATACTTTTTTCTTCAATGTTTAACCCTTTGAATTGATAATGCTTGTTTTGACTAGTGAGACACTTGTCGGTAGACGTGAGTCCACTTTTAGGTGCATACGATATGGATGGATTGATAGGACCATGAAGTAGACTATACTCAATAGGACTAGATGAACCCATTTCAAGTGTAAGGGATCCATGAACATATTGCACAATAGGATCATCATGAGGCTCAAGGTAAATGGGATCTTGGTCAAAAATTGGATTGGGTTGGTCATCATTGGGATCTTGATCTTGATTTTTTTTAGGAATCATTTCTTTGTTCTTTGAATCATCCTCTTGACATGGGGTATATATTGGGATATGTATGGGAAGCTCTGGAAAGGGATCAATGTTTGGACATGAAGGGGATGGGATTTGAATTGGATTCTCTTGAAAAGGATTTCTTGAAAATGGAGGACATGATGCAATTGGTTCTAATGTTTGGGAATAATGAAATGGATTAGATTTGTGAATGAGAATAGATTGAAATTTATCTATGGGTAGACCTTGGAGGGCTTCATCATTGGAAGTGCGACCTGAGGGTGATAAAGGAAATTTCTCTTATGAAGGTTTAGGGGATGAAGGAATGGTGGGAGATATGGATGTTTATTTAAGGTAAATGCATTGATAGGGAATGGTTGTATCATCCATGTGATTTTTTTTGGGATGATCCATTTCTAGAAATGGGTGAATTATTTTCTTCATATATACAAGCCAAAACAAATTCTTTAAAACTTTAGATTTGAACTTGCATTTCTTGGTTGATCTTTTTGGTGATACCACATCAATATTTATAGGTTGTGAAGTGTTTGATGATATATCATTCTCCATAAAATATTTCTCATTGATTATCCTTGATTGATGTCCAAAATATGGCCTTCTTGTACTTCTACTTGTTTGAGAAAATATTGGCATAATAGGTTGTGTGATTGCTTGAGGATTACTTGGTTGTATTGTGACAAGTATTAGTTCATAATTAGGTGAGGGTCCCCTTGAATTACACCATGCTCTAGTTAAAATTTTTGATTTGGAACTTGATTGAATGATTGATTTTAAATTTGATCGCAAGGAGATTGATTTAAAATTTGATTGAATTGAGCATGGTCTCGGACTTGGTTGAAATTTTTTTTTTCTGGAATGTGAGTGTTTTGGCCTTGGTTTAACTTCTCCTTTTCTTCATTTAGTTGTGAATGAAGTTTTGGTATTTGTGATCTCGCAATGAGATATTTAATGTCAATTTAACCAAACCTTTCTTTTGGGAATTTAAGAATTTTTTACATGTGTTTGTTCATATTTTCAACATTTTTAATTTGTTCTTCCACAATCTTAACTTCTTTCTCCAAATTTTCTATCAACTTTTGAGTCAAGTGTGCATGGGATTAATTTGATTTATTATTTGATTGTTCTAATTCTCTTTGTCTTGGTTCAACATGTGTTTGAATATTAACACATGTCATTTATCTTGGGTAATGAAATTTTTTCTTCTCTTGTCTTGAAGGGTATGCCATGTTTGGGTGAAAACATTGTAATTGCAAGGGCACACTTTTTCTTGGGTAAAAATATGTTTGTGAAATGTTCATGTTGTTTGGGTGAAAACCTTGTGTTTGAAAAGGTATACTTTGTCTAGGATCAAAGGGTAGTTGTGTGTTCTCACTTCAAATATACATGGGTTGATAAGAACCTTTTTTCCTTATCACAATTGGCTTGATGAGTAAATGCAACTAAGTGTGAAGGGTTGTATGAAAAATGCACTTGTTTTTTTGGATCTTTAGGATAATTTGGAAATGAGAATGAAACCTATGGTATGCAAAGGATTTTTGGAAAGATGTTCAAAATTGCACTTAGGGAGATATGAAAATGCAAATATTTTTGGATAAAAAGGGATAGGGTCACATCCAACATGACAAAGATGGAGTTTAACAAAAGAAAAAAATGACAATTTTGATAAGAGGGACAAAAGGGACCTAGTCATGATCCTATCTTCAATAGCATAAGGAAAGACTCTAAAAATTTGGATTTTTTCATGTTAAGGTTTTTAGGATCATTGCAAATGTAATAGCACTATTTGATAGTATGTGTTTCCCAAACGTAACAATGTTTTGCATTTATACCGAGATTGAGAAAAGAAGAGACATGTCCCTTCATGGGACATGTCTACATTATTATGTAATTAATATAATGACAATTATGATTATATATATATACACATGCAAACACACAAACATATATATATATATATATATATATATATATATATATATATATATATATATATATTATATATATATATATATATATATATATATATATATATATATAGATATATAGATATATAGATATATAGATATAGATATAGATATAGATATAGATATAGATATAGATATAGATATAGATATAGATATATACATCTCATATATAATAAATATATTTATACTTATCTTCACTATTATTGACTCATAGTGTTTATTGACTGAAGCTACAAAACATCAACACTCCCTCTTAGCCAAGGAAGATTAAACACATGATTAGGATCAGAAGATATCATTTATCATGATATTAGAGATATGGTCTAACTGGGAATATCAAGTTGCATGATATTAACCATAACTCATATATGCATAAGAATATCATCGCATGATATTAGGATTAATAGCTATAGAATATCAAGTCACATGATATTGACCATGTACTCAGAGTACTAGCCTACCAACATCAAGTCTCATGATGTCTACCAGGTACTCAAAAAATATTTTAGATATCACCTCAATATGATATTAGAGATATGGTC